>CAUJNA010001203.1:47500-50000 GCA_963377175.1 Effrenium voratum
CCAACCACACACTCTGCCTGCTTGTAGAGCTGCACTGCACTTTCTGAGCTCGTGGCACCTTTAACAGCACGTTGACATATCGCAAAACACACTTGCGCAGCACAAGCTAGGCGCCCACCGAGTGTTAGGCCGTTCCGAAATGGAGTCACCTTCACCGTCACTGCATGTGTGTGTGTGTGTATGACTGCACACATGAGGGCACAATTCTGTGTGTGAAGGCTCGTGCCTGGATATGTGCCGGCGTGTTCGTGCGTCTGTGTGTGATACGCCGTGCGATTGCGCGCGTGCGTAAATGTCCATCTGTAAAAAGCTCGCTTGCGTTGTCATTAGTTAGTAATCCCCGTTCGTACTGAGGGGTGACGTTAGGTCCCCTATGAAATGGGGGTTTCCAACCTCTGTCCCCCAGCCTGCAAGTGCACACTGCCAGCGCCTCACCCCCTACCCCAACCGTACTTCTAAGGGGCCGCTACACCAAACTGGAAACAGATGCCTCGAACTCCGACGGGAGGAAAGTTCCCCACATGTGTGCAAACCCTGAACATTTTATTTACATACGCTCCGGTAATTCTGGGGGCTTAAAGGCTAGGGGTCTAGAATCGTCCCATGAGCATTTTAGACCCTGCTAGTGAAGCCAATTTAGAAGCAGCCGCGGTCTCCGCACCACTCCGGCTCTGACACTGGCTCCACGCACACACCAATTCCACATGTGCGAGGGCAAGGCTTCATCGCTGGCAGCCAGAAAATGACAGCCAAAGAAACATCCAGGATATTTGGTTTGGTCCGTTGCTCATGCGCCATCAAAGAAAATTGCCAAGCACTTGCAGGCTCCCACCCAACTTAGTTGGAAGGAATTTTCGTTCGCACCCGTGTCACCTCAAGGCGCGCCCCTGCCTTGAGGCCTTGAGCAGTGGAGTAGGCAGAAAACTTGAACGGGCACCATCTCTGGAAACCCTGCCAAGCATCACCAAACTAAGTCTAAGTTCGCAGGATAACTTAGAAAATGCAACCGGTGCTTCAGAACCCCTGCCTCGCCGAAGCACTTCGCAGAACCCTCTGTAGAACTTCCAAAAATATGCAGGTAAAGAACCTGCTTCCCATTTTGCCGAAGTACTTCGCAGGACCCCTCACCGAAGACAAACAACGCGCAGAACGAACGCTGGGAACACAGCGCGCTGACTCCCTTCTTTTTCCCCTTCTTTTTGCCTCGAGGGTTCCGCCCATTTACTATTTGGTGCCCAGCTCGCACCAAACCTGGAGTCCTGACAATGTGGAACCTAAACCGCAAAAATGCTTGGCTCTTCTTTCAAGCGTTTCGACAAGTTGACTCACGTTTGATTTTCAATCTTGATCCCAAATGCTTTCATGTGCTGTGCGCACTTACTTTGAAGTTCAAAGGCAATAATAATTCAAATTGTCTAAAGCAAGCAAACTTCTCCGGATTGATCAATTCGTTCCCTCATATTTCCCTTCCAATCAACCCCAAAAACAGATTCTCCAGAAAAAAGGTATACCCCGCCAAAATTGGGATCCTCCAAAACAAAACCAAGGGGCTGGCCTCTATAATATATATATATATATACACATGGTCATGAGTCATGTGCAAATATATATTTATATATGTTGCGCGTTATGTCCAAGAGATCCTTAAGGCCCATTCGCCCGGGCCTACACACACCCACGGTCCCCGGCCTGAGACCGGCAAAAGACAGGCATACCCAAGCTTGGAACCGAAAGCGAGCGCCTTTTGCCTACCGTCTTGATATGCGGCTTCCTGACTTGGCTGGGCTGGCGCCAAGACATAGGCCTGCTTTCTGTTTAGTGGAAAAACCTAGCACTTCCACACGAGGGTGATTTTGAATGTAAGCGCATTCGCGCAAACTGTTGAGTTGCAATTGTTTCTCAAATGGGCTGGCCGAAGCTGCTTAGCTCTATGCACTCTTTTACGGCAAGCATCTGTCTGATCTCTGGTGGGTTCTGATGGTATAGGGTCATTGGCTTCGCTAGCAGGGTCTAAAATGCTCATGGGACGATTCTAGACCCCTAGCCGTTAAGCCCACAGGAGTTTCCCATTCTAGACCTTGAGTACCTGAGGGCATCTTAAGGACAATGTGCTCAGACCTTAAGTGCTCCGCACTTGAGGCTTCGGACCCCCACCCTCCAGAAATGCCTCGACGGAACCGAGCTGAGCAAGGGATTTTGCTCGTGCACTGCAACTGAGTGTCAGAATTTGAGGCGGGGTCCGAAGCCTTAAGGTGGGGTGGTATCCCATAAAATGCATGGGCCCAACCCCTCCCCATTCCATAGGGTCAGTACCAAGGGGGATGTTAGTATGCGGAAAACAGGGCACACGCAGCTTCGCGATTGCAAGAACACGAATGCAAATGCAATGTGGACTTGCCTTTGGAAGCGCATGCAATCTGTGTTGCGTTGCGCTGCGGTGTGTGGTTGGTGTGGTGTGGTGCGGTGTGGTGCGGTTTGGCGCGGCGCGGTGCGGCGCAGT
>CAUJNA010001203.1:52500-62500 GCA_963377175.1 Effrenium voratum
CCATTGATATCGTTGGCCATTGCTTCTGTTGACCTTTACTACCGTTGGCCATTGTCATGGCTGTCTTGCATTCACATGCTCGGGGTTGTATTTTTTCAGCGGGGGTTTAGTAACTTAAACCCAGGGACGGAGGCAACACTACGACATTGCGCTATTAGCTGTTGTTTAAAAGACACATAGGCCAGAAATCACCAAATTTGCGGGATCTTCAAGTTTTAAGTTTGTGGCACTTGCTGCCAGCTACCAGACTATGATAGCATGTTTCTCAGCTTCTACTAGCTCATGGCTGCCGCGGCGGAGGCCGTGGCGGAGGCCGTAGCGGAGGTTTGAGGGGCCCAGAGGTTGTAGGAGCCCAAATGACAGCACGCCCGCAAACTGGTTTTGCTGGGCTGTCTTTTCATTTGTTGAATGTGCTAGTGTCGGCTTTTTCGAGGCTCAAGAAGGACAAGCTGCACCAAGTACTTGAAACTTAAGCCATGCATTTCCGTACGTGTGTTTACTTCTATATGTCTATTTTCTGTATTCGCACGCACCGCGCAAGAACACAGGCGCAGACGCCTTTTGAGCAAGGCGCTGCGCTCCGGAGCGCGCGGTCACTGTTTGACGAGTAGATTCTGCGTAGTCTACTTCCGTGTTGTTGTTTTGCATGGTTTGCGCTGCGGAGGGCGCAGATCGTAGCACTGATGTTGCACTGTCATTTAGCAGTTAACGCGAACATGGCCAAGCGCGCCAAGGAAGGCTGCGCGCTCCGGAGCGCGCTGCAGGACAACACGTGCGAGAACTGGGACGCGTGTAGAGATCCCAAGCAGACACGTTTTGCATGCGGTTTTGCTGACTGGAACAACTACCCGCAACGTAAGCCACGCAAATCCCTGCGAATGTCTGTTTGCGCGTCATCTTCTATGCGATATGTTGAGCTTAGCTAGCGCAGCGCTGGCTGTTTTGTGAGAAGACTGCGCAGCTTAGCCGCTTTGCCGTATGACGTCTGTGCGTATGCGTGTGTTGCTTTGTACTGCTTGCGCGCTCCGGAGCGCGCAGCTCGTAGCATTCACACGTTGTGTTGCTTGGTCAGACATGCCAAGCAATGGTCAGCGCGAGTACAGTCTGCACCGGAGCACGCTGCCATCGAGACATGCGGAAAAACACGACGTGGTGAAGGGCTGGCAAACTCGAGATATGGAAGCCGTGCAGTCGCAAGCGCATGTTTCCTTCACAGACGCACGCGCGTGTTAAAGAACATAACAACTGCTTTGCGCTCGGAGGCTTGCGGTCGGAGAGCGCAAGAATGCCTACCCGCTGATTTTTCTCGTTCTCGGGCTTGGTGTTCCATCAACCTATATCAAAACCCCCTACATCCCTCCTTGCAGAAATCCCATGTTTGGTTCTCTAAACTCGAAAATAGCGCCCCCCCGCTTTTACCACACAGAAGCCTTTAGCGCTTTGCTTGCCTCGTTCCTTTTCGTGAGGCGTATTTTGATACAATAACCTTGTTTATAGAAAAGTAAAATAGACCTAGGGCCCCTTTGTACTGCCAGCTAGATTAACATGAGCTGCCTTTCTGAGGGTGTGAGCAAGCCTGCTCGTGTCTTGCTTGGCGGAAACCAATTGTCAGAGCACACAGTCGTCATTAATAGATGATAAGTGGCAAATATGTGCGATCGCTCCGTGCGCGTGGCTGGATGAACGAACACAGGGACGTCTTGTTGGCCCAGGCATTCGCGCTATGTAGCTCCAGTTTCCCAAAGCCAGGTTTGCAAGAAGGATACTTTGGCAGCAGAGCCTGCCGTAAAAGGGGAGTTTGACACCCCTGCCGTGTGACCAACGCCAAACTCCCCTCCCACACTGCAGAAGGGGAGTTTGGCACACACACACAAAGCGCGAAGAGCGCTTGCGAGGTGCGCGCTTGCATGTTGACCAAGCTGGCGGGTTTTGCAGAACTAGGGCGCCAAAGTCCCCGCCTGCAAGGCCATTGCCCCTGGAAAGTTGCCTGCAATACCCTTTTGGCTTGTGCGCAGTTCCTAAACAAAGTACCCTCTTGGCAGTTTTGTCATGAAGTCTCCCAAATGAGTCTGAGGCATTTCCACTGACGGTCACTCCGCAGCAGCGACCCTTGAAAAAGTACCAGAACTAACAAGTCAACAAAGCGGCGATTAAGGCAGGGCCAGGCTTTGTGGTTGGGTTTCGCATGGCTTGGCTTTCTCAGTCCGGCTCAAGCAGCGGCGCGTTGTGCGCCGACTGATGCAAGCAGTTAGCCTTTGAGAGCAAGAAGAAAGACGGCAAGCTTCCGAAGAGCGTGCCGCTGGCTGCCTTCTCTGGCACATGCGGCACATGCGGTTGGCGGCCAACAGGAGCGCTGCCATCCCAGACACTTGGCGCCGCTTTCTTTTCGCCTGCCAAAATTTCAAGACTCCACGCTGGACCTTGCCGCATTCCAGGGGTCAGAAGCTTCATTGAACGATCCCCGCAAGTGTTTAGGTTGAGCAGTGTGAGCAAATTGTGTTGCCAGTGGCCATTCGTGACGCCAGAGTCTGAGGCAGTGTCCATGCTATCCACTCTGAACACCTTAAAGCTGCAGGCTTCGATCGCTGGGACGCTAAGGGTACTCCGACGCGATACAAGTGGAATGGGCGCCCTTCCCCAGCTACACTGCTTGGCAGTAAAACATGGAGGGCTCTGCTGCAACTTGTCAGTGAACTTGCTGCGTAGTTTTGGCCGTTTAGACCCTGCAACTCTTTGGCGTTGAGGGCAGTTCGGCCTTTTCCTGGGGAGGAAACACGTAGACTTGGCCTGAAATTGCACCCTGCGAGCACGCTGGCGAGTGACTGACAAGGGCAAGCCACTCTGTGCTGCAGGGCCGGGATAAACACGCTTAACAGTTAAACTGTCTAAGCGTAAACATGTTGTCACACACTATACGTGTAAGCCGTTTAAGCAGATCTTGGCCGACCCTGAATGTTGAAACACCTTTGAGCAAACACCCATTTTTAAACATATTGGGGAGTTTAAGACATGTGGGTCACATGCCTTGGTGACGGACATTAAGGTGTATCGACATGTCGACCTGTGTTTTGTGCGAAGCTGGAGTTTTTGAAGATCAGCTTCCTTTTGTGTTAGGAGGTGCGCGAGCGCCACGGCCTGGTCTTGGTGCTACAGGAATTGCAGCAGCTTCCCACTCTGCGAAGCGCACGCCTGCTTGCGCAACGTTTTGCACATTGCTGGAAAGCTTACAAAACAAAGCACTTTGAGTGCTTTTCCGTTCAACGTGCGCCCGCGAAAACGCCCAGCACAGGTTGTGTCTTGCAGTTGTAGGAAAGCCTTTCTTCCTTTCAGTGTGCCTCCAAAGTCCGGCGAGTCCATATTGCTTGATGGCCTGCGTACTTTGAAGATGGTGCCCAAACAATGGGAGTGTCGTGGGGCAAAGGATGTAGCGAGCGATGTCTAGTGAAGGTGTGGCTGCGTGCGTGCGTGGAAAGCAAACCTTGCCGGAAAAGGCAGCAACTTGGTCAAATAAGAAGGTCTCTTGTTTCCGCCGAAGATATACTGTGTTGGACAGTGAAGCCTGAACGAGGGACCCCGAATAATGCTGCGCTTGGCAACCTTGGTAAATGGTGCCCCTAATTGATTCTGTCAAGGGGCCTCAAAGGCGTTTTTTCAGACGTCGGATTGCAAAGGCCATGACTGCAGCTGCAAAGACACGTGGGCGCGACGCCCATTTAGGAGAAAAGCGCATGTTGAGAGTGCAGTTCAGGAATTGTTTGGCATTTTAGGAGCTTCGTTTGATGCTCAGCTCACGCAATGAAGGTATGACAACCACACGTCCTGTGCGCCCAAAAAAACGACGCCTAGCCCGAGTTCAAGTCATATCCTGCCCTGTCGCAAACAAGTAATAAAATACAACCCCGCACATGCTTGTGCCATGGTTGTGAGTTTGTGTCTCAAGCTTTGGGACTTTTGGAATCCTCGCCTTGCGCTTGAACATGCCACGCCGTGATGACCGTGAACGTTCCCGTACTCGGCACCGCCGTGGGCGATCAGAATCGCCACCTCGCAAAGCACGCAGGCGTAATGATCGTGATGAGGATCAACGCCAAGCAGAGTGGCTCAACCCCTCAATGTGGCAGGGTCCCAATGGCGCTGCTTCGGCTCCACCGCCGCCATCCATGCCTACAGCGCACAACCAACATGCATCATGCACCAGCACCGTTCCCTCCCACTCCTTGCCTTGCACCATACCCCCCTGTCTGGACTTCCTCTTTCGCACAATCCTTGTCACTGCGCTCCTCACGCTCTACCTGCACATCAGCCTATGCCAACGCCGACTACATTCGCGAATTCTGCTGCGCCCAATTCTTCAGCACTCAACGCCTGACTTCCGGCCCCAGGGCAACAGGGCAACCACTTTGGCTCACACCTCCAGCGGAGTGGACTTCTGGAGAAGGTCTTCCGGATCGCAACCAGCTCTACTCCTTCACTCTACCAGTTTCAGTCGCCAATACTCCTCAATGGCCGAGCTCGACATTCGTGATGTACGTTTAGTTCAAGCAATACATGGTGGCCTTTCAAATTGGTTGCTACGTCCTTTTGCTCACGGCCGCTTTGTGACTTGGGAAGCATTCCGAAGCCCTTTTGTGGAGCACTTGTTCCAAACTACTACGCCGATCTCAGCAGCCTTACCCTTGAGAAGGACACTGCCAGCTCCCTGGGGCTCAACTTGGAGGGCTTCAATCAGCGCATCAAGATTCATGAGCATTTGGCCAACAACATCCTCGAGCACCTTGCACAGCAGCACCAAGCCATTTCACCGCGGCCACCCAACGCTGATGCAGTCGCGAATTGACATTCACTCCTACGCCAAAATGAGCTTCTCAAAGCTGAGCTTGCCGCGACGCGCAAAGCTCACGATGCCTCTGCTACCACCACGCCGCCCACCATGCCCGCAGTGAACACACCTTCCCCTTCCAGGCCTTCAGAGTCAGTGACATCAAGCGCATTTCTACCCATGGCCAGTGCTGCTGCCGTTGATGGGAAATCTTTTGACAAGAGCTTCGCGAAGAGTCCCATTCTCAATTCACTACATGGTCGTTCCTCTCATGCGCGACCTCCGCCTTCTGATCAAAGCTCGCCTCAGGAGATCCTGGAACACTACACGTGGAAAAGCCCGACGCCGCGCTTGTTTGTCAAGCGTGCGCCCGCCCACTACGTCAACGCCAACCTCCCTGCTCAAGTGGGCTAACCATCCTACGCGTCTCAACGCCAGTCGTGACCTTGAACCTCGTGCTGTTCTGCTTCAAACAAGCACGCCAACGGGTCGCCAATGGAGACGCGACATCTTTCCCATCTATGGCGGGCATGTGGGGGTTGGAGCCCGGCTACATCACCAAGCTCGCTGACAAAGCGCTGTGCATTCTAATTGTCACAGCACGCCCTCTTGCCTGATTGGACGCTTGAATCTTTTATCCTATTAGCCCGGAGCGGCATTTGCCATAACAGTTGCGCAAGCAAAAGATTGCTTGCTCTGCTTGTTGCCGGTTGTATACAATCATGCTCATTGCTTGCGTGTTGCATTGCGTTGGCATCATGGACATGGGAGTGAAATGCGTTGTGTCATGAATTCGCAGCTTTCATCATGTGCTCTGAGTTTAGATCGAGTGGGATTCTTGATGACTTGGTTCGCTGGCATTCATTGTCCACTTTTCTCAGCTCGTTGGCATTCATTTCTGCTTGCTGGGCTTTTGCCTTTCCTGAACTACCTAGACCTGCGGCACCTGCTCATGAAGTTGCATCAATCTTGAGGTTGGCTCACATTGATATGATTCTTGAAGCGCTTACACTGGTTCGTGTCTCATTGCAGATTCCTACGAGCGCGTTCTCGAGCACCTCCAATCCAACGGCCAATCGGTGTGAACTTCACCGCTGTCGACTATCAGCCTTTTTGCTCCTATGTTTCCCTCAACGACTCGTTCTACAAGACAATGGATACGTACCAGCGTTTTTTGAAGTATTGCACTTCTACAAGGCCGCGCTGTTCCGCGACATTTTGTTTTCCCCGTTTGCTGAACTTCGCCATTTGCGTTCCCTACGTGCTCGACTACCTGATCTTAATGACTTTCTTCAGGATGATGCTCATTTTCAGCAACCATGTGTCTATCTTCGAATTTCACCATGGTTCATGTCATATTACATCGGTGCAACTGATCATGATGTTCTGCATAGAGAGCACTGTAGGTGTCGCAAGTTTCTCCAACTTCAACGTGATCAGCATGCCTTTTTCGAACCTGCCCTTCACTACTGGCGACGTGCACAGAACTATTGGTTGTACTGCGCCGTACCCGTTGAAATACAAGGACCCTCGCATTCCATTTGGACCCGGGAGAGCAAGTGGCAATATATTCTACGACCACAACTCAATGCCCCACGGGTACCCTTCGCAAACTGGGGTATCGTGGGCACCTTGTTGACTTCCGTCGTCACTCCATGTCATCTCCA
Source organism: Effrenium voratum (assembly GCA_963377175.1). Taxonomy (NCBI): domain Eukaryota; class Dinophyceae; order Suessiales; family Symbiodiniaceae; genus Effrenium; species Effrenium voratum. The sequence goes on from CAUJNA010001203.1 coordinate 58,987, forward strand.
GCTTCACACACTCTACACAAGAAGTTTCGCCGACGTCTACACCCACATCTACATCGTCAACTACGACCTCAAGCTCTTGAAGATGTTCAAGCACACTACAACCTGCTTTACAAATTAGGTTCAGACACAGGCGCATCCTTTGAGACCATGCACGAACTACTCTCCGCCGCTTTTCCACCCACACAGCTATACTACCTTCTTCGGCTGGTTGTGTTCGTCAATGAACCATTCCGCTCCAAGGCCAAACGCCACATCGCCGTGATCCTCACAAAACGCCGCCTCGCCATACCACCATCCTCTGCTAACTTACTACTTCCTCCTATACATGCTACGCGCTGGAAGCAAAGACTTGCAATCTGGCTCAAGCAGTGGGTCGCAGATCACAAGCAGCTATTTCCTTCACTCTTCCTGCCCAAGATCCGTGTTCTTGAGACCCGCAGCGCCACATTGGGTGATCGAATTTTCAATTATCGCGGCTGGCAACAAAGATGGACTCCAGACACTCATTTTCGTTGTTCGTGCTTTGACGTCTCTTCACAACATTTGCTTTTTGCTCACTCACATGCCGTCATTCTTTCTCATTTCGAGTCAGTGTTCTCCGAGATCGACCCCGACGTGATGGCTGCATCCATGAAAGATCAATTCTACGGAAGCGCAGAAAAATTACTTGCTCAGCTACGTCAGAAAATTCGCCGGCTGGCGTGCAGATTGCGACTCCAGACCTCGACATTCCTCACGGACATTCAGGTAATTCTGCAAGACATCATTGATGAGCATCACTGCAGCCTTACTTCTTCTTCGCGCTGGACATCAGAGATGATCACCCCAGCGGTGTCCATCTTAAAGACCTGGGTCGTCTGCCCTCTTCTCCCAATTACTTCATTCCACTCTTTGCACTGGTGAAGTTTTTGTTCCTTGCCGTCAGCCAGCTGCTGCTTTCCGGGCTCATATCATCACCACGATACCTAAACGAATCCAGCGCCAATATGCCTGGGGACTCCGACTACAAGCACCATTGCCAACAGCGAGAATTCTTCCCAAGCCTAGCAAGGACTGGATGAAAGGGAGGCCCATTATGTCATTTTTTCGCACATGGCCTGCCCCACTTCTGACAGTTTTTGGTGCTCTGATCTTTGAGCTCACCAAGATCACCTTTCCACACATTCCAGGTCAACTTTCGGCACAAGACCTCATTCGACAACTTTGGGACGCACTCTCCAGCGCTGATCCGGAGGAGTACGTTCAACTCGTTTCGCATTGAACGTTTTCATCAAGCTCTTCAAGTTCTCCTCCATCAATACGACCTCAAAGTTGGTCTTCAGAATGTGTCGCATTGGTCGGTACGAGATCAAATCCGAGTACAGGAGGCGCATCTTCAAAGGAAAATGGTGCCGAATGACTAAGATTCCTCGAGTATTTCACGCCGAAGATTTACAGCTCCTCCTGGACTTTGTCATCGCTAGCAGCCACTTTGAAATTAACGGATACCTCTTTCGCCAAGTACGTGGAGTAGCAATGGGATCACCGGCTGCCCCACCTGTGTGCAATTTAGTCGCCACCGTGGAGGACTGTTTTTGGCATCAAACTATGATCTCCTTACAGCGCCGCCTACCTGGTTCTGGCGTTATCTGGCATGAACGATATGTTGACAACCGTTTCATTCTACTACGCTCTTCCGCGGACCCTTCAGCCATCCTGGGCAATTTCCTCTCCTTGGAGTTCTATCGGCCCCCGGTCATGTTAAAGACACAACACGACCAAAAAGTACTGGGTTACAACTGCGACTCTCTCTCCAGGACCATCACACCGCAGCTTCCTGACCACCCCTTCCAAATCAAAGGAGTGCGCAGCGCCAATGACGACCTCTACACCTATTCGTCACGGTCATCGAGATCCTGGTTAATCGTCCGTGGAGCTCAGCCCTTGATTCAACAGCGTGTCGGACTTCAAGCATTGAAGCGAATCTATGAAGCTAAAGGTTTCGACGCTACCCAACTTCGGGACGTCAGACAGCGCGGGACAAGAATGTGCGCTTTCATTTTCACAGTATCGGTTGTGCACTGATGTCGCCTTGCATGCTAATTTTCGTGCTCAAGAGTCCTTTTGAAGCTTTGATTGATTTGTGTGGAATCATGTCGGACCCGGCAGTGCTTGCGGTGAGCAACGTCCTGACGCCGGATGGTTCGGTGCAAACGACTTCTCGGCTGACTTTCAGCAATGTTGCGGACATCGCCAACGGCCCAACATTGCAGACCTTCATGCGAGGACATCTTGCCCTACACATGGAAAGCGTTCAACAACATGGAGTTCTGCCACGCTCATCTCTTCACACAGATCGCTACTGCAGACCAATCAACAATTCGTCTGCAGTGTACGGATCTTCTCGACATCGCCCTTGGCGCCGATCTAGAACTCCTCCAGCTCCACGTTTTCGTCTTCGCTCGGTTCCACCGCAACGACGCAGTGATGAAGATGATGATGAGGCCTGGGGGTCGTGGGCTAGCGCTTCGAACCCGGCCGGCGATACTCGGCGGCGCTCGGTGCTCCTATAGGCGGCGGGGTCCCGATGTTCATCCGCGAGACCGCCGTGCGCATACATGACGTGCAGTACTACACGCTACCCAGCATCGCGAAGCTGCAGCTCCCAGCTGGCATCGTCCTCAAAGGATCGTGGGAAAGTATCCACCGCAGCCTCCTGCCATTTCGGGATGACATCATCAATGACGGCCACAGGATCCGTTCCATTTCGGAACTTGCTGCCTCACCTCTTCCTGAAGGTGAACCCGGGCAATGGACCAACGACGTGTTTTCGATCTTCGCCTCGTGATCTACCACCTCATCTGTCCGTGCAGCTTGGACTTCTTGAAAGTTGTTGGCCCTATGTACGCGAAACGGGGGATTTGCCTTGGTGGCGTGTGACGAGTGGGCCTTGGCTGTGGGCAATGAATCAGGAGAGGAGGAGGTAGTAAGTGGTTCAAGAGGTGGAGGTGGTGGTGGTAGTTCTGAAGGTGCTGCATGGGGCGACACGTGTGAAGAGGAGGTGGCGGGGTCGAGGAGGAGGTGGGAGTGCGGGTTGTTCGAAGAATCCGGGCAAGCATGGCTTGAACTGTCTGAGCCGAGGTCTCAAGGCGACGCTGTCCGTCCATATCTGAGAAGTAATAGACGAAAGTTGCGCTCGGCATTCCCGAAACAGATCACCACGGTCCATGTCGATTTGAACGGTTCCAGGTATCTAATGGGTAACCAGGCAGCTGCGGAGTAGCATCAGCATATGCAATATGAAAACGCAAGAGCATCCAATCAAGCAAGACCATGATTACGCACAACCCAAACCTGCACAGCGACATTCACAAGCACACCGGTTCGGAAGACTCAGCAACGTCACAACTGAAGAGTCATGAAAGAGAGCTTAATGTACAAAACACTGCCGCACTACCGTACAAGAGGTGGAAGAGCACTACCAGACGATGGCAACGTACGCGGGGACCGCCAAAACAAAGTGCTCCGAAGCTTC
>CAUJNA010001203.1:67500-100891 GCA_963377175.1 Effrenium voratum
CAAACGCCATAACCTCGGCAGGACTCTGACCTAAACCCATGCAAAGTCCCTCTGACAATTCTCAAGCAGCGCCAGGACAGCCGCAAAGTTGCCTGGCCTACTTCACTGGCGCGCACTTGAGAGACTTTGGTGGAACCCAGTGCTGCGGATGCTGCGGTCAGGAATTGTGTTGCAAACCATGCAATAGGAAAGTCAGAAGACGCAACAGGGCAAGAAACAACGCACTGAAGCGGAAGGTGTAAATTCGCCGATTGAAACTCCGCCAAAGCCGCTTGAGGTATGTCAAGCTGCGTCGGTAGGAGTCATCCCACTCCACGTGATTGTAGACAGGCTGGGCCTGGTGCAGGACAACTGGCTCAAGTCTTGATCCTGGAACACTTCTTCCAAATGCCATGGTCAGCAGACTGCCCTGTGTGGAGCACATGGTTCTCTCACCCCATCCCGTCGGGAACTTTGGGCTGTTGTTGAAAGACCTGCACTGCAAAAACACACCCAGTCCTGCTGAATTCGTCTGAGAATTGCATGATTTTCCTCAGGCATCTGTCACCTCTTACAAAGCTACGTCTCAAACGGTGCCCGTCAATGGCTGTCCTGGGTGATGCGAGACAGCTCTGCTTTTCGAGCATCTCTGACCATGCTAACAGGACCGCTCTGTGAGCCTCAGCAGTGAGCTATACAATACACAAAGGCAGGCATCTGAGCTTCACGACGTGTAGCGCCAGATTTCACAGAGGGTGTTTTCATGATATCAGACCTTAGCACAACGTGGACAACAGGGAGGTGAGCCAAATGAACTCAGAGCGCAGCATTTTTTGGAGCAGGATTCGGTTGTCCCGATCAATTTCATGATATCTGACAGCAATTGTCACACTATTTTGCAGGCCAAAGTATGCCAAACAGAATCATGCTCTGGAAGGTGTGCCTCTCTTCCAGAAGTTGCTCCTGCAAACTCTAGCTAGAATTAATGCTGTCACACGAGTCAGCTTGCAAGGATGGCTGTCCCTCTTCAGGTTATTCCTCACGTGGTCCAGTGCCATAGTCTCTGGTGGGCGGGTGTCGATCTGCCGTCAACAAAACGTCAAAGGCCGAAGGCACTCTTTGTATGGCGCAGCGCCTGCGGCTTCATGTTCTTTATCCGCGACTTCATTAGTTCTTGTTCTCGAAGGCGCACTCGAGCTGCACATGCTTTGTTGGCTACCTGCAACTGATGCAGAACAACAGTACAACTCGTACCACCTTCAATATCTTCTCTATCCCCAAACAGGGGAATGGGCCGCATCAGTACAACTTTCAAGGTGTCTCATGTCTCGAGTGCCGCACCAAGTTTGGCTTCATGTTGTACCTGGTGAAGAGATCTCAGATTGGCAGTGTGTCGCATTGCTTGAGGCACAAGCACCTGGAAAGTTGAAGACAGCCCAGCCCGGCTCGAAGGTCGGGGCGGCCGTAACGCCACAAGACTGGTCGGTGGTTGGGCTATGCCGAAACATGTCTTGTGGATGTATGTGTGCGTCATCTGTGTGAGCACTGATTGCGACTGACGGCTTTGAGACTGAACATAGCTTGTACATTGAGCAGGATCATCATGCACACTGGTGATCCCTAATCCATGCATCTCGATCTGGCGACAGGTGACAGGTGTCTTTCCATAGCCCAGAATTTGCACGGCTCTTATCTTGTGATGGATCACCTGCTGCTGGGAGTACCTCAGTTTTGGCTGCTGCATTGGAGTGATCAAACATTTCAGTTCAATACTCAAGAGACTGCTTGAAAATACATGGCCAGTACAAATAGCAAAGTTGAAAGCTGGAACCAAGTGTTGCTCTGGCTCTAGTCCGCCCATGTCCCCACCAAAAGGACTATAGACTACCATAAATAGTAACCCTCATGATAAATTCCTACTGCAATGGTACTAGTACCTCCTCACAACTCATTCCCTGCATCCCCTTCTTTGCTTGCATTTTTCTTGGACAGCCATGTTACATAAGAATAGGCCCAGCCTTCTGCATTGCATGGATCGTTTAAGCAGTTTTCCGATTTCCCTCAATTGCATGCGCTGTATGCATGTATATTCTTCACACGCCCTCCCTCTTTCCCGCCCTCCCTGCATGCCCTTCTTGTGCTGTTGGCTAAACATTGCACTCACCAGAAAAATGGCTTGGCTAAACATGTGACGCACGCACGCATCTACTTGAAGGCCTTTTTCAAGTCACCCATTTCATATAGCTGAACCACTCTCCAAGACCTAAGGTTGTGGCTTTTCGTCTGTCACTGTAGGATGCCCTTGCCATTGTGCATGCACACGAATCTGATGCCTGCGACCTGCCAAGTGCAGTGCCAATTCGCACAACCTCCGCAGCTTGTATCAAATTTCTGTACGCATCCAAGCCTGTGCAAATGGACACAATAATCAGACTAGCTTGATCACCATCACCTTCGCCTTGGCTGAGTGGCAGCAATTCTACAGCACTGCAAGTGACGAGCTCGCGGCTGAGACGGCTGTGTGCAGCAACCTGCACAAACACATTATAAAAATGCAGCATTCGAGGTGCCTGGCCAGCGCACCTTCACGTGTGTCTCAGCTGGCCGGCCATGCTCATCTACAAAACTCTGGCCAGACAAGAAGTCTTGAACCTGAGTAACATGACAGAACTGCATCTAAGCCGATTCTTCAAACATAAACTGGCACCAGCAGCTGCAGTGAAGATTGAAGGGCTCGCAACTGTGACCCGTGCCGGCATGCTGACCCTCTGTCTCGAGGCAGGCCAGCATCCTGCCACGAGTACCGCATATTCTCGGCCTGGATCAGCGGGATAATTTTTAGAACACCGTCGTTCCAAAAGACCCATGAGACTGAGCAACGGGCAAATAGCGTAGGTGTGCATCTGCCATTGAAGCAATGCCAAACCCTCAAAGGTCGTCCCAGCCAGGATGAGGCCAGAGCTTGGCACATCAAGTCTATGCACTAAGCCATACTCAAAGGCTGCCAACCTCGTCACCTGTGATGTGGGAGCCTGGTGCTGGATGTACCGGGAGAGGTACAAGCCAGTTCCTGACATCTGCCCTTTGGCATCGACTTCCCAGCCAGGAGGCTTGTGCACTACAAGAATCCCTCGAAGTCTCAGCAGCACGGCAGGCATGGCATGTGATGCTTGAGGTATAACCTTTGCCGCCTTCTCTGGCGGACTGCGCCTGTCAAGATTTCTACCCACATGAAGCAACCTATGTCGGAGGACGTGTCCAAGCTCGTCTGTCAAGCATCTTGAGAATGAGAATGACCAAACGATTTGGCAGATGTGGTTTGTGTACCGGCAAGCCTCTTCACGGGATGCGGTCTCGCGAGGCTCAAACTCCTTCTCAAGCCGATTCTCTGCGGCCAGGAAAAGAGCTTTGCTGGCAGCCTGCAAAGTTGTGGAAGGCCATGAGATATTGGCCAGGCCTTGCAAGTCAAACTCTGGTAGGCGCGGCATTGAAGCCGACCACAGAAACCCGAACGAAGGAGCATGGGCAGCTTGCAGAGTAGCTGGTGCCCATGCCCTGTTTGATGAATTCTGGGGCTGCATGTCCTGTAGTGAAGCAGCAACTGAGGGAGCATGGAGCAAAGGCTCATCCCGCGGCATGGGCGTTGCCATGGACCACACAGTGTTGGAAGTATCTTGGCCAGAGAAACGATCGGGTTCTGCCTGCTTGGATGACATATCCATTGCAGGAAGGCCCTGAGACAGCAAAGTGGCAAGTGTTCAGAAGATGTTGGAGGTGTTCTGTGAGTCCATGGGACATCGCTGCCTTCGCTGCAGGTTAGCTCCTACAGTCTGCAAGAGCCTGTTGCCACGCACGGCCAAACGTCCAAGGCTCTGTGCAGCATTAGCCAGGTTTTGGGCTTGGAATTGACAGGACTTGTCAATGACTTCTTCAGCCAATGCAAGCATCACCGAGGAATCAAGAGGCAGCAGCTATGCAGCTGCCTGTGCCAAGTTGGCTGATCCCTGTGGCATGAACTCCTTCATGCTCTGAATAGAAGCGCCTGTGACTGCTACCATTACTGGCAAACTTCAGTACGTCAGGGTGCCCATGGTCCAAATGGCATTTGCCAGATTCTGTTGTGAGAACTCAGAGATGCAGGACAGTGAGGCAGCCAGAAGTGCATCTAATGCCGCTACACCGAACCATTCCAGGACGGTAAACGGCCAAACGCTGTTGGCTGTGCTCTGTGGAGTAGACTTTTGCGCGTGCACAGCAAACTGGAGCCGGGACAGAAATGCTGCCGGCTTGTAGCTGGCTTTGCCATGCGTCTGCAGAGTGTTTGCAATGCTTTGACTGTGGAACTCCGAAGACACTGCAAGCCTTGCAGCGCTTGAGGCCAAAAGTGGTTCCTGCCTTGCTTGCAGTGCCGTGAGGGTTCACAGCATGTTTGCCAAGCCCTGCGCACTGGAGCGCTGCGCATTCATAGCACCCTGATGTGCTGATGCCCGAAGGAAGCGGGCATTGGCAGAGCTCTCGCTTAATGACATAGTCTGGTTCTCTGCAGAGCTTGCAGCGTTCTCTCGTGCAGCACCATAATATTTCCTCCTTGGAGACGCTAGAACTTCATCTACAACGCGAAGCACACGCACTGCACAATTTTGAGCCCTGCTGAAACGGCAAAACTGCTCGATGTGCAGGGCTCTCTGAGAACATACGGCGTTCGCTCTTGGTCTGGTCGCTTGTGTTGCATGTTCAATGACTCAATGCTGCAAACCCTAGCTTGGCGCCGTGCGAATGTTTCATTCCTGCCGCTCTAAAGTCAGCCTGAATGGCATATGCCACTCAGGCTAGGCGGAGGCACCGGGTGCCGGGTCACTTCGTGCTTTTTTAAAAAGCCTTGCCATTCAAAACGTCGGCTTGACCGCTTCCCAAAAATCCGCACAGTTGCCCGCTCAGCACGGCATCGCGCGCAAGTCTGGCCAGTAGAAATTGCCATTAGTTCTATGCAATTGAATTCAATGTAGATCAATTCGCCAGTATCCAGAAAGATCCTTACATCCTACATCTGTCCAACAGACTGCGGGCAGCTGGGTGAGACTAGATGTGACACCCTGCACAGACATGCAAAGAATGCAAGCCTTGTGCTTGCCATGAGCATAAAGGCCGTTCGGCTGAAACATTTGGCCAAGCATGCTCTCACTTTTCACAATCGACAGGCTAAGGAGAAATACATGCAAAGGCACAAGGTCAAAATGTTTGTAGCCTGTTGTCAATGAGCTGATGGAAAACCTGTCGGGGTGCTGCTTCTGACATCCCGGCAGAAGGTGTGGAAACATTAGCGGGCTACTCAAGCAGCAGGCTCATTTTGGCCTCAGCATGCATCTGCGGCCTGTTCCGAATCTTGACATGTTTAGAGCGGTCTTACTTCCTCTCTTTTTGGTCTGACAGTTCAGCCAGCAGCAGTAAGATCGTTGGGCCATAGCACCTGCGGCCACTCAAAGTGCAGTCACAAATGAGTCGAGATTGTGCGAGTACTGGCGCATGCTGGGCTGTTCTCCTTTTGCTGTCGCTCGATTTTGCCAGCACGGCTGGGCCGAATCCAAACACATTCCACGTCTGCACCGTGTACGAGAAGTGGCAGCTGTTGAAATGGCCCTTTCCTCTCAGCAGGATCCGAGCACGAACTACTAAACGTCCTTCATCTTTGTGGGCGGGCGTTCAGCTTCCAGGCAGACCTGGGTAGAAAATGCACGCTTCCAGTAAGTAAGTTACAGTCCCGTCTAGGAAACATCCACCTCCCGTCTAGGTGTTTTGCTGAGCTCGTGGCATTCACCTCGGACGTGCCATCAGGCAGCTCCTCCGGACCAAAACCGAGCGGTCAATTGCATTCAATTGCCCAATGCGCCATGCCGTGCAACTTCAGAGTCGATTGCTCCGAGCTGACTCCTCAAGCAAAGCCAGTGGATCTTGCTGTTCGTCGCCCTCTGCACCCATGCCTTACCAAATGTTCTTGACAACCCGTGTGCACTGGCACCATATCCACAAGCCTCATATAAATACATATATATATATATACAAACCCGCACACACACACATACACACAAACACACACAGACACACACAGACAGACACAGACGCACAGACGCACAGACACACAGACGCACAGACACACAGACACACAGACACACAGACACACAGACACACAGACACACAGACACACAGACACACAGACACACAGACACACCGACACACAGACACACAGACACACAGACACACACACACACACAAACACACACAAACACAGCAAAACGCACACACACTTGTGTCCCAGCAAAGCTGGTCTGCAGAGATTTTCTCCAAGGGTCATCAATGCAGCCAATCTTCGGGAAACTGTGGGCCAATTGCAAACTACGAAAAAGGTTGAGTTCAAATCGTAGCGCCACTAGCTGCCACATTGGCCCAAGTGCACGCAAACATTGGAGTTTCGCCCCATCCACCAGGTCGGGCTCGTCAGTATGACGCCCGGTGGGTTGTCATAAACTCCGGAAACAGAAAAAGAAAAAGCGATTTTCTCTGCATGTTGAAAAGTTTGCATGACTCTTGAAACATGCAGCGAATTACCAAAAGCCGCATATGCAAAAATCCTTGGAAACAGGAAGGGACACACACACACGACCCGCTGAAGCGGTCGGCCTGACTGGTTTCGGTCTTATGATTTGAAAAAGAAGTTCATCAAGAACTTGTTGGCCCGCATGGCCGCGCTGGAAAGGGCAGGAACCTGACGTTTGAACCATGCAGCGAATGACCAGAAACAGCATATGCGAAACCCTTGGGCAGGGACACGCACAAACACCCACTAGCCGCTGAGGGAGTCGGCTTGACTGTCTTCGCTTGAAAATGTGTTAATCAAGTCGCGTTTTGACAAATTAGGTGCACGAGAAAGCAAAACGAGAAAAGCAAGCGCGGCTGTCCACACCAAATGATCCCGATGTACCGCAGTGGCTTCCAGCAAAAGGAATATTGCAGCCAGCATGAGGCCATGGAGGTCTACGAACGGTTTTATCGATGTAATACCTTGGTCTCTCAGAATGACATTGGCTAGTCTTTGAAGTCCAAGCCCCAGCGAATGACTGCAGCTTGCAACTCCGGTTTCTTGACTCCAGGCAACATGTCAGTCACTTTCTTGCAGTGACCATCAAACTTGATCTGTCGATCCTTTGGCAATCCACTGCGAAACTCTGAAAGCCACGGCTTGACACCTTTGGCATCAGCAGGGGCAGCAGGAAGAGTATGGCCAAAAATCGCAGTGGTGGGAACCAACAACTGCTCAAAGGCAAGGCCCAATCTGGCCTTGGCAGGTGGTTCCAAGGCTTCAGACGGCCCCTCAAAGGAACATCAGCAAGCTTTGTCTTGCGGGGTGTGAGAACAACACCCTTTGCCTTGTATCGGGCAATTTCCGCACAGCGAGTGGGTCCATGAATTCGGAAGCTGCTTCCGTTTTTGACGTTCAGCCCACATTTTGCTGGAAGTGGAATCAATGCCCCAAGATTGCTCACGAAGATAGTGAAGCACCCGGGCAAGCATCACACTCTCAGCTACCGTGCGCGTGAAAATTACTCCCGTGTGTCGTCCTTGGGATAGTGGACGCATGGCGTACTCACAGATCCCACCCCGAGCCAACATTGAAACGGGGACTTGGTCAATTGGTAGGCCGGCCGGCAATGTTTTCGAGACCAACTTGATGGCGCAACTGTAAGAAGAAGAGCCGGTGTTGCAGTATCAAGATGCTCTGCATCTGGTTTGAGTTGCTTCGGCAACTCAGAATCTGGGATGCTAACAACCGGCCTGGCGGGCTTTGCCGCGCCACTCCACAAGTGGGCATGAGCATGCTGGGCCGGCTGAGGCGGTGCAACCGGCGCAGGGGGAGTGCCACGAATCAGTATTCACGGGGGTGCCAAGAGGCTGCACTGCTGCCCCAGTCTGATGATTGCCACCATGACATGGCGACACCTTGTCTATCTTGTCCCAAGTTAGACTTGAGAGTTGCAAAAGCTGCAGGTCGCGAAAAGTCAGTTTGCGATTCTGGAGCAACCTGGCATGCGCTGAATTCAAGAATTCCACTCGTGACAAGGCAAACAGCCAAGAAGTGACAGAGAGGCAGCTCGCACTTTTAATAGTGCATACGAGCTGTGTTGCGAAATCCCTCTTTAAAGAACCGAGCGCGGGAACTTCAGCTTACCCTAGGTCGGGCGGTTTTGCGTCCACCGACCATGCAAGAGATGTGACTTGATGTGTCTTGCAACTGATAACAAGCACGCCGCCATAGTTGACGACTCCGCCGCCAACAGTCTTGTCCATGGCCAGCTGTTCACCTCCGAATTTCTGGGTGGAATATGGCCCGTAGGCTACCCCCACCGCTAATAAGGCGGACGAATTCTTGTGCATCTTGTTGGCCGAATATAAACAGCGGCCGAACGAAGAAGCGTTCCAAACACTGTCGTGCTCTACTTTGTGCCCAATGCCGAAAAAGGACTGTGACTGTGGATACTGCGACGCAGACGGGCGTACGCGCGCCTCAGTCAAAATTCCGGCAATGCCTCTTGGGCGGGTGGCGTGCAAAAACCTCACTAGTGGCTGATCATACTGCGGTAGCGGCGGCGGCGGGTTTGGTGACCGCTGCGCCAGACCATCCAACATTAGTTGGTAGAAAAATGCCTCTGTCGGTGCATTCTGCAGATTCCAGGCTTGGGGCTCGGCTTTTTTCAGAACCAACGCTCCCAAGGAGTCAGCCCTAAATTTTGGCAGTGTGCAACACACTGGTCACATACTGCAAAAACTCCCGGGAAACCGGATGACTCACAGCCATCTGCTGCTGGAGTAGTGCAGAAATCGAATCCTGCATTTTCCAAATGGAAAAAGGCCGAGGATCCGAGTGTGAATTCAGATTTTGTGCTGCTACAGGCTGATGCAACCTCTTCAGTTCAGGGACCGGAGACCAAACAGCGGGGGGAAAAACCAAGTGCGACGCCGACGACAACAAAGGAGGGCCTTTGGCTTTTGGCTCCAATGGTGGCGCACTAGTTGGTGCTGGCAAAAGCTGAGCTTCTGCCGGCGAAGACCAGGACCCAGGAGCAATTCTTTGCCCTGGGGCAGGGGACCTGCGCCGATGTCGCCGTCGCACATGAGACCGCGACCTACGTCGGTTCTTGGGCGTTGGGCTTCGCCTGCGCCTCTTTCGAGAAGATCTCTGACTGGTCGACCTGTCAGGTCGGGCTCACATATGGCTGGGCAGTGAGCACGTAAAACGGCTGAGGCCCAGCGGTAGAGGAACTTGCCGGTGCAAAAGTAGGATTGGTAGGCAATGTTGCCTGAGCAGGAGCCTTAGCGGAAGACTTCGCCTGAGGTGTTGGCTTGGGTGGCGGTGCCTTGGGAAACCGCACGGATCCCGGGCAGGATTGAAGCCATTGCATCACTGCCTGAGTAGCATCCGCTGTGTAGCTGAGCTGCACGTCCATTTTTAGCACCGCAGGTAGGTCAGGCATTGCTGCTACCCGCGATGAAAAGCTTGATACGAAGAACTGCAAGCCCAATTCGAGCAGCAGGACGTGACATGATAAGGCCGGAGAAAATTGAAAGCCCAGTTTTTAAAACTGGTGTAGAGACAACGTGGATGAAAAGCAAGGCCGAAGAAGCCTTGAGTCCTAGTTTGATCCCAACAATTGAGCGGGATCCATTGTTGGAGCTCAATGATTGCGTAGGCAAAAAGTAGCACGGAAAGAACCGGAAACGGGAAAGCTCACGATCAAAGTTGTCACTTAAAGCAACAGCGGCCTCAAAGCACCTGAACTGGGAGCTGGTAGTCTGGTGTCAAGACACCGGTAAACTTCCAGCCCTACTCAAACTGGGAGCTGACGAACTGGAGGGAATCCTCAGCCCTTCTCAAGCATCAAGTTATTCACGGTAAACTGTGGGCCTGTCGACAGCGCAATGCTGTGTGTCAGGAGACGAACAGCGGGAAAGCATTAAAGGGCAACGAACTGGTGGAGATCAGCAGCCGGATCGAGATGGGCGCTAGGACAGAAAGCTTACCTGGTCACACTTGTGTCCCAGCAAAGCTGGTCTGCAGAGATTTTCTCCAAGGGTCATCAAGCAGCCAATCTTCGGGAAAGTGTGGGCCAATTGCAAACTACGAAAAAGGTTTTCAAATCGTAGCGCCACTAGCTGCCACATTGGCCCAAGCGCACGCAAACATTGGAGTTTCGCCCCATCTACCAGGTCGGGCTCGTCAGTATGACGCCCGGTGGATTGTCATAGACTCCGGAAACAGAAAAAAGAAAAACCGACCCTCTCTGCATGCTGAAAAGCTTGCATGACTCTTGAAACATGCAGCGAATTACCAAAAGCGGCATATGCAAAAATCCTTGGAAACAGGAAGGGACACACACACACACACCCGCGCGCGCGCGTGTGCGCACATCCAATCATCCATCCACCTACAACTCCATTCCTCCATTCACTCAGCCCACCCTTTTCTCCTTCCTAAGTGTCATGCAGTGCCTGCCCCATTTTACGATTCACCCATCCGCACGCGCTGTGGGATTCGTGACCACTTGAGCAATGGCTGTTGTCTCCCGTCAATCCTCTCTGACGCGCCCTGTGTGTGAAGGCCTGATGCCGGCAACGTTGCACCCGCAAGCGGGAGGGAGTGACAAAGCGAGGGTGGAAAAGTGGCCATGAACCAGTGTGAAGCTACAAGAAGTTGATCCGGCCAGGAGGAGCTCCACCATGAAAAGAAGAAAGCGCAGTGAAGCAGGAAAACATGAAAAACATGGAACACATGGAAACATGGAAAATGACAAATTGCCCGCTCAATGGCCATGGGCACTCCTGACATTAGAGCCAGGGTCTGCTTGTGCCAAATGCAGTATGGAGCTGGTACAGGCAGACCAGGAGAAGTACCATCAAGAAAAAGAAAGGGGGTGGTGAAGATCGAGAAGACGAGAGAAGTATTCCACTACAATGATCATGCAAAGCGGCTTGTGCCAAATGTCTAGATTAGATGTGCATCTCATTTATACACATGCATCTCGATGTTGCCAGAATGGGTTGGCAAGCATTATACTAACTGAGCCTGGCACTGAGTGCGGGGGATGCCAAGACCCTCGCTGCATGGTCAATTAGCCCATCCTGAAAGTTCCCGCCGTTTGGCACGGTGCTTGGAACACAAGCCACCCAGCCCGAGTGCAATCTTCCAACAAGTGCTCAAGCTGCTGCTACAAACAACATAAATGCCATAAGGCGCGGGCAATGCCATAGAACTCCGCCAAGCGCAGCAGGTCAAACGCTCTATCCTGGAGCGGTTTGCTTGCGAAACACGCTACGACCCTCGCAACTGTGGCTCCTTGTCACTTGTGGCACTTCGGCAGTAGATCCATCGGATAACTTCGATCAAAGCATCCAAATCCTAGCGCAGTGTACATCGGCTGCTGTGCGACTGCACAAGCCGCCTCATCGATTGTAAGAAGATCTGTTCCCCGCTCTGCGAAGCTACCTTGAAATAGGGACTCAAAGTAGCTGACCTGGACATATCCACTCGCTTCGTTGCAAGTATTACGGTCACATGGGCACCGGCCTCAGAGAGTATTCGCCGATGCGCCAGCAGCTTCCGGCCATTGCAGCAAAGCGTCACATCCGGCCGCGTCTTAGGCAGTGTCAGGCAGAAGGATGTGTCGGCACAACTTCCAAGCTTTCAGCCCCTGCATAGAGTCGGATCTCCGGGCGCACAGCTTCCTGGCGTCACGAGAGCGTCATGCAACCAACAGCTCGCCGCGGGCAAAACTTCATACAGCATTGCGCGTGTGACTGCTTTATGACTACGCTCAATGGGAAATGCTAGTTTGCACAAAATACGCTTTGCCAGCATTTGCTCAAAGCAAACCCAATAATCACCACCATGACTCTGAGCACGCGCGAAACCTTGTTTGACAACGAGGCTTCTTATCCAACACTTCACCCAAGATCCCTTGAATTGGGACCTGCGCTGTCAGCCTAACTGGCGTTGTCCTGATTATTTGCTCATGGTTTTGTAGGTTTCTTTATGATTCGCATTTACAATGTTCAATATGATTTCCGCAACATGTACGATTCATTACATGTGTTACACGTTGAACCGTCAAGCCCTCCCTCCTCCAACACACACTTCTCCCACCCGAAGGCAGGGGGTGCCGAAATTCGTTCAAAAAAGACAAAGCATCGTAAAAAGAAAATGAAAAATGGTGCGTTTTTTTACGATTTAGGCTAATTGTTTTTCTTCCGAATTATGTACTTGGCGCCCGCCCTAAGTCAGAGCAGGGGGCCGGAAGTCACTGCAGGCACCCCAACCGCGCATGGGGCACGCGTAAAACCGAAAGTCACGGCAGGGCGCCGAATGTCAGAGCACGTGGTGCAAATCCGCGTGGCACATCGCATGTCAAAGTGCAACATTGGAATGTCTGAAACCTTCAAAACCCTACGTTTAATGGTTCAAAATGCAGTTTCTGCGCGCCAAAAGTCAGAGCACGTGGTGCAAATCCGAATGGCGCATCGCATGTCAAAGTGCAACATTGGAATGTCTGAAACCTTCAAAACCATACGTTTGATGGTTCACAACGCAGTTTCTGCATGCCAAAAGTCAGAGCACGTGGTGCAAATCCGCATGGCACATCGCATGTCAAAGTGCAACATTGGAATGTCTGAAAACCTTCAAAACCATCGTTTGATGGTTCAAAATGCAGCCACAAGACCCTTGGAACAAACGCTTAATTAAAGATGTGTGACTTATGCTTCTCTACTAGTCACCCCTTAATGAAAAGACACCCTAGCTCCCAGCAAAAAGATTGTTGAAACACTATCTTGAACATGGCTTCCAGGCGAGGTCCAGGCGAGGTCCAGGCGAGGTCCAGGCGAGGTCCAGGCGAGGTCCATAGTTGGCCGGACAAGCCAATGGTCCACATGAACCGAAAACAAGCAAGCAAGCAAGCCAGCCAGCCAGCCAGCCAGCCAGCCAGCCAGCCAGCCAGCAAGCAAGCAAGCAAGAGCAAGCAAAAGCAAGCACAAGCAAGCAAAAGCAAGCGCAAGCAAGCACAAGCAAGCACGAGCAAGCACGAGCAAGCACAAGCAAGCACGAGCAAGCACGAGCAAGCACAAGCAAGCGCAAGCAAGCAGAAGCAAGCACGAGCAAGCACAAGCAAGCAAGCAAGCAAGCAAGCAAGCAAGCAAGCAGAAGCAAGCACGAGCAAGCACAAGCAAGCAAGCAAGCAAGCAAGCGCGAGCAAGCAAGCAAGCAAGCAAGCAAGCAAGCAAGCGAGCGAGCGAGCGAGCGAGCAAGCCAGCAAGCAAGCAAGCAAGCAAGCAAGCAAGCAAGCAAGCAAGCAAGCAAGCAAAAGCAAGCAAAGGCAAGCAAAAGCAAGCAAAAGCAAGCAAAAGCAAGCAAAACCAACCAAGTGGTCAGAACATGCCTCTACCCGCAAGCGCAGGAGCACGCGTTGGGTAACAAAACTGCATGGGGGCACCCGATCAGGACGACTTCCCCAAAGCAAAGGCAGCGCCAGTTGGGCGGAAACACAACGGGACAGCAACCACATGCTCAGAACATTCCTCTACTGGATCATGTGATTCGCAACAAAACTGCATGGGGACGCCTGCTCAGGACAACGTCCCCAAAACAAACACACGACAAGGATTGAGCGCAAACACAAGGGCACACCAACAGAATGGTCATACCAGGCCTCGACCCAAAACGACACTCGAAAGTTCGAAAAGCATGCGGGCACGCAGTGAAATCACACTATGATGAAAATATTAGACCAAACCTAACTGCGCAAAAAGATGCAATACATTGGCGGCACGCAGCCCGCCACGACTTTTGGTCGCCGCCACGACTTAGGGCAACCGCTAGTACGACTTCCCGGGACTCGCCAATGTGCTCTTCCGAGAACCCCCAAGATTGTGTTGTTCATGCAAGAAACTTCGCGATCCGGCACCAAGGTAGCAGCAAGTGCAAATTCAGCAGCCTCCAGCGAAAAATCCACATCCCAGCAGTCACTGGGATCAAGGTCGTTCTCGCCAGGTGGGCACCTCATTTTGGGCTCAAGGGGAACCGGATCAGATTGACCGTGTTCAGCGCGAGTACGACGTTCACTCTTGCCAAGCTTGAGGCACAGCTGGAAATTCATCTTCTGCTAAAGCCTCGTCAGTGCACAAAATCATGTTGAGTCAGCCCTGAGACGTGAGACGTGGGAACGCTCGAAGCCCAGCCTCTCGGAATGAAAGCATTGCTCTTTGAAAACCATCAGATGTGTACTGTCTGTGCAGGGAGGTATAAGCTTTCTCAAATTTGCTCTGGTTCTGCACGTGCCTTTTCCTTTTCACTAGCAACCAACGTGGCACTCTGCGCATTGTCTATGTCTGTACATCCATGATGTATAGTGGTTATAAAGGTGAAACTTGCCTGGGAGCCAGCAACAGCGCAATCAGCATCAGCACTGGCAACACCGTGTCCTAAACTACTATCTGTGATATGTGCATCCAGCCAAGCCTATGTGACAGCGCCATCTGCTCTGTCCTTGGTCTTTCCGATAAGCATTTCTGCACTTGCCCAAAGTCAGATATGCTGGTTACTAGCAGAGATGGCACATCAAGTGTAGCGCCAATGCATTGTGTGGGGAACCCCAAGCATCACTGGGTGGATTGTGCCAGGCCTAGGCAAGCGCACTTAGCACAATTTGCTCCTTGCAATGCAACTTGTTCACTGAGATATAAACTGTCTTTCTAGACGGGCTGGGCGGTTGGCCTTGCGAGTCACTGAGCTGGCTGGACAAGACAGCATTTAATAGCATTGAAGTCTTCTTCGGTGCATGCCCGGCCCTCACCGTCATCCTGCCCTTCAATGCCATCCTCGGCCACAACAACTGTACCAGCTTCGTTCGGCTTCACAGCTGCTGGCAAGCAGAGATGCAAGTTGGAGCAGTTGCATAGAATGCTTCAACATACAAGGGTAACATGTCCGGATCTTGCCTAATAAGTGTGAAAGAAACTGGAAGACCATCAGCGTACAAGATCAAAATGTCAAAGGGTTGGCTCGATTTGAAAACCTTAGCATGTCAGACTTTGTAAGCTGTTGGGGGACATCAACTCGACCATTCATTTAGCAAGGTCCCCCTCATTGCGATGGATACATCTAAGGTCATAACTCGGTGATGCTTCCACCGCCCTTCTGATCTCGCCATTGCTGCATGTGCCTGTTTTACAACTGGCCAGAGCTGAGCGGGTCAGCTCAACGTCCAAGGCCTCGATTGCAAGGCCAAACCGGCCTCTTTCGCCTCAGCACAAAGACAGAATTTGAACCGTGTTGGAACATCCTCATCCTCAGGCTGGAACCATCAATGCGCTCTGACGCCTGCACAAATGAACTAATGACACCTCTGATATCAACACATAGTGTGTAAACAGCATGTGTTGGGAACTGTTGTAATTCGCAATCAACACTTGTAGACACGTATAGCTGTGAGATGTACTCTCATGTTTCTTGGCCCCAGGCAGCACTAGTCCAGTGTTTTGTTTGCAAGTAGCCGAGTGTCATCTTTGCAAGTACGCCGGCCTAAATGCACTTCTTGGAAATGATCAAAAAGATTCAGGGTGGAACATTCCAGAGGCGATCAGGTCGGCTTAGGAGGCTTGTAGCAAGACAACCCTTGGATTGGGTTGCTTTCAAGTTGGTCCAAAGATTAGGATCGGTTTTGGGACTGGTGGAATCGGTTAAGACTCGGTCTCGGTCGTTTTTGGGCTGCTGTGTATTGGGGAGCTGGTGCGAGCTGCGAGCTGCGAGCTGCTGTGAACTGTTGAGGCTCGGTTTGAGGCCAACAAGGTCGTGATCAGTATGCCGAAGGAGCTAAAGGATGGAGTGAAAACTGAAAAGACGCCAGGGCGCATGCACCGAAGCCCAAGCCAGCGGCACACATTGATTAAACAAACCGTCTCCTTCCATGATTTCCCATTGCCCTCGTCCAGTCCACTGCGCCCCACTTCCCTCTAAAATTTGACATTGAGCCTTTTTACTCCAACTTGTGCCTGCAAGCTGCCGTAGAAATGCCAAGGAATGTAAAAAAACAAAATGTCCGCGATCTTTTGGTCTCACCCTAGATTCTCCATATGATTCTACAATTATGCAAGCCAAAAACATAAAATGCTGCTCTCAAATATCATGCCAGCCACAAAAGAAAACAGGAACGCCTGCCACAAGACCACAGAAGGAGAACCAACTTTTTGCCCATCCTAATGTCGGCCAAAGGAAACATAACAACGAGGTGCTGTGCTGCCCGGCATTATATGCATCCCCTGCATCCTATGCATCCCATGCATCCCCTGCATCCTTTCGAGCGAGCCCAGCCATCCCCCAGCATCGCCGACGTTCCCAACATCATGACTTGATGTTCCACTGCGGTTACAGCTAAAGGTTATACACATAAGCAATGATTAATTCAACTTCTCAGGTTGCACCTTTGCAAAGCCAGCGGAATCGATGCCTGCAAGGTCTTTGAACGTGCTGGAGATGATTGCACATCTTGCGCGCGCAACCTGCGGTGACTTGTCCCAGGCTCGTGCAGGGGCAAGGAGGTGCCAAGGTTGCCCCGCCTACCAGCGGGAGACTGGCTTCGATCTCCTCTTGGAGACAGGCTGCGCACTCTTCGGTCCTCACACGGACCGAAAACAGCGAATCTCTTGCTGGAAAGCGACTTGGCAGAAAGTCTCTCCTCTTCCCAGACATGAGGCGACTTGGCACTTCGCTCAGTACTTTCTCCCCTGGATTGGTGAGCATTTGTATCAGCTCTCATGGGGACCTTGAAGAGAAATCTGGGCTCCGACCTCAAGCCGCCGCATTGACTTGGCTCGTGTGCGCCGGTTTCCCCTCTCGACCTGTGCTGCCAAAGCAGGAAATGTCAAAATCCAAACACAAAAAGGAAAAAGGAAGCCTGGTCCTGGTGAATGGGGCTGGTGTTGATGCTGCAGTGCCAGCATTTGCCTGCTGAACGCTGATTTGCGAAGCAGTAACGTGCTAGAAGCCGCCTCCTTCCCTCCGATCAAACCAGCCATTGGCTCTGGCCAGGTGCGCCCATGCCTGGATGCCAAAGGCACTCAGCCCCACTCTCTGAGTCTCTAAGCAGCCAGCATTGACAAGTCCTCCAATATCTCACGCGAGCTCATCGCCTCAAAGGCATCTGCCAAAATGCACACGCACAGCGTACATGTTCGACGCTCTCCATGCGAGTCGCCCTGTTGCACAATTCTGCAAATACAAGGCAAGTGCTGGAGAGGGCGGCGGCTTGCCATTTGACCCAACTGGAGAGGTGCGAGATTTTCTCGCTACAGGAATTGCCTTGCATTCCAGGCCTGGCAAGCAGGACTCACTAGCAGGGGTTGAAGGTTGAGAAGAGCGCCTCTGTGCTCATCAGCAACCTGCATAGAGCTGCGCTCGACATCTAGCGATTGACACCCTCCCCTCTGCTGGATGGTTTCGGATTTTACGATACTTGGCCTTGGCAAATCTGCAAATTAAATGTTGACTTAGGCCGTACGATGAATGCAGGGGCAAATGCACTCCATCACCCGAAGTCTCGAACGGGTTCAGCAGCCTCCAAGTCAAGTCCACTTCGACTTCGAGCAATGCCCGATGTCCTTACTGATTTCAGATTTACTTCAGCCTAAAAGTTGCAGGGACAAAAAAGAAACAGAGAAACATGGGCAACCTGCGCCGTCAAACAGATTCCCGGCCAGGAAGCAAAGTTGCAGAAATCGCGTATTGCATTGTCCGCCGACTAGTGACTAGAACTCGAGAAGCTGCGCGGAAAAGGTTTGAACAACTGCCGCCGCCAGAAGCGCTAGCAAGCACATTGCACAGCATTCAACTTCAAACGCTGTTGGTATGTGCAGTTGCAGGTTCAAGCCGAGCAGATACGGGCGCTGAGCAAAGGGAATCGGCAAGCTGGCTTTCAATGGCTGGCGCAAAGCATGCCTTGAGCTGCAGCCCAAGGCTCCAGGATCCATTGCTGAGGGTCCTCACTGGCGTCCGGTTGCCTCGACGAATGTCAGGCGCCGGAGCTGGCGGGGATCCAGAGGCCTCGGCTCAAAGCTTGAGCAAGGGACAAAAGAAAGCAGTCAAAACCAGCAAGTCTGACCGAGTCTGACCTTGAGTGCACGGTTTCCGGCATCACGACCTCGCCACTGCACAACAAGAAGAGCTGATTGCGACAAGCTTGCACCAGCCTGCAGTGCCTTGTGTCCGTCTGTGGTTTGCCTGCACAACTGACCGGTGACACTTTACCGACAAAGTCATCACCTGACTGAGTGCCCCAAGAATCTGCATTCCCAATCACCCAGTGAGTCAAAAAAATCATGTCAGAAATAAACAGGACCAAAACAAGTAAACTCAGAGAGTGGCTTCGAGGGGCAAATCTTGAAATGTGCATTTCTGAGGGTGTGTGTGTGTGTGTGTGTGTGTGTGCGTGTGTGTGCGCGCCACACTATAATGTTTGTGACTTGTCACCCACGTGTTTTGCTTTGTGTGTCGATGATAGTGGCAAGCAGGCAACGGGATGCTGGCCAATGCTATAGATCAAGCAAAACATCGATCAATGAGCAGTGTCCAGACCTTCTGCCTTTCGCTCGCTATGAATATTTCCCAAAAATCGGGGACCCGTAAAAAAATGGCTGTGTGGCTTGTCCTATCAAAAGGGTGTCCCTCCATTGAAAATAAAAAGGTTTAAGTTCCTTGGGTGCCGAGGCCTCTGCTGACATGCAGTTTGCAGGTCATTCACGTGTCTCAATCAGTGAACCATTCCTCCCAGCATGACACATGCCTCCTCTCTTCGCGCGTCAGCTAAGTCCATCTTCTTCGTTCCGGAGCTACCTCTGACCTGATAGCACATGCCAAAAAGCAACTCCGCGCACCCCTACGCGTGAGAGAAGTCGCTCACCTGCTAGTTTCCCTCGCGGTATTCTATCCAAAACCTGGCTGAGGCTCCTTTGTGTATGACTAAATCTCGGTTGCTTTCTGCTCCCCTGCTAAAAGTTTAACGTTTCGTGGTTTAATGGAAAACCCATTAGTTGGCAAAAAGTTAAAGTCCTAACATCCAAGCAACATGCACCAGAGCAATTGGACCGCTGATCACACCAAGACTGCTCCAAATGCGGAGTTGGTAGTGTTAGGAGAGATGGACCCATGGCAAGAAATAATTGATTGGTGGGTCAAACGAATGAGTAGAGAGGCTTCCCCAAAAGCGAAAGTGAATGAAGCCTCTCTCATTTGGTGTCTTTATTATTAACTTTAAGATTGGCTTTAAAAAGGCTTCCCAAGCCAGCCAGTCATCTCCCATTCCTGTATTCCTTTCCCAACCCTAAGTGATAGAAACTAGATATGAAATACAGGGTTGGAAAGAAAGGAATAGGAATGGAGGCGATGGAAGGGAGAAGGTGAATGGGAAAGAGAGAGCCTCACTCTCTTTCCATCTCTTTTCTCTTTATCACCCATAATCACGCCCTGATGTCACTTGTGGCTGAGAGCCGCTGACTCTGAACAATCAGATAGCAAGTGGACGCGCCGTTTCTGATAGTATGGGAAATGCAGAAGACCGTTGAGCATGTGCAAAACACTCTGAGCACACAGCCAACTTTGGAGAATTCCAAAGTGGATCCCCATCGGTTGCCAAAGGCCCTCCTGACCTTGCAGTCGTCAACTCTGTATCGGCATGGTGGCATCAGTACAGGTTTGGGTTAGGCAGCTTGCTGTAGCGGCCCCACAAGGCAGCCCAAGGACGAGGATCGCTTTGGAGCATTTCCTGTTCGGGATGTCAGCTCTAAACGCTCAGTTTGATCTATGCCATTGCATGTTAATTCTATCAAGCTTGCCTGGGGAGCGACGCTCGGTGTCTGTGCTACGCTTGCCATTGCTCCTTGTCGGTGTAGACCTTCCAAGGCTGAGACGGTCCATGTGCTAGTGAGACAAGCTAGCCATGCTCCCTTGCCTAGATGGCTTTCGCAGTGGCATTGACGGATTGACCGCAACCTAGCCGCTGGGTGCAGGTGTTGCAACACACCTCTTGTTGACAAGCCTGATCAAACCGAGTGCCAGTGCGCTGTTGAAAACATTCAATGCTCTTGCTCTGGCTTTTGACTGTGTCCGCCCTTGCCCTTGCAAGCCTTGCAGGCTTACCATGTCGAGCTTGCAGGTTTGTTGGCTTGACTCCTTGCTTGTTTCTTTGGCGGGCAGGCAGACGGGCGCTGGGAGTCTTGGTGCTTTGGCATGGTCGGTGGTTGGTGCTGTCGATCAAGCTGGTGTCTGTGCTTGAAATGTTTGTGTTTGGCTTGACTTGTTGTGTGTCCGGCTTGGTCTTTTCGAAAATGAGGTTCAAGGTTTGGCTATGGCTCTGTATCAGCGTATTGCCCATTGGGCCGACCCCCCAAGACCTCCAAGTACAACACCTACTGCTCAACAGCAAATGGGGTGGCCAACCCATTACCCTTCATGATGAGACCCGTTTTCTAAACTTATACTTATATAAACAATTCGAGACTGACCTCACAGGCAGTGTGTCCCGCGCTCGTGCTGCATTGCGTTGGTTGCTTGTGTTCGTTGGTTGGGCTTGATTGTTTTGTGAAGCGTTGATGCTAGGGGCTGTTGGGGGGATGCTGGGGGTTGCTGGGGATGCACCAGTTCTGTTGCAGATGGGGATTGCATCTTTACTTGTGTTGCGTTGTGTTTGGTGGCGGTGCTTGTGGCTGTGCGTTTTTCCAGGCGCAGTTGTGTCAGGTTGTGTCTTCACAACATGCTGTGCGCTTCGTGCGCGCTGCGTGCCACGCAGCGCACCCGGGGGGACCTAGGCGATTCTGTCAAGTGTCGTGCTGATTCTTCCGTCTTGCTTATGCTGCTGCCTGTTTTCGCGTCTGCTTTCAGTTCAGCTTCCATGGCTGTCTGATTCTGTGATCATCCTGCGGTAGCTGTGCTTGTTTGTACCTGCTCTGCACTATGTTCTGTTTCTTGCTCTCCTGGAAATTTTTTTTCTGGCACTTGCTCTGCGATTATCTCGGCCTTTGTCAGTCCTGTTGCCGTCTGCTGTCCTGTCTGGTGCCGCGAGCTAGTTGGACGCATCCAGGTTGATACCCGGGCATGCACGTTCTGCATCTGGGCTCCACAGGGTCTGGAGAAGCGGGACACATCTTAAGTTTGTGACATACCATGTTGGCCACAAGGCCTCTTTCCTTGGTTTATGTATTACATATAATATACACATATGAGTCATTGGCCCGCATGTTGAACTCCAAGCCAGCGTCAAAATCATGCGGAGATCCACCTTCGCCTCTGCAGCTATAGCATGGTGGGACACCTCAGCCGTCAAAAGCAACAGCAAAACTCGACTGATTCATGCACAAAAAGGCAGTGAGGACGCCGACCCTAGAATATGCACTGTGTCCTTACTTAAAATTGGCTTGCTCGACGTGCTAGCGGGTGCTAGCGTGCCTGCCTTTGAAACCGTGTAGACCCAATTTGAGTGGTTCCAACGACTGTGTTCAACTACATCCAGACCATGCTAGGATCTGGGCTCGCGCCTCACCCCCTGCAACATATTGGATTGCAACTCCCGTCTTCAGTCAATGCCACAGGCCTTCAGCAACCGGCAACTCCTGGCAAAAGCAAAAACGGCAGAGGCGGGGCACAAGACACACGATGCAAGTCAGTGACCCTATCGACTGGGATTTCCGGAACAAAGGGGAAGCCAGGGAAGGGGCTAATGTGATTGCCAATCTAGAATAAAATGCTAGCTCTAGCACCAAACGTCCAGACACACGGCTCACTTGCTGGAAGGACTTGGTCACAGATAAGACGCTGACAAACCAGGCGTCACGTTCAAAACCGCTGCTCATGTCGGATCCGGTCTCTTTGAGCTGTTTCGCGGGAACGGCCAGTCAACTTCCAGTGTCTCAAACATTGCTTGGCTCGCAGAGCAAGAAGCCAGTGAATTCGCAGCTACCTTATTGCGCTTTACCAACACTGAAGACCTGAGAAGAAAGGAGCTTCGGCAAAACTCGAGTAGAGGGGGGAGAGAAGAGAACGAGAGCAGGAGAAAAAAGAAAAAGAGAGTCAGCAAGAGAGATGGCAAGAGAGAGACAGAGCGAGAGAGATGTAGTGAGAGAGAGAGAGAGGGAGAGAAAGACACAGCAAGATAGAGAGAGAGGGAGATAGGCAGAGACAGCGGGAGACACATAGAAGGAGATGGAGCGCTGCCCAGAAATTTGCTGCATCTGATAGGACCACACACGTTGTGTGTTCTGCGTTGCCCGGACACGAGACTTGTGGGTCACAAAAGCGCCGGTCAACTCAAACTTCCTGAGCAAAGGCCCTAGCGTGAAGCTCTGAGCAAAGCAATGAAATTGCTCAGCGCAAAGCCCTCGCAAAGGCATGGCCATCCCTTCCACACAAGTCTTCCTGAGATAGTGAGAAGCCCTGCAGTCAAGTAACATCATATCTATCAATACCAGGAACCCAGACAAGGCTTCACATTGAGCCAGCGTCAAAATTATACTTGCTTGGAGTGTATTCATTCCGGTCCGTATCGCTTTTCATATGGTGGTCTCAGGGAAAATGGTACAAGAGACCGGGCTCAAAGATCTGAGGGTGGCAAAAGGGTGGCAAAAGGGTGGCAAAAGATCTGAGTGCAAGGCTGCAGGTACAGGCGGCTCAGGATAGTTCAGACTTCAAACAGCCCCTGCCCAACCAACCTACATGTTTAACATCAAAAGCAGGAGAGATGCTTCCGCCCTTCAGCTGCATCCCCCAGTGAGTCACAAGCATCAGCTAAAACAAACAAATAAGTACTAAACAATGATCAACCGTTCCCAGCCTGCATTTCAGAGCATACTGGAGCAATACTAGTGCAAGGAGGAGAACTCGCAGGCCTGCCATTCCAGCATGGCCATCGACGCAACTTGAGTCACTTCCCACCCGATGCTTCCATCTGATGGGCCCTGGGCTTCAGACCTTTGCACTTCTCTGCCAACTGAAGCTGTCAACATCTGTCAACCAATCAGGCACTTAGGTGCTGGCACACCCTCAACACTGCCGCATTCAGATTCATGAGACGTCTCTGAAAGGCACCAGTCCTAGGAAGCAACGTCCGAGGTGGACACTTCGAGTGAACAAGCAATCTGCCGAGTGCGCGGCATCCCTGGCCGAGCATATGTCTGCTTCTGCCCTGGAAAGGCAAAACGTCACCATCGAATGTAGCGCATGTAACCTGCAGCGTGGGGCCTTCGGAAATCCGCCACTTCAGAAGGGCACGCGGTCTCCCACTCTGCAAAAAGCTTGCTCGACCTGATGCCAAAGACTGTTTCGTCTAAATAAGAAATGTGCTGCCGAGCCACTTGATGCCGCTACCATCACTGATGCTCCCTTGCCTGGGCGCACTGAGCAACCAAAAGGAGCTCAGAGCCTGAGACACGGCGATATTCCCCAGCAATGGAATTGCGAACTCGAGCTATCCCTACAACTAGAAGATGGGTGGCCCGAAAGCAGTGCAGCGGCAGCAAGTTCTCCTAGCAATCCTAGCAAGTTCTCCGCGCAGTTGCGCGTCTGAGCAAGTTGTTGGCGCGAGTTCCTCTGAGAAAGTTCTCCAAGCACGTTCTCTGCGCAAGTTGCTCTGAGCAAGTTGTTGGCGCGAGTTCCTCTGAGCAGGTTCTCTGTGCAAGTTTCTCTGAGCAAGTTGCGGCGCGATTTCCTCTGAGCAAGTTCTCCAAGCAAGTTCTCTCAGCAAGTTGCTCTGAACAAGTTTCCTCTATTCGCGAAACACTTTAGTACTTAAAAGTTACGATTTTCCAGCCGGAGCTGCGAAAGTGTACTTCGCCTACTACTTTCATCCTTAAAAGTTGCGAGCTGGAGCTGCCGCGGACCAGGGGGGAATCGAAAACTTCAAAAGGCCATTTCGCGATCAATAAAACCGCACGGCGCCACAGCAAGAGCGCTTCGACACGCACGATCTCCGCAGACGGTTTGCCCAGAACTAAAACGAATTCGCACGGTGCCACAGCGAGAGCACGCACGATCCCCGCAAAAAAAATCCAGTTTTGACCACGCCGATCCCCGCAGAAAATCGCGCGAACACCGCAAAAACGCAAAAAACCTCGAGCTGTTGCACGCCGATCCCCGCAGAGGGTCATGCGGGCAGATCAGAAATCGCAAAAAAAAATTGAGTTTTTGCACCTCAACCACGCCGATCCCCGCAGAGGGTTCATCCGCGCGCCGCAAAAACGCAAAACCTCGAGTTTTTGCACCTCGACCATGCCGATCCCCGCAGAGGGTCGCGCGGGCAGATCAGAAATCTCAAAAAACCTTGAGTTTTTGACCTCGACCACGCCGATCCCTGCAGAGGGTTCATCCGCGCGCCGCAAAAGCAAAAAAAAACAAAAAAAAACCTCGAGTTTTTGCACCTCAACCACGCCGATCCCCGCAGAGGGTTCATCCGCGCGCCGCAAAAACGCAAAAATCCTTGAGTTTTTGACCTCGACCACGCCGATCCCTGCAGAGGGTCATGCGGGCAGATCAGAAATCGCAAAAAACCTGGAGTTTTTGCACCTCAACCACGCCGATCCCCGCAGAGGGTTCATCCGCGCGCCGCAAAAACGCAAAACCTCGAGTTTTTGCACCTCGACCATGCCGATCCCCGCAGAGGGTCGCGCGGGCAGATCAGAAATCTCAAAAAACCTTGAGTTTTTGACCTCGACCACGCCGATCCCTGCAGAGGGTCGCAAACCCGATCGACGATAAAAGTGTTGCCCCGGCGCCCTAGAAAGCTAAACTTAACTTGCATAGGTGCTAACGCCGAAGCTACGCACTTGGCTCTACGCACTTGGCTCTATGCACTTGGCTCTATGCACTCGTCTCTATGCACTCGGCTCTGTGCACTCGGCTCTATGCACTTGGCTCTATGCACTCGGCTCTGTGCACTCGGCTCTATGCACTTGGCTCTATGCACTTGGCTCTACTATGCACTTGGCCCTATGCAGTTGGCTCTGTGCACTTGGCTCTATGAACTGGGCTCTATGCACTCGGCTCTGTGCACTCGGCTCTATGCACTTGGCTCTATGCACGGCTCTGTGCACTTGGCTCCATGCACTTGGCTCCATGTATTTGACTCTGCGCAAGTGACTCTATGCAAGTTGGTCCGAGAGCTCCGCGCGGAAGAACCCTTCGCGATGCTTTCGGGAAAAAATAATCCTGGAAATCCAGCTCAATGTCACAGGAAGTTGACAAATCCTGAAACTAGCACCTTGATGGCAGTCACCCAGCCAGCATGATCCGCACTGAACAACAAAAACGTCAGCGTTGCTCCGGAACGCTCAACGGTTCGGCAGAGTCATGTTTCGGATTTGGTTGACGACGGGGATAACAATGCGACCAATATCCATCGTTTGCCCCAGCCAACCTGAAGCTTTGCTAACGCTGAAACTTCCAAACATCAACATTTCTGCATGCCTGTGCCTGGAGTGGCGGGGGTAAAGTCAGGCTCCACTCAAATGCTAAAGCCTTTGACTCCTGGGGCTAAACTCTAGAATAGGTAACCCCAAAAGACCCAAAACACAAAAGCCATAACACCCCAAAGCCCCACAACGACACAACCCTTAAGCCCCTAAACCAACCCTTCACACAAGCCTCAAGCAGCAACGCTGCAAATCATCCTTGCCAATGATCAGTAGGGCAAGAGAGAGAGAGAGAGAGAGAGAGAGAGAGACGGTACAGTAGGTGTGGATAGACTGTAAGGTCTTGCCCGCTTGCAAGGTCGCAGAGCAAAT
The DNA here is from genome assembly GCA_963377175.1 of Effrenium voratum. NCBI lineage: Eukaryota > Dinophyceae > Suessiales > Symbiodiniaceae > Effrenium > Effrenium voratum. Next base: position 93,337 of record CAUJNA010001203.1, read on the forward strand.
GTCGAGTTGTGAACTGGATACAGGTGCTGCCTGCAAAGCTCTGAGGGGCGTGCGCAATCTGTGACTCAAGGGCCAATGCCGTTTTGACGATGTCACCTGCATGTAAACACGCATGTTCAGCAACGAAGTTCTTGTCATTGCCATTCGCCCCTGAACGCCTCCAGCAATGGGCTCACCCGCTCTCATGCTCAGCATGTCGAGGATGCCCTCTGTATCTTCTTGCAAAAGCCTTGCATATGGCTCCACCACAAGCATCTTGCAGCCTCCTTCAACTGGCCTAGACCTTCGCAGCTTGACGATTGCCAAGGCGATAAGGACCACAGCCTCACTCAAAACAAAGCGGCGAGTCATTTGCACAAAGACTTGCATTGTGAACGCACGCGGTGGGAGCATTGCCTGCAGGCCGTCGCACACAATGAGATCCCAAACGCCTGCCATCAGAGCCATTTAGCCAAGCAAATTGACGAAGTGGCGCAAGTCGGCAGGCAGACGTGCCGCTGATGGAATGCTCAAAGGCTGGGTAAAAATCGTTAGAATCCACCTGCAAGGAACAGACTCCAGGCATGATAAACAAAAGAAGGCAAACTTGTGGTTTCTGCACAAACTTGCTCTGACAGAGCTCTGCAATGCCATCCCTTTTTTTGCAAGCCTGCGCCAAGGCTTCGGCAGTCTTTGATGCCAACACACATTCATACAACACGATGAGCTCTGCTGCCGCTGCAACAGTTTGAGCTCCCAGTTGAATGGCTGGCACGTTGCGTGCCAGGCATTGGCACAGCTCTGGCTAAGCACTGCCTCCCATAACTGATCCCAAGTGTTGTGGGCCAACTCATTTTGAGTGCCACAGTCTATGCACTGGCAAAGGCATCAACAGCGAAGGCCTCATTCAAGGTTGGATGGCAAACGAATCGATTGAAAAAAGTATCGTGGGCGAAGTGCAATTCCATGCTGCTTGCCTCTGCGCATCTCTGCGATTTGCCTTGCTCAGTAGCTTCAGGCAGCTCCTCACATGACCGCATGCAGCGCAAGCTGCATCGCAAATGAAAAGCTCAAGCAAAGCATAAACACAAAGAGAGTGCAACCATGTGCAAACATGCCAAAATTTGGCAAGCTTCCGTAGCAGGCGACAGGTCCACAGAAACTCCCGCGCACCGGCAATGGAAGAGAGGAATCCATCACATCAACATCGACCTGAAAAACGCCGCACACTCGAGAGGCCTTCAGAGTAAATCCCTCCCGGCCTTTGGCTGGTTGTCCATCCATGACTGCAGTGCATTGAATACCTCTTGCGTTGTATGAGTTCTGCTGATGGAGCATGTATCGCTAATTCCAATCCACGCCTGCCGGTTGTTGGACATGATAAGAGGAAAGTTCTGATCGCTCATCTGAGCTGCAAAGGCATTGGTGTCCGCCTACAGGGCGAATTGATGCCAGTTCAAGCCTTGCCATCTACATATCTGCGTGAATACTGCGCCTCAATCTGAGTGATGTACTGCATGGTACCCGCATCCAATTTTGGGGCAGCCGCCTTTCAAGATCTGTCACCATTCAACTCGTCCAAAGCGAAGAAAGCCAAGCAAGCCGAACTGTGCAGTAAACCTTTGGTATCGGCACCTTCTTGAGGTTTCTAATGGCATATTGCCAGGTGTTCACTGCCCTCGCCATATCCGGACACGCATCGGACAAGCCGGCCTGAGATTGGTTGGCGCAAAAAACGTGACTCAAATGGCCATGAAGATTTGTCTGTCGAGCGGCATCACACCGTCTCAAAAGCTCTCCGCTTTTGTAGGCCTGCTTGCAGAAATATTGTGCACTCAATTCAGAAACTCAAGGCAAATGTGCTGCCTGAAACGCTTCAGGCATTGCTGGCGGCGCACACCCTTTTGTACCTGCACCCAGGGCAGGCGGATGACTGCCCTGCGCGCAAACGGGCAAATAAGCTGCATGTTCTTTGCCATGAAACATTGCTATCTGTCTGACAGTCAAAGCTCCATTACTGCTGAAAGCTTCGCCCCACCTGAAGACCAGCCCTCCAGTGTCTCGCGGCCACCATCAGATTTTCGGAAAAAACATTTCTTCGCACCTTGATTTGGTGGTCACACAAAGATTGTCTGTCAAATGTTCATGTGAAACTCTCAGTGCAGGACCATCCTGCTCTCCAAACCTCAATGAAGCAGGAATCTCATGCAAATGCTGGGATGCCACAATCAAAAGAACAAAAGTCCACATGCATGCACTGGCACGTCCAGTGTGTGCATTCAGGTAGTTCTGCACAAGTACGGGCACAAAGAGCAGGAGTGTCAGCAATAAACTTGTCGGAGTTCTTGCAGTCATTCTGCCAGCAGCCTTAGAGGGCCCTTCAACTTTCGCTCTTACAGTGTTGCAGGCGCAATTCAGGGATATGTGCCGGAAAAGTTTATTGCTGTGCCTGCAGCTCCGTGGATACTGACGTCTGTGAAGATCGCCTCGCTGGGAGAAGAACTTGGGTTTCTCTGGCGACTGTCCAATTAAGGTCGACACGTGTGCCCCAGCATGTCGTAAAACAACGTTTGGCTGAATACATTCCGGAAATCCAGCTGATTCAGATACGCTCCCAGCGCAGGCACAGGAAAGGCCTGGGAAGAGCTGGCACAAACCATTGCTTTCCAACATGTGCGTGCGTTGAAAATTGTCCTGGTGCTGACAACCCAGAGCCTAAGGAGGACTGAGTCCTGCACGGCAGATGCTGACCTTACACAGTATGTCGCTGCAAATTATGTTGGAAGAGTCGGTAGACTTCAGCAAACTATGTTCCAAGCCCTGCGTCGGCATTACTGGCACCCAGGAAACTTGTGTTTCTTCTACTGCTTGCCAAAGCCGGCCGCTTTGCTCTGCAGCAAAAATCCAGGTTTATTCCAAGTGCAATCTGTTCCACATACCAATCCAGATTCCTTCCTAACTGTCGCGTTTGTATGCATCACCAGCATTCCCAGTGCCTGTTGATCTCCGGCAACACTCACGAAGGGTCCGCCTTGTGAGCCGGTAGTCCCAATGCCCAAACCAGCTAAGCTCACTCGTTTGGGCTCCTGCCTCAAAAACCACATTGTGCGAACATCTTCGCACTCGCAAGTGAAAGCTAGATCCAAGCAGGCTACAATGAAAGAGTGCAATGCCTGGTTGCAACACACCTGCATGACCATGCTGTCCACGTTCCCTGGGTTGAATCACCTTTAGCACTCTTTAGTGCCAAGGAAAGCCATCAATGCTGCTGCTGATGAATAGGATGCTGGCAATGCCAGTGAACACAGGTGATGCTTCTGGCATCGCGCTAATGATGTTTTTGCTGCAAGGAGTGACGCGTTGCGCAAGGGCGTCTTGCATGGATCATGCATGACAACCCATGTAGTGGGTAATGTTGATTACTGGTGTTGCCGCTACTGTCCGCTAATGTTTCTTATGGTCTGTATCTTGTGGTTTTGTTGCTGATAATATTGCTTCCGCTGCATTTGGTGATCCCAATTCCTGGTTTGCGAGCTTCCCAGGAATGCGGCCTGCTAAAGGAACTTGATTCGCGACTACACACAACACCAAATCTTCTCAGAATGAAGCACTCACATGAGCTTTTGCAGGCAAGCTGCGGACCAATCTTGCGGGGCGCCTGAGTCGCCTGTGTCTGGGTTTGGGCTTGGCTTTGCTGTGTGATAGCGATCAGCACTTGGAACATAGCATTCAATCCTTCCCCATGCGAACCTCAGTAGTTGCAGAGACAAATACAAAACAGGTCGAGAATCTTCTGAACAAAGTAAAATGTTCAGTGCAGCCCAACAGCTGCTTTGTCCGTGGAGCGCGCGCCAATAACATTGGCACCATTGGTGTAGCATCCGGCGCTACGAAATGATCGTATGCCAGGCCCTGTAAGCACATGAACTGAGTGGCACTCAATCGAGCTGTCGAATCCCTTGGTGATTGTGCATGCATGTAATCAGCCAGAAATGGGCCTGCGCTCCGCAAGTTTGGCCACAGCTGGCTCCTTCGGCTCCAAGATACCAACATCGCCCATGCATCTCGACTCCTGCCTCCAGTATAGCAAGCCAGTGAGCAAGCATTTCTGACTGCTGTGGCACATGGGACGTCAAGTTCACGATGTGCAGCCAAGCATCGTTGGGGCACAGTGCATGAGCAAAACTGCCCGCTGACAGAAAGAACGACGTCAACCTAGTGGCCATCACTTTGTCCACGTTGAAGTCCTGCCAGGACGGCAAAGCAGCTCAATACATGTCAAAGTTCTCATTTGTCACGTCTTTGTAAGTCAAAGTCCGTTTCAGGTTTACATACTGTTACAGTACCTGTCCGGCCTCAAGTGGATGCCGAATAAGCCGCGCGGCTCATGCAATTTCATCTGGCAAAACTTTGAGCCCAAAGTCATGAAGCTTGCTCGGGTAAGGACATGCATTGTTCACAGGCACGCCAGCCAAATAGCAGGACTCCAAGCTGATGCTGAACACGCAAGCTGAGCTGCAGGCTTTGTAAGATATAACTCTGGAGTGATCTGCTTGTCTTGGAAGTGTCTGTGAACCTCGCTTGGCAGACATGTTGTGCAATGAGCACACACAGCATGCATGCATTCATGCCTACATACTTTACCTTGCATGATCTTAGGCTACGTTGCATTACAGTACAGGTCATTACATTACATTGCATTGTAGTACATTACAGCGCATTGTAGTACATTACAGCACATTACTTCTTTTGCATGGCATACATCTCCTTATACATAATTACTTCCATTACTTGTTGCGTCTCCAACAAGACAGACATTACACGGATCAAATAATTCCAAAAAACACTTGAAGTTCGGTACACATGTTGCGCGTAACACATATACTATAACGGTGGAGAAGTGAGGATATGAAAGGAAAAGAACGAGAACTCTCAAAATCTGAGGAAAGAAAAGCTTGTGAAGTGCACACCAATAATTAAGATAATAGACCTCAGGAAATAATATATGTTATATTGTTCTTTCTTCATTTTGTATTACTCATGTTATTTCTTATTTCCAAGGGACAGACATCTTGCACATATTTCATGCATTGCAGACAGTACCCGAGTTACATACATTACCTACATGGACCACGTCTCATAATCCGCCGTGGATCAAAACTGGAATTTGCTGTGGCGAGCTCGAAAGGGCACATATGGAAAATATATATGATAATTTCTCGCACGGTGACTTATTCCTATGCTCCTGACACGTCCTCCCCAGTTTTTGGACATTCAAGGAGTGCCCGCGTTGCGCATCACAGCAAAAAGTCGACATCGGCCAAAAACTCACGAAGGCTTCTCGTGCCCAGTGTTTGCCGCCAGTTTCACTGGAAAACCTGCTGCTTCACAGCACTATGGAACTGGCTAGATCCGGCAATCTAAACCTTCGAACAGATTTTTCGGCGGCTGCCAAGTTTCAGAGAGGCTCTGTCCCAAACCTGAGCTCCTGCAACAGCACTAAGCGTGACTCAGCCTGGCTTGGCCTCTTTCGCGAATGTCTTAGTCTAACGAGTCGCTGAGCGGGCGCACTTGAGCGGGCGCGCTTGCCATTTGGCAACCGTGCGTTGCAGGCGTGTGTGGGCGTTTGAGCGTTTGAGCGTCTGCGCTCGAAAACTGTGTTTTCGTCCACAGCGGAATATGCCGTGGGAAGGCACTGCGCACGTGTTAAATACACTACATACACTACATACATTCAAGATCGCACAAGCGGAACATCACATACGCTGTACTCTACATCGGACACACTCACGACATACGTTACGTTGCGCTTCATCAACGTACCACTCCATTCAATTCCATGTCGGACCATACCATACCCTTGCATTCCCTTCCGTACACGCACTTGTGTGTAACATGTTACTGACACGTCCTGCCGAACTTCCTTACATGGAGACATAAACTGAAACCACTTAGCTTTTGTGATCTGTATTGATCTGTCCATCAGTGTGGCAGAAAGGACGGCACATCTGGAAAGAGCCGCTGAAGCAGGGTCCGATACTGAAACCTGCCATGTGAGTTTGCTTGCAATCAACTCATCAGGATGCATCCGCGGTTCGACATTCTGTCGGGAAAGCAGCAAATTGCAGGAAGGGCGTATGGAGCTTCAGCAGTGGGAGACCATCGCAAAACAGAAGGTTGGCTCTGTACCTGACAGGATTGTGCATTGCCTCGATGTTGCACTGCCAGGCAATATCTCAGCGCACTTCACCATCATTTGCACCAGCAAGAAGAAAGCATCCTGGGGCACAAGTATAAGGTGCTCAAACCAAGTGGAACCACCCTGCCTTGGCGGCATCCGGCACTCGTCCAGCCACCATGAGGAGAAAGCCGGCCACAAAGTTCATGCCTTGACAGTAGCCCACCTGAAATGGCTCAGGTCACTGCTCTTGCTTTCGCATTGCAAGGCTCCTCCTATGTCCGGGATATAAAGGACATGTTTGTGGAATGGCCAACTTTTTCACGAATGCAACTGTGATGCCACACCGGCACATCATGACAGGATTCAGCCAAGCACTGGAAGGCAAGAAAGGCATGCAAGCCATTCAAGGCTGCAATGATGTTTCAGAATCATGTTGAGTTGAACTAAGCTCGCAACGCTTGGGAAAAGGCCAGCATGTGCCCGAAGCATGTCGGCCTCAAGTCCAAGGCAATCAGCGAGCAAAATGCAATGACTCACAACTACTGACGGAGCCAAGACTAGGATGCCTGCCAACTCCCTCTTCTTCCCATCGTCAAACTCTTCTATTCCTGGGAAAGTCCTGCATGCTGCGCAATTGGCAAGTCATGGAATTGGAATCACCCGGTAGCAGCGCGCAGGGAGATCGTCCTGTCAAGATCTTTTTCAATCGCCTCGACTGTTTTGCCATCTGGAGGCTTCCTCATGATCCTCACAGGCATCAGTGTGGTGTTGTCTGCTGAGGCTACCTGAGGGTGCATCAGACTTGTGAAAGAAACGATGTGACAGGTTGGGCGGAAACGCCATGCGTCCTTTCGTACCACCCAGGCTTTGACAAGGCACTCCAACCTGTCGAAGTGTCCAAGGACTCAATCAGATCTCAAAGCTTGAGTCTGATGATGTCTGCCTGTCAGGGCTCGCCATGCTCGCCATCGATACCTGACTGGCAGCTTCTGTATTTTGGCAACCGGGGTCCAGTCCAGGCCTGGGCGGCACTCCTTTTCTTCGAACAAGGTCACGAAATCCGTCTGTCACCACGAAGTGCCCCTGCATTTCCAGCGCATTTCAGGCTAAGGTTTCTAAGGCCTAGCAATTGCCAAAGCCTCGTGATCCAGACGGAAGTACATCAACAGGAGCTTCTTGTCCTGGTTGTGACTTGAGAACAAACACACACCTTTGTTGAACATCATCAACGTCCCGAAGGCTCAGAAAGCACAACTGCGTTACAAGTAATGGGTACAAATATCACATACAAGCTGACATCATTCGCCTTCAGCTCCTCTTTGTCGAGTGTTCGAACAAATTCCTCTCATCACAGACCACTGCTTTTGCGCATGCCAAACTGCGCTACCGCGCCGC
>CAUJNA010001204.1:0-37500 GCA_963377175.1 Effrenium voratum
CCTGCCAGCCGCAGTAGGCCGCCACACCCGCCACGACTGCGAGCATCTTGCTTGCCTTTGCCATGGCAAAGATGATGAGAAGGCTCTTGGCTATTGCTCTCGCGGCTTTCGTACTCAAAAGCTGACATGCAGACACTTATCAACGGAGCAAGCCAAGGCACGCTTCTTGCCAAGCGATTGCTCTCTCTCTCTCCCCTCTCCCTGGCATAACATGAAGGCCAGTCACACCTCCAGGGCGGCGGTGTAGGTGACCCCGTTGGGCGCCAGCCGCAGGACACGCAGGCGCCTGCGGCGCTGTGGGTCTCAGTTTCTGCGTTTCTGCTTGAAATGCAACTGGAAACTGGAAAAAACTGCAATCAGGAGAGGCCGATCCAGGAAACCAGCAAAAGGCAACTTGAGAGAGGGGTGGACGAAAGCTAGCAACACGCGGCTTTTGCCGCCATAAAAGAACGCAGGCTTGGTTGAACCTCGAAAGCAGAACGGCTCATTTCCGACGCCCAAAAGACCAGGTGTTCTCTTCGAGTCCAAAGGTCAGATGTAAGTTTCTTCTGGATCAGGGGCCCATGGCTCGTTCGAGTCGACGCCTCGCGACCAAACTTATTCGTTAACGAAATGAAGCCCCGCCACGTCCAGGCCGCAGCGGCTGGCGCGCATCTCACCCAGCAGTGCCAGCACCGCCGGCGCGCGGCCGCAGGCCTGCCACAACGGCTCCGGACAATGGGGGGAGGGCTGGCAAGGGAAACCAAGAGAAACCAGGCAGAAATTCGGGGGAAACCCTGAAAATTGCCAGGGGATGTTCTGAAAGCGACCCTTAAAAGCTGCATTCTGGGCTCAAAACCAGGGGTTGTCAAGGCTGGGCCATGATGGGTGTGCACTTGGATTGGAACGAATGTCCTTTCTTGGCTTCCACGGACAGCCGATCTTCTCAAAACGATCCTGTTCAAGCAGTTAGGCTTTTACCTGCGGGAGGCGGGAGGTATTGGCAACATACTCGTGGTTCTGTGTGTGTGGCTCCCTTGCAAATACTAACATTGCTGTAAGGTGGTGGATTGCACCTCGACCATTCAGCGAAAGCCCAAAGCCAAGGACTGCTCCAGTGCGGCTTCAGCCCCAAACCCTGGCATCTCACGGAACTTCCGTTCAAGTACACAACGCTCCAGCCGTCGCGAACAAGCTGTCGCCAACAAGACCCGCCTCTTTTACACAAGACCCTTCAAAGGACCCTTCAAAAGGGCACTGCAATGTCCTTCATATAAAACTGTCAGAGAGTGCCTTGATAAAATGTTTGCAATTGTCTGAATCAGCCGAATGCCTGAGAACTGAGTCTCAGGCCGGGCGGGCTCAGACTACCAAGAAGCTATACAAACTGCAAGAGCAAGGCCCCACTCAGCGCTGAGAAGCCTTCACCACATCCTTGAACTCCAGGAATGCCTTATAGGCCGCCTTGGCGTCCTCAGCGTTCACCTTGGACATCATGTAAGGGCCCACATCATTGCCCAAGCTGAACTTGTTGAAGGCGTTGTACACGTCCATGGTCTTGGAGGCCGGCACGGACGCAATCATGTGGCCAATGGCGGCGTTGGTGGCCGTGTAGTCCTCAAGGGTGGTCACCCCCTTGCTGTCAACGCGCCCGATCGCCTCGCTGTGGGCCAACACTCCAGCCTTCAGAGCCGCGGGGTCCATCGCGGCGCCCATGACCAACATAGAATCGATCGCCTTCAGCACCTCCAAGGGCTTGGCAGTGGGCAGAACGCCATAGACGCCGTCAGTCCAGTCGATCTCCTGAATGGAACGTGTAATGATGCTTCTGACGGACAGCCATTCACATGCGAAGACGTTTGCCGCCAAAAGAATCAGTCCTAAGTCCCTCAACAATAAAACAAGAGCTGGAAGAACAAACAAATGAAGATCGACTGCCAGGCATTGTGAAGCGGCAACTGTTGGACGGCATCTGGCAGCCTTCACAAAACAGGGAGCATCAAACAGACTCCTAAAAGGTTCAATCAACATCTCACCCAGAGGTCCAAAGTTGGGCTAGAGGAAGCTTCTTTCAAGCCATGATGGGCCGGTGATCATGCTCAGCAATCCTTCAAGAATGGGTAAGACTTCTCTGATAGAACCTTGGCCGCATCATCTTGTCCGCGTAAGCCGGCGTTGTGCCCAGCATGGCAGCGGCGCCAGCCGCCGTGGCGATCGGCACGTGTCGGCCAGCAGGGGGCACGAATGCACCCTGCCAGCCGCAGTAGGCCGCCACACCCGCCACGACTGCGAGCATCTTGCTTGCCTTTGCCATGGCAAAGATGATGAGAAGGCTCTTGGCTATTGCTCTCGCGGCTTTCGTACTCAAAAGCTGACATGCAGACACTTATCAACGGAGCAAGCCAAGGCACGCTTCTTGCCAAGCGATTGCTCTCTCTCTCTCCCCTCTCCCTGGCATAACATGAAGGCCAGTCACACCTCCAGGGCGGCGGTGTAGGTGACCCCGTTGGGCGCCAGCCGCAGGACACGCAGGCGCCTGCGGCGCTGTGGGTCTCAGTTTCTGCGTTTCTGCTTGAAATGCAACTGGAAACTGGAAAAAACTGCAATCAGGAGAGGCCGATCCAGGAAACCAGCAAAAGGCAACTTGAGAGAGGGGTGGACGAAAGCTAGCAACACGCGGCTTTTGCCGCCATAAAAGAACGCAGGCTTGGTTGAACCTCGAAAGCAGAACGGCTCATTTCCGACGCCCAAAAGACCTGGTGTTCTCTTCGAGTCCAAAGGTCAGATGTAAGTTTCTTCTGGATCAGGGGCCCATGGCTCGTTCGAGTCGACGCCTCGCGACCAAACTTATTCGTTAACGAAATGAAGCCCCGCCACGTCCAGGCCGCAGCGGCTGGCGCGCATCTCACCCAGCAGTGCCAGCACCGCCGGCGCGCGGCCGCAGGCCTGCCACAACGGCTCCGGACAATGGGGGGAGGGCTGGCAAGGGAAACCAAGAGAAACCAGGCAGAAATTCGGGAGAAACCCTGAAAATTGCCAGGGGATGTTCTGAAAGCGACCCTTAAAAGCTGCATTCTGGGCTCAAAACCAGGGGTTGTCAAGGCTGGGCCATGATGGGTGTGCACTTGGATTGGAACGAATGTCCTTTCTTGGCTTCCACGGACAGCCGATCTTCTCAAAACGATCCTGTTCAAGCAGTTAGGCTTTTACCTGCGGGAGGCGGGAGGTATTGGCAACATACTCGTGGTTCTGTGTGTGTGTACCTGTTGAACTGTTGCGTTGCTTTCCTTTGAATGTTGTCCATGGCCTTGGTGTGGCTCCCTTGCAAATACTAACATTGCTGTAAGGTGGTGGATTGCACCTCGACCATTCAGCGAAAGCCCAAAGCCAAGGACTGCTCCAGTGCGGCTTCAGCCCCAAACCCTGGCATCTCACGGAACTTCCGTTCAAGTACACAACGCTCCAGCCGTCGCGAACAAGCTGTCGCCAACAAGACCCGCCTCTTTTACACAAGACCCTTCAAAGGACCCTTCAAAGGGGCACTGCAATGTCCTTCATATAAAACTGTCAGAGAGTGCCTTGATAAAATGTTTGCAATTGTCTGAATCAGCCGAATGCCTGAGAACTGAGTCTCAGGCCGGGCGGGCTCAGACTACCAAGAAGCTATACAAACTGCAAGAGCAAGGCCCCACTCAGCGCTGAGAAGCCTTCACCACATCCTTGAACTCCAGGAATGCCTTATAGGCCGCCTTGGCGTCCTCAGCGTTCACCTTGGACATCATGTAAGGGCCCACATCATTGCCCAAGCTGAACTTGTTGAAGGCGTTGTACACGTCCATGGTCTTGGAGGCCGGCACGGACGCAATCATGTGGCCAATGGCGGCGTTGGTGGCCGTGTAGTCCTCAAGGGTGGTCACCCCCTTGCTGTCAACGCGCCCGATCGCCTCGCTGTGGGCCAACACTCCAGCCTTCAGAGCCGCGGGGTCCATTGCGGCGCCCATGACCAACATCTTGTCGATCGCCTTCAGCACCTCCAAGGGCTTGGCAGTGGGCAGAACGCCATAGACGCCGTCAGTCCAGTCGATCTCCTGAATGGAACGTGTAATGATGTTTCTGACGGACAGCCATTCACATGCGAAGACGTTTGCCGCCAAAAGAATCAGTCCTAAGTCCCTCAACAATAAAACAAGAGCTGGAAGAACAAACAAATGAAGATCGACTGCCAGGCATTGTGAAGCGGCAACTGTTGGACAGCATCTGGCAGCCTTCACAAAACAGGGAGCATCAAACAGACTCCTAAAAGGTTCAATCAACATCTCACCCAGAGGTCCAAAGTTGGGCTAGAGGAAGCTTCTTTCAAGCCATGATGGGCCGGTGATCATGCTCAGCAATCCTTCAAGAATGGGTAAGACTTCTCTGATAGAACCTTGGCCGCATCATCGATCTTGTCCGCGTAAGCCGGCGCTGTGCCCAGCATGGCCGCGGCGCCGGCCGCCGTGGCGATCGGCACGTGTCGGCCAGCAGGGGGCACGAATGCACCCTGCCAGCCGCAGTAGGCCGCCACACCCGCCACGACTGCGAGCATCTTGCTTGCCTTTGCCATGGCAAAGATGATGAGAAGGCTCTTGGCTATTGCTCTCGCGGCTTTCGTACTCAAAAGCTGACATGCAGACACTTATCAACGGAGCAAGCCAAGGCACGCTTCTTGCCAAGCGATTGCTCTCTCTCTCCCCTCTCCCTGGCATAACATGAAGGCCAGTCACACCTCCAGGGCGGCGGTGTAGGTGACCCCGTTGGGCGCCAGCCGCAGAACACGCAGGCGCCTGCGGCGCCGTGGGTCGCAGGTTCTGCGCTTCTGCTTGAAATGCAACTGGAAACTGGAAAAAACTGCAATCAGGAGAGGCCGATCCAGGAAACCAGCAAAAGGCAACTTGAGACAGGGGTGGACGAAAGCTAGCAACATGCGGCTTTTGCCGCCATAAAAGAACGGCAGCAGTCCACGTGATAGCAGCCCGGACAAAGCCTCAATTTTTCCTGCGCGGTTTAAGGCGCCATGGAAGCCAGAACGGCAAGCCAGAGACGGAAGAAGCGTGGAAGGTGAGGAAGTGGAGCAAGATGACATGATCTCCAGGCGCGCCTGGCCAACGGGAAGCACTGAGCCTGGTGAAGGACAAGAGCATCTACACGAAGGTCAGGCTTTATGCTCAGGTGAAAGGCAGTGATAGTGGCATGAAGGCCGAGCCCGCGCAAGAGCCAGAGCATGAACGTCAAGCTCCACGCACCTGGCTGGAGGTGGTCCGGCAACCAGACGATGAGTTGAAGTCCCGACAAGAACTGCAGTCTCCTACACAAGGCACCCGGAACTGCACTACACAGGCACCCGGAACACTGCTCTGCACCAAGCACCCGGAACAGCGCGCTTGGAACATGACTGGACAAGGCAGCTCTACACCGAAACACCAGTACACCAGCTACACCAAGCACCACGAACAGCACTGAACCAGGCACCCGGAGCAGCACACCACGCACTGCACCCGCAGCGCTACACCACAGAACTACACCAGCATCTGCAACCAGCAAGCACTTGGAACAGCACACCCGGAACAGCACCACCAAGCACCCGGAACAGCACGACACCAAGCACCTGGAACAGCAATACCACCAAGCACCCCACACCACACCAAGCACCCGGAACAGCACCACACCAATAACCCAGAACAGCACTCCCAGAACAGCACGAATGCCAGGCACCTGCAACAGCACGGAGCAGCGCTGAAAGCTCTGGGAACAGCACTACACCACGCACCCGGAACAGCCCGAAACAGCACTGCAAGCACGAGCACAACACCAAGCCAGAACAGCACTACACCAGGAACCGCACTACACCGAGCACCCAGAACAAGCACACCACACCAAGCACCCGGGACTACACCACCCCACAACAGCACTACCCCAAGGCACCCAGAACAGACACCACTACACCAAACACACCTGGAACCGCACTGCCAAGCACTACGAGGCACCCAGAACAGCACTACACCATGCTGAGAGGACTACAACCCCACATCACACCCGGAACAGCACGACACCCAGTACCCGGACAAGCACTAACACCAGGCACCCGAACTACTACTACGCCGGCACCCCTACACAAGGCGGAACACGGCACTACACCAAGCACGACACCGGGTGTAGCGCTGCTCAATGTAGTGTCCGGGTGCTTGGTGCAGCGCTGTTCCGCGTGTGCCTTGTGTAGCGCTGTTCCGGGCGGTTGGTGTAGCGATGGTGCAGCGCTGTTCCGGGTGCTTGGTGCAGCGCTGTTCCGGTGTTCCGGGTACTTGGCGTATGGGTGCTTCGTAGTGCTGTTCCGGGTGCTTGGTGTAGCGCTTGTCCAGGTGCCTGGCGTAGGGCTGTTCCGGCTCTTGGCGCCCGGAACAGCACTACCAAGCACCCGTTCAACCCGGAACAGGAACAGCACTACACCAAGCAGCCGGAACAGCACGGCACCAGGCACCTGGAACAGCACTACGGCCAGGCACCCGGAACAGCACTACACCAAGCACCCGGAACAACCACTACACCAGGCACCCGGAAGAGCGCTACACCAAGCACCTCCAAGCACCTGGAACAGCACGACACCAAGCATCCGGAACACTGCGTGCATAACAGTGGCGGCGCCAGCGTGCATGTTCAAGAGCGCCTTGGTCAACTCTAGAACAAGAGAAAACAAGTGAACCCCCAAACTGAGCGCGCCGGCCTCTCGCGGCATAGAAGGTTCTGGCTAGGAGAGCAGAAGCAGGCTGGTGCGCTGGCAGTTGGCAAGCCTGAGGCCGAAAACCAACGGACCCTGGCAAATCCATGTTGTATCACCAGATGACTTTCTGGCATCCCTAGAGTTGACGTTTGGCCGGCTTCAATTGTGTTCTGCAAAGGGTTCCCCTGCGCGGAAAGGATTGTTACACCTCAATAGATCTTCTGCCAACTCGCCAGTGTCTGGTTCCCCGGATCCATGCTGTCTGCCGGTTTCGACAATCACAAACTCGCAAACGCCTGGCCATTGTGAAGCGGAAACTCGGCCTTTTCGGCAACAGCACATCTGACATATAAAAAAAGAGGAAAACCATGCCGGCAAAGAACTGGGCAAACTGCGGAAGACATCGCACAGGCAGCCTGACTGTATGCCAGCATGCAATGTGTTAAATCAAAGGGTTCCTTCTCTCGTGAGCCCTAACCTTTCGGAGTCCTGATATACAAAAAGAGGCGGAGGATGCCAATAAGGAAAGGGGCAGGGGACATTCGCGGATTCGACGTCATGAACAGGGTGCCCTCTGTTGGGCCTTTCTGTGAAAACAAACACGGCAATCTTGTCAATGTTAGTGAATGTATGTTCAATCCACTCAAGGTCTTCCTGCGCGCAAATGCGTTGCTTCACATCCAGGCCTAGATGGGCTTCCCTTCAAAACCCTCTGGCGGGGCGGCAAACCCGCGCGGACTCATTTCGGAAAGCCAACCCCGAGCGGGGATTTCACGGAAAGGCCCCGGAACCTGCTAGGCCAACGGCTCCAAGCCGGGAGCCTCCGTTCAAAAACCACGTGACAGCTCAACTGAAAAGTGCCCCTCGGTTGCATTCCAGGGAGTCCCCCCCGACAGGTCGATGGGCAAAACAGGCAGAGGGCCGATTTCGCCAAAGGCGCCGCTCCAGCGCGGAGGGATCTCCGGCCTCGCGGGCCTCGGCCTGGGAATACGCCGCCTGCCCGGAGCACGCATGCGGGGGTTCAGGGGTTGTTCGTCGGGAGGGATCGAGCCGTCTTGGTCGCCTTGTGGCCATCGATGGCAAACCCACGATGGATGGAAAAACGCTTTGAAAAGGCCGGGAGATGCAAACAGACCGGTGAATTGGACACTGCACTGGAGCCAAAGATTTGTAGGCGCCAGAGGGGGACAATCGGAGCAGGATCTGGCACCAAAGAAACCCCTCCCCTGGTTGCGGGAGATTGGAGGCTAACCCCCATGTCTCCAGACTAGCGATAGACTACCAATGTTGGTTCGCTCAGCTGCCCTTTGTTCTGAGTAGTCGGTGAACCGCTGCCAGAAGTGCCAAGGATGCCGTCGTGAGATGGACTGAGCGAGAAATGGCCTCGGTTTATCTTTTCGCCTCTCATAGATTCCAGCTAAACAAAGAAGTGTTATCTGCACATTGGAAAAGCTCGCATCTTACTGCCACTAAGTATAAGCTGGGGCCGCTTCCTGCCCTTTCCATCATATCCGTTTGGCAAGGGGCCTGAACTCAAGCGAAGCCGCCTTGTTTTGGCGCTCATGTTTACAGCTTACCATCAACCATGATTGACATGGATGTCGTCCCATTGGCTCCAGGAGGAATTTGGGTCCAACTCCAAATCCAAACCGCAGACTAAGGCTAGTCTGGTGGTTAGCTTCATCCGTCACTTACACATCACTCACCCCGATCTCTTTGTGCCTCCCTCCAGCTGTACCCCACCTGATTTCGCAAAGAAACTCCATCAAAGACCTACTGCAAACCATGGAACCCGATTCCATGTGATGCTTGCCCAAAAGGAGCGTCTAAACACGGATCGGTGTTTTGTGGGTTCCACAGTTCCACGTTTGGGTGGATCTGCTTTTGCTGAACCCCCTGTCGCTTGCTTTGAATGGGAAGCCAAAAGGGCATCAACCTTCAACGGAGATGCCTACACCAGGGTGAAAGCGGATGACACAATTCCCCTTATGTTAGCAAGGGCCATTGATGAAAACGAAATAGAGGGGAATGCTCCACCCAGCTACAATAAGCCTCTGGTTGAAATTAAAGTATTACGGGGTATCTCTTTTTTGAGAGGATCCTTCACCTTCCGAACGCTCAATCAATATGAAGAAGCACAGGCTTAGTTGAACCTTGAAAGCAGAACGGCTCATTTCCGACGCCCAAAAGACCAGGTGTTCTCTTCGAGTCCAAAGGTCAGCTGTAAGTTTCTTCTGGATCAGGGGCCCATGGCTCGCTCGAGTCGACGCCTCACGACCAAACTTGTTCGTTTAACGAAACGAAGCCCCGCCACGTCCAGGCCGCAGCGGCGGACATCTCACCCAGCAGCGCCAGCATCGCCGGCGCGCGGCCGCAGGCCTCCTAAAGTGCCACACTTGCTCCGGGCAATGGGGGGGGGGGGGGGGGGGCGGGCAAGGGAAACCAAGGGGCTGGCAAGGGGGGCTGGCAAGGGCTATGATGGGTGTGCACTTGGATTGGAACGAATGTCCTTTCTTGGCTTCCACGGACAGCCGATCTTCTCAAAACGATCCTGTTCAAGCAGTGGGGCTTTTACCTGCGGGAGGCGGGAGGTATTGGCAACATACTCGTGGTTCAGTGTGTGTGTGTGTGAACCTGTTGAACTGTTACGTTGCTTTCCTTTGGATGTTGTCCGGCCTTGGTGTGGCTCCCTTGCAAATACTAACATTGCTGTAAGGCGGTTGATTGCACCTCGACCATTCAGCGAAAGCCCAAAGCCGAGGACTGCTCCAGTGCGGCTTCAGTACGGAACTTCCGTTCAAGTACACAACGCTCCAGCCGTCGCGAACAAGCTGTCGCCAACAAGACCCGCCTCTTTTACACAAGACCCTTCAAAGGACCCTTCAAAAGGGCACTGCAATGTCCTTCATATAAAACTGTCAGAGAGTGCCTTGATAAAATGTTTGCAATTGTCTGAATCAGCCGAATGCCTGAGAACTGAGTCTCAGGCCGGGCGGGCTCAGACTACCAAGAAGCTATACAAACTGCAAGAGCAAGGCCCCGCTCAGCGCTGAGAAGCCTTCACCACATCCTTGAACTCCAGGAATGCCTTGTAGGCCGCCTTGGCGTCCTCAGCGTTCACCTTGGACATCATGTAAGGGCCCACATCCTTGCCCAAGCTGAACTTGTTGAAGGCGTTGTACACGTCCATGGTCTTGGAGGCCGGCACGGACGCAATCATGTGGCCAATGGCGGCGTTGGTGGCCGTGTAGTCCTCAAGGGTGGTCACCCCCTTGCTGTCAACGCGCCCGATCGCCTCGCTGTGGGCCAACACTCCAGCCTTCAGAGCCGCGGGGTCCATCGCGGCGCCCATGACCAACATAGAATCGATCGCCTTCAGCACCTCCAAGGGCTTGGCAGTGGGCAGAACGCCATAGACGCCGTCAGTCCAGTCGATCTCCTGAATGGAACGTGTAATGATGTTTCTGACGGACAGCCATTCACATGCGAACACGTTTGCCGCCAAAAGAATCAGTCCTAAGTCCCTCAACAATAAAACAAGAGCTGGAAGAACAAACAAATGAAGACCGACTGCCAGGCATTGTGAAGCGGCAACTGTTGGATGGCATCTGCCAGCCTTCACAAAACAGGGAGCATCAAACAGACTCCTAAAAGGTTCAATCAACATCTCACCCAGAGGTCCAAAGTTGGGCTAGAGGAAGCTTCTTTCAAGCCATGATGGGCCGGTGATCATGCTCAGCAATCCTTCAAGAATGGGTAAGACTTCTCTGATAGAACCTTGGCCGCATCATCGATCTTGTCCGCGTAAGCCGGCGCTGTGCCCAGCATGGCCGCGGCGCCGGCCGCCGTGGCGATCGGCTCGTGTCGGCCAGCAGGGGGCACGAATGCACCCTGCCAGCCGCAGTAGGCCGCCACACCCGCCACGACTGCGAGCATCTTGCTTGCCTTTGCCATGGCAAAGATGATGAGAAGGCTCTTGGCTATTGCTCAAGCGGCTTTCGTACTCAAAAGCTGACATGCAGACACTTATCAACGGAGCAAGCCAAGGCACGCTTCTTGCCAAGCGATTGCTCTCTCTCTCCCCTCTCCCTGGCATAACATGAAGGCCAGTCACACCTCCAGGGCGGCGGTGTAGGTGACCCCGTTGGGCGCCAGCCGCAGAACACGCAGGCGCCTGCGGCGCCGTGGATCTCAGTTTCTGCTTGGAGTGCAACTGGAAACTGGAAAAAACTGCAATCAGGAGAGGCCGATCCAGGAAACCAGCAAAAGCCAACTTGAGAGAGGGGTGGACGAAAGCTAGCAACACGCGGCTTTTGCCGCCATAAAAGAACGGCAGCAGTCCACGTGATAGCAGCCCGGACAAAGCCTCCATTTTTCCTGCGCGGTTTAAGGCGCCATGGAAGCCAGAATGGCAAGGCAGAGACGGAAGAAGCGAAGGTGAGCAAGAGGAGCAAGATGAAATGATCTCCAGGTGGCGCGCCCGGCATTGCGGTCGGCCAACGGTAAGCACTGAGCCTGGTGAAGGACAAGAGCATCTACACGAAGGTCAGGCTTTATGCTCAGGTGAAAGGCAGTGATAATGGCATGAAGGCCGAGCCCGCGCAAGAGCTACAGCATGAACGTCAAGCTCCACGGGCCTGGCTGGAGGTGGTCAGGCAACCAGACGATGAGTTGAAGTCCCGACAAGAACTGCTTTCTGCACCCGGAACTGCACTACACAAGCACCCGGAACACTGCACTGAACCAAGCACCCGGAACAGCGCGCTTGGAACATGACTGGACAAGGCAGCTCTACACCGAAACACCAGTACACCAGCTACACCAAGCACCGCGAAAAGCACTGAACCAGGCACCCGGAACAGCCCGAAACAGCACTGCAAGCACGAGCACAACACCAAGCCAGAACAGCACTACACCAGGAACCGCACTACACCAAGCACCCAGAACAAGCACACCACACCAAGCACCCGGGACTACACCACCCCGCAACAGCACTACCCCAAGGCACCCAGACCAGACACCACTACACCAGACACCTGGAACCGCACTGCCAAGCACTACGAGGCACCCAGAACAGCACTACACCATGCTGAGAGGACTACAACCCCACATCACACCCGGAACAGCACGACACCCAGCACCCGGAACAGCACTAACACCAGGACCCGAACTATTACTACGCCAGCACCCCTACACAAGGCGGAACACGGCACTACACCAAGCACGACACCGGGTGTAGTGCTGCTCAATGTAGTGTCCGGGTGCTTGGTGCAGCGCTGTTCCGCGTGTGCCTTGTGTAGCGCTGTTCCGGGCGGTTGGTGTAGCGATGGTGCAGCGCTGTTCCGGGTGCTTGGTGCAGCGCTGTTCCGGTGTTCCGGGTACTTGGCGTATGGGTGCTTCGTAGTGCTGTTCCGGGTGCTTGGTGTAGCGCTTGTCCAGGTGCCTGGCGCAGGGCTGTTCCGGCTCTTGGCGCCCGGAACAGCACTACCAAGCACCCGTTCAACCCGGAACAGGAACAGCACTACACCAAGCAGCCGGAACAGCACGGCACCAGGCACCTGGAACAGCACTACGGCCAGGCACCCGGAACAGCACTACACCAAGCACCCGGAACAACCACTACACCAGGCACCCGGAAGAGCGCTACACCAAGCACCTCCAAGCACCTGGAACAGCACGACACCAAGCATCCGGAACACGACTACACAAGGCACCCGGAACAGCACTACACCACGTTAAGTTGAGGTCTTTCGAATCTTGCCGGGAATATAGCTCTTGAT
Organism: Effrenium voratum; assembly: GCA_963377175.1. Classification (NCBI taxonomy): domain Eukaryota; class Dinophyceae; order Suessiales; family Symbiodiniaceae; genus Effrenium; species Effrenium voratum. Next base: position 12,514 of record CAUJNA010001204.1, read on the forward strand.
CTGAGTTTGGCCGCGGAGATGGACACGAGGGTTGCAGCAGCGCAAATCACGTCGCATGCCGGGGGTAGGCGAAGGAGGCAGGGGAGCACGTGATGAGCGCAACTGGGTTTGCAAGCGCGTGCGTGCATAACAGTGGCGGCGCCAGCGTGCATGTTCAAGAGCGCCTTGGTCAACTCTAGGACCCTAGAAAACAAGTGAACCCCCAAACTGAGCGCGCCGGCCTCTCGCGGCATAGAAGGTTCTGGCTAGGAGAGCAGAAGCAGGCTGGTGCGCTGGCAGTTGGCAAGCCTGAGGCCGAAAACCAACGGACCCTGGCAAATCCATGTTGTATCACCAGATGACTTTCTGGCATCCCTAGAGTTGACGTTTGGCCGGCTTCAATTGTGTTCTGCAAAGGGTTCCCCTGCGCGGAAAGGATTGTTACACCTCAATAGATCTTCTGCCAACTCTCCAGTGTCTGGTTCCCCGGATCCGTGCTGTCTGCCGGGTTCGACAATCACAAACTTGCAAACGCCTGGCCATTGCGAAGCGGAAACTCGGCCTTTTCGGCAACAGCACATCTGACATATAAAAAAGGAAAACCATGCCGGCAGAACTGGGCAAACACCGGAATTCAAGCAACTTGAAACCTCTTTGAAAGGGACTTTCACGGGGCCCATCTGAAACCCTGTCGCGACTTACTTTGCCCAGATTGAAGAAGCAAAGATTTGCGTTTGAACTAGTGCAACCGTAAATGCCAAATGAGAAGTTCTGCTTCTTCAGGTTGCAAAAAATTATACAACCATGGGTGTGTTCTTGTTTGAGCCTTCCCTTTTTTGGGATTGGTTCAGAGGGAAGTCAAGGGAACTTACCCACAGTGGTGCCATATTCGATGTAGAAAGAACACCATACTATAGCAATCCACACTATAATAGTTGCGTAAATATGTTCAACCCTTTAACAAGTTCATCAACTGTTTGGAATCAAAGTTTAATTGCACAATTAAATGTAACTAGTACTTTAAATATTTAGAATTTCGGTTTGAGAGAATACCTCATAAAACAAATACAGATATGATATTGAGAGATGAAGAATTGATAATATCAAGATTAGTAACAGGTATGACAAATATAAGCCAACAATGGATTATTATATGAAAGGGAAAATGAAGATCATAGTTGATTAAATGTCTTGTCTAGACATATATTGTGTAGATTGTTGGTTTGATTCTGTCACTTTGTTTACTGTGTTTACCTTGTTACCTGTGTGTTTCTTATCAGTAGGTACAGTCAAACGACAAAGTCATGCCTAAGTCACTCCTTTGTCTCTGTGACCATGTGTTCCCCCATGTAAACGCCGATTCCAAGAAGTCACTCCTAAGTCACACCTCGGCAACAATCCCCATGGAACGCTTGACATCACCGAGCTGATCATGCTAAAAAAAGAGGTGTCAACACTGAAACACACTGGAACGCAAATGATGGAAAAGCATGTTTTTCAGCCCCGCGAGGCTAAACCCCCCTAAACCCAACGGAGTAACAATTTTCAACTGCAATGCCTCCCAAAAGCCTATCTCTTCAAACATGTTGAGTTCCTATGCGTTTTGAAAAAAGGCACGACTTCTTCGAAACCCTCTTCCTCATGGAATTTCAGCAACGCCTCAACCGGAGGCACGACTTTGTCAAATCCCTGTAGTATTTTGAGTTGAATTTCTTGTCAATTTTGAATCTGAAGCAGACGTTGAAACATGAGACTTTGGTGGTGGAATACTAGCAACAGCAGCGGCGTTGGTACTTTTGTAGGACTCGATCCTTTTGTAGGTGTTCTGTTCCCAACTGTTCTAGCCTCAGGGCTAGTGGAAATCGGACTTGGCAAGTGTTCACTTCTTGCTGGCAAAATTGTTGACTTTGGGCTTGATTTTGCACTTGAGTTCTTTCCATGAAACACTGGTTTTGATTTACGAGTTTGCTTCACAGGAGAACGACTTCTATCTCTAACATTACTACAAAATTGCTTGATGGCTTTCAATTCGATCTGGATTACGTGTTCTTTGACAAAATTTACAAGCAGCAATATAATCTGCATCCATGGGAACTTCAAATGCAGCACCTTGTAAATCATATCCTTTTGAAACAGGTGCATCAAATCCTAATGCATCCATAATTTCATATGATGTTGAAATGTTGCTAATTTTGACGACGGTTTATCTGGATATATACCAGATTATGATTGAATTTTACGTTTTCTCATTGTGGGTAGTGAATTGGAACCATTTGGTGAAATATTTACCAGAACAAAATTCATGTACATGAGATTAAGGTTCATATGATATATGTTAAGGGAGAAATTAAGGTTGAAATGATTATATGTAGCATTACACACGGGACAGATGCTCGCCCATGGTGCATTTTGTCGCATATTTTAGGACTAAGCTTTTCACAAGTGTGCAAGTCAAAGCAACACTGTGCAGGGTTTTTGGGTGAGTTTGAAAAGAGTTAGAATCAAGAATCGAAGGATTATGATTCATTGTCAGAAGCTCGTGATAAGAGAGAAATTGAAGAGATGTGTGATAGTGATACAATTCCAACAAGTTTGACTGATAGGGGACATGGACAATATACGGCAAAGATGAAATTCGAGTAAAGTCAGCAATGCTAATTATAGTAATAATACAGAGGGCCGAAAGAGCTATGGACATAAACAAACAAAAAACAAATGGATAGTATGGCAAAGGATGAACTGGAGTGTAATAGACCGATTGGGATAACTGTCGGGACTGCCTACATTCCGGCAGGCGCTGCTTTCTCACCCGTGCCACATCGTGGCACATGCCCGTTGCGTAGATTTCAAAAGGAAAGCCAAGCAAAAGATAAATGGGGGCTAACCGCCATACCAAAAATGCAACACGCGTACCAAGAACCCGCCCATGCAAAAATGCCACTGGTGGAAACTGGTGGCAAACTGGTCTCAAACTCTCGCGGGCAGGACTTCGAGGAGTAGAATCGGCATTTGGGGTCCTGCGCATAGAAACCGGATGCCGCTCCGACTGATACCAAAGGGCCTGCCAAAGGGGTTGCCAAACATCCCAGCTACTTCCAGCTCCTCCAAATCTCTAGAAACTCAAAGTTTCATGTTCAGGATTTCTCAAACAGTTCATGAAAGGCTGGATTTTGAAGGAGTACGAATTGGTCACTCCAACTCACCTCCTGAGACGATCCGAACTGTTTGTTTTCCACTAAAACGGTCTTTGTAAAATCCTGGAACTCAGGGAGTGCGAAAGCGCTCCCTTGGAATCAAAAGAACAGCCAGGGAGACTCATTTCCCACCAGAACCAAGATCGAGATCCCAAGCAGGGGGCCCTTGCACAGGAAAGTGTAGTGGAAATGAGACAACCAGAAAGTATGTTTCCTGAAGGCGCCTCTGTTCCCTTGCAACATTCAGGGATTCAACCATAGCTTCTCATTACTTCATCCCCATAGCGGGCTATGGCCAACAACCAGGCTCTCCTAACAAACATACCGTCTAGAATTCTCTACCGTGTAAGGACGGAGGCAATGGAACATACCCCATGTGTGCGAAAGACGATCCCCCCCAAAAAGACCCACTCAAGCCGTTCAAGGCGTCGGCCAAGCCAAAGGGCCAAGTGGCTTAGACAGAAACAAACTCGGTGCGAAGCGCCCAAGCCTGGTACCCAGTTCCTGCCCCCCGGTTCCATGGGCCGCGGTTGTTTTGGAAGAAGGCGTTTCTTCATAACTGCAATACGCTTATTAATATACAGATATATATGTAGACATATGTATATATGTATCCGCCGACAACAGACGGCGTGTTGGACATAAAAAATGCTCCTTACCTAATGAACTCCACCCTGTCCTCATCCTCGTCGTTTGCGGCTGGGTGCGTCAACAGGATCTGGAAGCTGACCTTGGCGAGGAAGGGCAGCCGAATGGTCAGCAGGTCCCGGAGCTGGTCCAGCAGCAGCCGCAGGGCGTCAATGGTGGCCTGCTGCCCAGGAAGAGGGCGCAGTTCGCGGGGGGGGGTCCACGTACCACGCAGTGATTTGAAGACGCTTCACTAAATCTCTTCATTGTGCGGGCTTGCGCAACTCAGTTTGTCAAAAACATTGGGGTGTTCGATTCCCCCCGGTGCACTTTCGCATCCTTAGCAGCTCCAGTGGCACATCGCCAGCATCACCTGCATCATCCGCATCAGCGCCTGCCAAGGATGCGGATGATGCAAGTGATGCTGGGGATGTTGCCCATGCTGGTGAAGGAAATGAAGTCAACAGCGAAAGGGGGGGGAAAGATCTCAGGGAGGAAAGGGAGAAGATCTGGGGAAAAAATGCCTTAAGGGGGAAAGGGGGGAAAAGATCTTTGGGAGGAAAAGGGAAATCTTTCTCGGGGGGAACAGGCCCTAAGGGGCAATGGGGGAACAGGATCTCAAACGGGAAAGGGGGAAAAAGACTTTGGGAAGAGACGGGTGGAAATCTTGGGAGGAAAAGGCCTTAGGGGGGAACGGGGGAAAGGATCTTAAGCGGGAAAGAGGGGAAAAGATCTTAGGGAGGCAAAGGGAGACGAACTCAGGGAAAAGGACTTAGGGAGGAAAGGGGGGGGAAAGACCTTTGGGAGGAAAAGGGAGAAGAACTGAGGGTGGGAAAAGGCCTTAAAAATAAAGGGGAAATAAATGATCTCAACATGGAACTGGGGGGGAAAGATCTTAGGAAGGAAAGGCAGAAGATTTTGGGCAAAAAGGCCTTAGGGGGGAAAGGGGAGAAATGGAAAAGATCTTAGGGAGGAAAGGGAGAAGATCTGGGGAAAAAAGGCCAACAGGGAAAGGGGGGAAAAGATCTTAGGAAGGAAAAGGGAGAAGCTCTCAGGGAGGGGAAGGCCTTGGGGGGGAAAGGGGGGGGGGAAAGGATCTCAACAGGGAAAGGGTGGGAAAGATCTTAGGGAGGAAGGGGGGGGGGGGGAAGATCTTAGGGACGAAAGGGAGAAGATCTGGGAGAAAAGGACTTAGGGGGGGAAAGCCCAACAGGGAAAGGGGGGGGGAAAAGATCTTAGGAAGGAAAAGCGAGAAGCTCTCAGGGGGGGAAAGGCCTTAGGGGGGAAAGGTGGAAAAGGATCTCAGCAGGGAAAGGGGGGGGGGGAAAGATCTTAGGGAGGAAAGGGAGAAGATCTGGGGACAAAGGCCGTAGGGGGGAAAGGGGAGAAATGATCTCAACAGGGAAAGGGGTGGAAAAGATCATAGGGAGGAAAGGGAGAAGATCTGGGGGAAAAAAGGCCAACAGGGAAAGGGGGGAAAGATCTAAGGAAGGAAAAGGGAGAAGCTCTCAGGGGGGGAAAGGCCTTAGGCGGGAGAGGGTGGGAAGGATCTCAACAGGGAAAGGTGGGAAACAATCTTAGGAAGGAAAAGGGAGAAGATCTGGAAAGGCCTTGAAGGGAAGGGGGGAAAGGATCTCAACGGGGAAAGGGGGCAAAGGATCTTAAGGAGGAATACGGAGAAGATCTCAGCGGGGGGAAAGGCCTTAGGAAGGAAAGGAGGGAAAGGATCTCAACAGGGAAAGGGGGGGAAAGATCTCAGTGAGGAAAGGGAAAAGATCCCAGGCAGGGAAAAGGCCTTAGGGGGGAAAGGGGGAAAGGATCTCAACAGGGAAAGGGGGCAAAGGATCTTCGGGAGGAAAATGGAGAAGATCTGAAAAGGCCTTGGGGGGAAAAGGGGGAAAGGAGCTCAACAGGGAAAGGTGGGAGAAGATCCTAGGGAGGAAAAGGGAGAAGATCTTGGGGGGAAAGGGGGAAAGGATCTCAACCAAGGGAAAAGATCTTGGGGAGGACAAGGGAGAAGATCTCAGGGGGGGAAAGGCCTTAGGGGGGAAAGAGGGGAAAGGACCTCAACAGGGAAAGGGGGCAAAGGATCTTAGGGAGGAAAAGGGAGAAGATCTTGGGGGGAAAACGCCTTAGGGGGGAAAGGGCGGGAAAGGATCTCAACAAGGAAAGGGGGGAAAAGATCTTAGGAAGGAAAAGGGGGAAGATCGCGGGAGGAAAAAAGGCCTTAGGGAGGAAAGGAGGGAACGGATCTCAACAGGGAGAGGGGGGAAAACATCGTAGGGAGGAAAAGGGAAAAACTCAGAGGGAGAAAGGGCCTTAGGGGGGAAAGGGGGAATGGATCTCAACAGGGAAAGGTGGCAAAAGATCTTAGGGAGGAAAAGGGAGAAGATCTCAGGGGGGGAAAGGCCTTAGGGGGGAAAGGGGGGAAAGGATCTGAGCAGGGAAAGGGGGGGAAAGATCTTAGGGAGGAAAGGGAGAAGATCTGGGGGCAAAGGCCTTAGGGGGGAAAGGGGAGAAATGATGTCAACAGGGAAAGGGGTGGAAAAGATCTTAGGGAGGAAAGGGAGAAGATCTGGGGGAAAAAAGGCCAACAGGGAAAGGGGGGAAAGATCTAAGGAAGGAAAAAGGAAAAGCTCTCAGGGGGGGGAAAGGCCTGAGGGGGAAAAGGGTGGGAAGGATCTCAACAGGGAAAGGGGGGAAACAATCTTAAGGAAAAGGGAGAAGATCTGGAAAGGCCTTAAAGGGAAGGGGGGAAAGAATCTCAACAGGGAAAGGGGGCAAAGGATCTTAAGGAGGAATAGGGAGAAGATCTCAGCGGGGGGAAAGGCCGTAGGGGGGAAAGGGGGGAAAGGATCTCAACAGGGAAAGGGGGGGAAAGATCTCAGGGAGGAAAGGGAAAAGATCCCGGGGAGGAAAAGGCCGTAGGGGGGGGAAAGGGAGGAAAAGGGAGAAGATCTCAGGGGGGAAAAGGCCTTAGGGGGGAAAGGGGGGAAAGGATCTCAACAGGGAGAGGGGGGAAAACATCTTAGGGAGGAAAAGGGGAAAAATCAGAGGGAGAAAAGGCCTTAGGGCGGAAAGGGGGAATGGATCTCAACAAAGAAAGGGGGGCAAAAATCTCAGAGGGGAAGGGGGCAAGGGGACAATTCCAAAGGGACGCAAATAAGAAAGCAGGCCTGTAATGTCGGCGGCCTGAGCCGGAGGCGTTAAAATATGTATATATATATATATATATCGTGTATGTATTGTATTTTGTGATCAATCAATGTATTTGTTTAACCTAATAATAACTCACATGGTTTGGTCGCTCACTTGTGTCATCATCTAGTCTACACATTTAACACATTCTGTGTCTCGATTCATGTCTTGCGTCTTTGTCAGTATCTATGATCTCCAACCGTTCAATAAATTTGGTGCCGTTTGGTTTCTTTGTGGATCGTATTCCCGAGTCGATTGCCAAACTTCGATCCTTCAGATCGATGCAGGGATGCCGAACCGGCGGAAGCCACGGGGGAGGTTGACCTTTTGAAGTCGAACATGGAAACCCGAAGAGGGAAACCAGATGGTCAAAAGCTTTCAGGTGAGAGGAGGGCTTGCAAGTCCATGACTGTGCTCATGATAACTTCTAGACACTCAAGCCCGTCTCAACCAGCTTGGGCTCAGGCCCCTTTATTCTGGCGTCAATCCGCATGTAGTAGGATTGCAGGCTGTTAGCCTGGCGAATGCGAAATGGACGGCTTCGCGCGGCCGCAACCCCGAGCAACACAAAGGGCACTCCAGTCTCGCAGCAAATGCCCCGGAACTGTCATTTTGGCACTGGGTCCTTCGCGGTCTTTCCAAGCCCCAGCATTTTGAAAAGCTGCCATCCCCATTCCTTGCGGGGAGGCAGTAGCACAGTCCAGCTACACATCTCATGGATCAGTGGACACACTATCCAAAACTCATCATGCCACCATCCCTTGCATTAGTGGCCACACGGGCCAAAAATGGAGCAGGGTGGAGGTTCAACTTGGTTGCCGATTGTCCAAACCTGTCTGATGGAGCTTTAGCGGCTGGTGATTGGACAGCTCCAGTTCGCTCGTCTCGTTGGTACGTTACGCGGGCAAATGGTCTGCTCATTTGCTTGTCAAAACCAGTCAGTTGCTACGGTCTGTTTTAAAGCTGGTAGCAGAACCACCAATGGGCGCACAGCTACTCGGCCTCTTGGAGCTCAGACTATTCGATTTGCTCCGGCTGAGGTGCCATGCAGCTGAAGGGCATGGATGGATACTGTCTCTGCCTGGATGTTCGCAACTTAAACATCTTGAGCTCTGGCATCTTGGAAGGACGTCTGCTTCCTGCAATGAACTCACAAGAACCTGTCTGCAGCACGCGCGCTTTTGAGAAAACCAAAGCTTTGCTTACATCTAGCGAGCGCCGCCTTACTCGCCGTCGACACCTGGAACTTAACTGCGCCGCCCAGTTGCAGCTGTCCTGTCACTCAAGCGCAAACAGTCTCCGTAGAAAAGGGCGCATAGAGGTTCACTCGTCGTCCTAGAGCTGTTGCGTGTGTCTTTCATCGACGCTAGGCCACATGTGAAATGTTCAGCGCTGACAGTGCATGCTGTGTACACCCGGTCAGGTCAAACGAGTGAAAACTGATTGAACAACCATTGAACGTGGTGTTTTGCAAAATGAATTGTCAAAAACACTTATTTCTGCGAGGAAGCACTTTTTTTCAATTGGGACGGCACCCAGCCACAAAAGCTTGGAACGCGGTTTTGCTGGTTCCGCGTATTTCCGACTGATGTCCTAGCAGTATTCAAAACTTGTCCAGCAGGGCTGACTCTTCTGCACGTATTCCAGAATTTTCGCTCAAACGCAGAACAACTGGAAGCAATAATTTGTTCCTATTTGCGGGCTAGAACCCTTTTGTTGGAAGCCGTTTAGGCCCCCCTGATAGTACACAGCCTCGCCGCTGTCAAATGCACAAACCATATGAGTATGTCAGTAGCTCGGTTTGGCTGGTTGCCATTGCAATCCCCTCACTTTGTGCGAGATGCAAGAACCACGTCCAACTGTTGCGTCCAACTGTCAGACGGGCGGCGGTTGACTCGAGGAGAACAAAGCACAGGAGTCCAGGACGCTGGCTCCCCTAACTGCCGCACGGAAAACGGCTCCGCAAAAAGGCAAAGGGCCCCGGGCATGTACAGTAGAAGTGAAACCAGAGCATGCGCGAAGTGGCTCGGAGCACCGCAGTCTGCCTGTCACGCGAGGTCTTCCTGTCACGTGAAAGCGAAACGGCCTCAAAACCATCACCCAACGCGCTGCAGCAGTTTAGACACTGCTCGCGATTCGGCTACCTTTGCAGCCGTGGCACTGCGAAAGCCCTGAAAGGCAATTGATATTGGTGTGCCCCTGCCCCTGTCAGTGAGGTGTGGGCGGGCATTGAGGAGTCGAGGGGGTAGTACGTTGGAAGGTCCAGATTGCGCATAGTCCTTTGTGTTGGGGTTGGGGGTTTTGTCAGTTGCTTGCAGGATCCGCGCGCATGGAAGCTCGCAGAAGTTGGCTTCTGCGCAGAAAATGTTGGCCCGCTCGGGAAATCATTGGCCTCGCGCGTTCCGCCATGCCGAGCTTCCGGAGGGGCCCTCTTTCGCGGCAGTCCTTCCCAGTGTACCTGGCGTTTAGTTGCTGGACAAAAGCTGCAACTTGAAACGGTCGCAGGTTTTTCGCACAAAACATGCAACTTTCCGGAAATGGCAACTTGTTTTTAACTGCTCACGGAAGACAAATTGGACTTAAAATGTGTCCCGCCGCACACTTTACTCGTTAGATGCATCAAACATGCCACACGGCCTTGCAACAACTCAATTACGGCTGTAGGCTAGTTAAGCATCAGTAGCTCTGGTCCTGACAGCCTGAGCAGCGAAACCCATCAAATTTCCGCGTACAGCAATTTAGCCAGAAGCACATTTTACTCGTTGGACGCATCAAATATATTCCACACGACCTTGCGACAACTCAATTTGAATGACTACAGGCTAGTGAAGCATCAGTAGCTCTGGCGGGGCCCATTGTTTTGGAAAGTCGTGAAAGCCTGAACACCGAAGCCTATCAATGTTTCTGCGTATCCACGCTGCTTACGTGGCAGGATCTTGCAAAAGCGGCTCAAAAACAACGCTTACACGCTGTTTCATAAATGGGTGGTGGCAACTCAGTACTCAGTATGCACTTTTGGTGTTGCATGTCGCGTTCAAGTCTGCTATGACAGAACCTCTTTCAGCGATGTGCTGGACCCTGTAAGTGCGTCCAGCTCATGGGTCCACTGCCATTAGAACAATGATTTATGTAATAGCGTACACATGAGCCTGAACATACCTTGAACAATTGTCGACATTTGGGCACAAGCTGCCTTAAGAGTGCCAGTACAAAACCTGCGGTGTTTTGCGCCACTTTACGCCCAGCATATGCAGCTTTGCAGGTTTTCAGGAAATGGCGCAGTGCAGGCTGCGCGCGCATTCTGAGTCAAATGGTGTGCTTAGCCTGGCCACTCACGTAGCTGATCGTGTCAAGCAGAGCCTGGACTGAATTCACACGTCCAAGGCATCAAACTCCCAAGCTCGCCAATGTCTGGAGGCAAACGTTTCAATTTTGTTTTTTTTTGCTGTAGACCAAGGCGGCAACACCAAACCAAGGCAAGCACACCACCACGGTGGCATAGTGTCAAGCACATCCCACTGTCGAGGCAGTGGCAGCGTCCCTGCAGCGCAAAAGGCAGTTGAGAACAAGCACGCAGCTTGGGGCCAAACAAACTTCTTCACGATGCAATTTGATTTTGCACAAACGCACGTCTTGTGGCATTTTCTGCAAGCCGGTTTGAAGAGCAGGGCCCCAGGCCATCCCAAAACCTAAGAAAAGCGCCGGGTGCGTGCGAGGCATTACGTCGTCTCAAATCTCCACGGCGCTGCCGCTATTGTGATACTTCACATGGAATGTCTTCAGCTTCGCAGGGTGACGTGCACATCCGCAAGCCGATAGCAGCTTTTGGCCAAGGCAGGGTTTTGCTGTAACTTGCGCTTAAAACAGGGCACTTGCCCCAGTTGCCCTTTCTTTTAGGCCTCATTTTCCCGGCGAGGCTACTTGCACGCCGGCGCTGGGGCCTGGAAGGCTTGGGCTAAGTTGGTGGCCAATGAGCGCAACACAGGTGAGTCTAATGTGCCGTCGATGTGGCCACTTGACAGCAAGCCCAGCCGATGCTCACATTTAAGTGCGCACACACTCAGGCAGCTTGTGAGCGACGCACGCAACCCCGTCACGGCTTGGGGCGCTTGGGATCCAAAACCTTGCGCGCTGGGAGCAAAAGATCAGAGCGAGTCACATTGGACAGCTCACAAAGGACTGGACTGCCAAGGAAGCACTGCCCTAGGCTTCGTGCGGCTGGTCTGCAAGGCAATCTTAATCAAGTTCATGTTCAGCTTTGGGCAGGGCCCAAAGTGCAGCAACCGTTGGGTAAGCGGCCTGCGTAAACGGGCGCTGCGTGCAAGCAAGCACTTTGCATGAAGCAACAAGCAAGAGGAGACGCGTTGCGCAAGACTAGGAACACTTGGTGAGCACTCAGCACCGAAGCCAATCAACCAGAAGGCTGGCCTTAGCAAGTGCTAAAAGGCAACAGGCTCCAGGCAGAAAGGCAACTAACTCCAAACCAACTTGGCATGAGAAGATTGTCTGCGACTCTCAAGAAGCTGCAACATAACTTTTATGGCAGCGACGCCGTTGGCAACTAAGCCTCCGGCTGCCTACCCGACGAAATCCATAGGTTGAGCGCGGCATCTCAGCCACGGCCTCTCAGCAACTCCAAGCGCACGGCCTCTCAGCCACTCCACAGGTTGAGCACGTCGTAGCGCGCGATGTGCTTAGATGGTCAAGCTCGTCTGACAGGCCCCGCTTTTTTTAGCAATTCAGAAAGCTTCTGCGAAGGCAAACTGGCTCCTACGAACTTTGCACAACTGTCTGTGCTCCCCATCCTTTGCGTGGTCCACCAGTGTTCTACCCAGACATCGCTGGCATCTGTGGAAGGTTCACAAACTCAGCACGCTCAAACAATTTGTGGAAGGAAAAGGCAAGATGAGATGTGATGTGCGAAACTAGGCCTAATCGGCGAACACACTCAGCACCGAAGCAAATGTGTACAAGGCTGGTGTGATGAGCAAGTGCTGCTCTGGCGAAGTGCAAAGGCTAAACAATGGAGGGATACCGAACGAGGTGCTACACAGGCAGTCACAAACAAAGCTCTGCGATGTACGAAGGCAGTACCAAGGCAGTCACAAACATCATGGCTTCTTATGAAAGCCGAAATGGATCACACCTCGTTATCGCATCTCCGGGGAATACGACTGGCACTCGGCAGGATGGGGAAAAGCGCCTACGACTTACGTAACTTTTGCAAACTTCCGTGCGGCTTCGGATTCTGCGCTGAACTTTATGGCTTGAAGCTGAACGCCGCTTACACCTACTTATTTCATTCAAGTTGGGGTTCCCGCCTTCAGGGGTGACGCCCCACCTCGTGGTTTGTAGACAAACCCACAGTCACAGGCCTCTGCTTGCTCGCTAATAGCTTGCCAGTGAATGAGAGCTTTGCTGCTGATAACCTTCTAATAGCAAGCTATTTTCAAATCGGTATGTTTTTACCGACATGTGGGTCCAAACAGCATTTTGGACCACAGACCTGGCAATAGCAATGGCCTGTAGCAGTGATGAGGAGAATGATGATGATGATGACGATGATGGCATGCAAGTGTCTGTCCAACAACTTGTTCGGAAAATACGTCGCTCCTCTGCGCCCAAACGACTGCTTCTGGCCCGTGGTTCTCCATTCCGGAAAGTGAATGAGCAATGTTTGCTGGCGACACATTTCTGTTTTGCAATGTCGAAATTTGTTTGAGGTAGGGAGTGCGCGAAGTCACCTTTGACAGGGGCCGCAGTTGGCAAGCTCTGGGCAGCTATTCGCTTGCTGTAGAGGGGGTGCACCCCCCCCCCGTACAGCAGGGACGGGCATGTTTTCCTCAAAAACGGAGCCCCGGAGCGAGCGCGGGGGAAACACGAGCAAAAGGGCCCTTGCCTGGGGAACGATGTAGGATGAACATGGTGCCTTCTGGCGGGCACTAAGTTTTCAATTTGTGCGCACACGTGCGGAGAATCTGCTGATATTTAGCTTCCCCGCAGTCCTCAGCTCTTGGAGGTGGGGGGGGGAACGACTCGGCTCATTCTCCTTCGAATGAAGACTGTTATCTGTCCGTGAAAGGTTCATGTAGGAGCCCTAGACCGGGCTGGGGCACTGGTGTGTTTGCAGTAGGCCAGCAACCCCAGGCCTTTCTGTGAGGTCCCGCTGGTGTTGCCAGACCTCAAAGGAATCGATGGGGTGCCACTCAGGCAAGGTGGGCCCCCAGAACTCTCCAACACAAATTCTTCGTGGCTTTTGGCCCGAGCCCTTGCCTTCAATGGTTCGCAGTGATGGACCGGTAGACCCATCACAACATTTCCGGCCACACGCCGCAATAGAACTGCATGTTCCTGATGCCCGGGAAGACTTTCACCACGCTACATGGGTGAATTATTATATTTATCTAAAGAATCTTACATGGGCCACTGTTATGGGCCATTATTCTTGTGGCTTGCTGGCGAGAGAGACGATAGTTCCAACGAACGCAAATCTGCAAGTTTGATTTCCACAAAGAGTCCCAATGGAGTTGGAACCTTTCAAGATTGCTGTCGTCAAAGATTGCTACTCCAGAGGCAGCAGTTGAGAAACGCACACATCCAGCCACCTGGTCCTTGTGCTACGTACCCAATACATAAGGGGTATATATAGTGTATGTATTTTTCAGCCATTAGCGGCCCATAACAAGGGCCCAAGTAAAAAACTTTAGAATTTCCTAGGTCGTTAGGTCGAATTCACTATTTCAAAGGTCGATCTGAAATAACTTAGGTCGTGGCACTGCGTGCCTCAACACGGCAACTTCTGAAACCGTCTCCAGGCGGCAACTCCTTAAATACCCCGTTTTTAAGAGGTTGGATCCCCCCCAAAGTAGAATTCTGGGTGACGCAACGGACAACAGCTCAGGGGTGTTGATCATGTGTTTGCATTTACCATAACTTGCGCACGAGTTTGCTACAAAGAGCTCGAGCCAAAATTTGTGTATCAATGGGTCTGCAGGTAGAGGTTGGGATTACAAAGAATGAAGATCAAATCGCAGAGTTGGAGTTTTTGATGAGGCGACTTGAGGCTGGCTCATGAGGGTCGCGTTTGCAAGCTTCCTTCTGCACACTACCTTGCAGCTCCATGGATGTTGTCCTCTTGCAATGCATTCTTCTGGTCTCGTCCGAGAAAGGCAAACGTCTGCGAGCACGTCCCGGGAATGTTCAAAGCCCCTGCACATCACAAGCGGGTAGCTGTCTCCGGAAGTCAAACAATGTCAAAGCCCTCGCGCTTGGCGCCTGTAGGCCAACGCGAGGCGGCGATTGGGGCACTGTCCGTCAAATGCGTGGCGAACATCAAAATATGAAGATCTAGCGATTCAGCAAGGATTTGGGCCACCAGAATCAGTTCAGAGAGGATGTCCCCCAACAAAAACAATCGTTCCAATCACACACAGGCATTGGCGCAACCATCTCAGCGCACATGTGCCTGGCACACCGTTCGGATTCTAACTGAGCCGACCAAGGGCAGCGGACATGAGCACTCAAGCACCCAGTCAAACAGGAAAGAACAAAATACATTTGTGTCCAGAAAATGGTCTTGACCTTGTTGCTTGCAGGACGCCGATTCCTCTCTAACATGCTGTATTGGTCATGTCGACGTGTAGCAACTGCAAAAACCAAAGTGTAGGCGCGGCATGGCCTCCATCTTCAAAGTACCTTCCACGTGCTGCCCGGCGTTCACCGCCAAAGGAACCTCCAGAAGGAACCGGATCTGGTACCTGCTTGCAGAGCAAACAAAATGCGGGGGGAAGAGAAAAAAGAAGCTCCACTCCACTTCTAGATGGGCAGGAAGCCCCTTCCCCTTGTCCTAAATTTCGGGACCTCCTTGTGGATGCTTAAAGCAAAAAGGAAGAACATGAAATCACGCGCACGCAATTTTGGCGCCCGGAAGGCCGCCCTGACTCCAGGCCAAAAGCGAGCCCATCCCCGGGCAAAAAGAAACACTTGGAAGGGGTTATTGACTTCTAGCAAGGTCCCGTTTTTGCTGGGAGTGTATATCTTGCACTCTACTCTTTTCCTAAAACAGGGATCCCTATATTCCGCCGTTGGTTTGAAACATCACCTTTTGTGCCAATCGAAAATCCGAGCTGAGTGGGTAGGCTGCTTCAAGATTGAACATTTGTTGTAGGGGCCCCCATTCCCAAACACCCAACCCCCCACTCCCCACCCCTTCCCCAACAAAAAACCGGTGCCTATTCAAGGCGACCTGCAACTTCCATCGAGTAACGCCAACCTGCGCTCTTCCCCAGCTCAGCGCTATGTGCACTAAATGTGCTATATGGTATCAAGGCATGTACGCCAGCCTGTAGAGCCTCCACTCTCCCCCAGGTCCGTGCCATATGTACTGTATGCACTATATGTACTATACGGTATCGAGGCGCGCTATATGTACTATATGTGCTATCTACGCTAAATAGCACATACAGTACATATGGCAGTGACCTGGGGGAGAGTGGGGGGCCTCGATGCCATACAGCACATATAGAACATATAGCACTGACCTGGGGGAGAGTGGAGGCTCTGCGGGTTGACTGTGGAGAAGCAGCCGCCGCGTAACCGACCTCGCTCTCCCACCCAAGGTTGGAATTCTGATTTTGCTCTCCCACCCGACATCGGAATTCCGACTTCGCTCTCCCACCCGAGGTCGGAATTCGACTTCGCTCTCCCACCCGAGGTCGGAATTCCGACTTCGCTCTCCCACCCGAGGTCGGAATTCCGACTTCGCTCCGGTGTGTTCGACGTGAATGGCATTCACGTTGAGCATCGCTCCCCGGGGCAGCGAGGACGGCCGCGGCTCCCAACGCCGACGACCGACGGCCTATTTCAACATAAGGCGCACTTATGTTGAAATAGGCCGCCGCTCCCAACGCCGACGACCGACGGCCTATTTCAACATAAGTGCGCCTTGTGTTGAACACCACTGTTTTCCGCTGTCGCCTCTTCCAGGGGCCACTGCGGAAAACCGCAACTATGTTGCCAAACTGGCCGGGATGTGAGTTTTCCGAAGTCTGGGCTGCCACCCCCCACTTTGGAAAACTCCCAACGCCGACGAAGTACGGCCAGAATGTGAGTTTTCCGAAGTGTCGGTTCTCATCCGACACTGTGGAAAACCGCAATTATGTTGCCAAACTGGCCGGAATGTTATTTGTCCGCAGTCGGGGCTGCTACCCCCCACTGCGGAAAACTCCCAAACAACGACGACCGCAGTCGGGCGCGCCGGCCTCTCGTGGCATAGCAGGAGGCAAGCCTGAGGCCGAAAACCAACGGACCCCGGCAAATCCAAGGCGCAGCGGGCCTCAAGATGACATGTTGTATCACCAGATGACATGTTGTATCACTAGATGACATTTTGTATCCCTAGAGTTGACGTTTAGCCAGCTTCAGTTGTGTTCTGCAAAGGGTTCCCCTGCCCGGAAAGGATTGTTACTCCTCAATAGATCTTCTGCCTCGCCAGTGTCTGGTTCCCCGGATCCGTGCTGTGTGCTTTTCGGGATCCAAATGCTTCAAGCCATCCGACGAGACATTCAAAACGCAATCAGGGCTGCCGGTGTCGACAATCACAAACTCACAAACGCCTGGCAATTGTAAAGCGGAAACTCGGCCTTTTCGGTTTTCGGCAACAGCACATCTGACATATTAAAAAAAGGAAAACCATGCCGGCAAAGAACTGGGCAAACTGCGGAGGATATCACACGGGCAGCCTGACTGTATGCCAGCATGCAATGTATTAAATCAAAGGGTTCCTTCTCTCGTGAGCCCTAACCTTTTTCGGAGCCGTGATATAAAATGCATGTGAAACGCGGGGAATGCCAATGAGGAAAGGGGCAGGGGGCATCGTGGATTCGACGTCATGAACAGGGTGCCCTCTGTTGGGCCTTTCTGTGAAAACAAACACGGCAATCTTGTGAATGCTTCCTGAATGTATGTTCAATCCACTGAAGGTCCTGCGCGCAACTGTGTTGCTTCATGTAGGGGCCCAAATCAGACGGTTTCCTTGGGCTTCCCTTCAAAACAACAAACCCTCTGGCGGCAAACCCACGACTCATTTCGGAAGGCCGGATTTCACGAGGGACCTGTAGGCCACGGAACCAGGCCAAACGATCAGCCGGGAGCCTCCGTTTGGGAACCCAAGTCGATGGGTAAAACAGGCAGACAACTGGCCCAACCTCGTATAAGGGCCTTCAGGGAAGAAGAAAAAGAAAGAAAAAGAAAACTCGGCGTTGCTCCGTCCCCCTCTCCCCGTCGATTTGACCCGAAGGCGCCACTCCAGCGCGGAGGGATCTCCGGCCTCGCAGGCCTCGGCCTGGGAACACGCCTGACCGGACATCCGGGGGTTCAGGGGTTGTTCGTCGGGAGGCCGATGGCAAACCCATGGATGGAAAAACGCATTGACAAGGCCGGGAGATGCAAAACAGACCGGTGAATTGGACACTGCACTGGAGTCAAAGATTTGTAGGCGCCAGAGGGGGACAATCGGAGCTTCGGAGCAGGATATGGCACCAAAGAAACCCCTCCCCTGGTTGCGGGAGATTGGAGGCTAACCCCCATGTCTCCAGACTAGCGATAGACTACCAATGTTGGTTCGCTCAGCTGCCCTTTGTTCTGAGTAGTCGGTGAACCGCTGCCAGAAGTGCCAAGGATGCCGTCGTGAGATGGACTGAGCGAGAAATGGCCTCGGTTTATCTTTTCGCCTCTCATAGATTCCAGCTAAACAAAGAAGTGCTATCTGCACATTGGAAAACCTCGCATCTTACTGCCACCAAGTATAAGCTGGGGCCGCTTGCTGCCCTTTCCATCATATCCGTTTGTGCAACAAGGGGCCAACTCAAGCGAAGCCGCCGATTTTTTAGCGCTCATGTTTACAGCTTACCACCAACTATCATTGCCAGCGGATGTCGTCCCATTGGTTCCAGGAGGAATATGGGTCCAACTCCAAATCCAAACCGCAGACTAAGGCTAATCTGGTGGTTAGCTTCATCCGTCACTTACACATCACTCACCCAGATCTCTTTGTGCCTCCCTCCAGCTGTACCCCACCTGATTTCGCAAGAAACTCCATCAAAGACCTACTGCAAACCATGGAACCCGATTCCATGTGATGCTTGCCCAAAAGGAGCGTCTAAACACGGATCGGTGTTTGTTGGGTTCCACAGTTCACGTTTGGGTGGATCTGCTTTTGCTGACCCCCTGTCGCTTGCTTTGAATGGGAAGCCAAAAGGGCATCAACCTTCAACGGAGATGCCTACACCAGGGTGAAAGCGGATGACACAATTCCCCTTATGCTAGCAAGGGCCATTGATGAAAACGAAATAGAGGGGAATGCTCCACCCAGCTACAATAAGCCTCTGGTTGAAATTAAAGTATTACGGGGTATCTCTTTTTTGAGAGGATCCTTCACCTTCCGAACGCTCAATCAATATGAAGAAGCAGGCTTAGTTGAACCTTGAAAGCAGAACGGCTCATTTCCGACGCCCAAAAGACCAGGTGTTCTCTTCGAGTCCAAAGGTCAGGTGTAAGTTTCTTCTGGATCAGGGGCCCATGGCTCGCTCGAGTCGACGCCTCGCGACCAAACTTATTTGTTTAACGAAATGAAGCCCCGCCACGTCCAGGCCGCAGCGGCTGGCGTGCATCTCACCCAGCAGCGCCAGCACCGCAGGCCTGGGGAGGGCTGGCAAGGGAAACCAAGGGAAACCAAGGGAAACCCGGGGGAAATTCGGGGGAAACCTGAAGATAGCCAAAAAATGTCCTTAAAGCGACCCTTGGAGGCTGCATTCTGGGCTCAAAACCAGGGTTGTCAAGGCTGGGCTATGATGGGTGTCACTTGGATTGGAACGAATGTCTTTTCTTGGCTTCCACGGACAGCCGATCTTCTCAAAACGATCCTGTTCAAGCAGCTGGGCTTTTACCTGCGGGAGGCGGGAGGTATTGGCAACATACTCGTGGTTCTGGGTGTGTGTGTGTGTGTGAACCTGTTGAACTGTTGCGTTGCTTTCCTTTGGATGTTGTCCATGGCCTTGGTGGCTCCCTTGCAAATACAAACATTGCTGTAAGGCGGTTGATTGCACCTCGACCATTCAGCCAAAGCCCAAAACCGAGGACTGCTCCAGTGCGGCTTCAGCCCCAAACCCTGGCATCTCACGGAACTTCCGTTCAAGCACAACGCTCCAGCCGTCGCGAACAAGCTGTCGCCAAGACCCGATAAGACCCTTCAAAGGACCCTTCAAAGGGGCACTGCAATTTTTCTTCATATAAAACTGTCAGAGAGTTGATAAAATGTTTGCAATTGTCTGAATCAGCCGTATGCCTGAGAACTGAGTCTCAGGCCGGGCGCTCAGACTACCAAGAAGCTATACAAACTGCAAGAGCAAGGCCCCGCTCAGCGCTGAGAAGCCTTCACCACATCCTTGAAGTCCAGGAATGCCTTATAGGCCGCCTTGGCGTCCTCAGCGTTCACCTTGGACAGCATGTAAGGGCCCACATCCTTGCCCAAGCTGAACTTGTTGAAGGCGTTGTACACGTCCATGGTCTTGGAGGCCGGCACGGACGCAATCATGTGGCCAATGGCGGCGTTGGTGGCCGTGTAGTCCTCAAGGGTGGTCACCCCCTTGCTGTCAACGCGCCCGATGGCCTCGCTGTGGGCCAACACGCCAGCCTTCAGAGCTGCCGGGTCCATCGCGGCGCCCATAACCAACATCTTGTCGGGGGCTTGGCAGTGGGCAGAACGCCATAGACGCCATCAGTCCAGTCGATCTCCTGGACAGAATATGTGTTCGCATGATGTTTCTGACGGACAGCCGTTCACATGCGAACACGTTTGCCGCCAAAAGAATCAGTCCTAAGTCCCTCAACAATAAAACAAGAGCTGGAAGAACAAACAAATGAAGATCGACTGCCAGGCATTGTGAAGCGGCAACTGTTGGACGGCATCTGGCAGCCTTCACAAAACAGCGAGCATCAAACAGACTCACCCGGAGGTCCAAAGTTGGGCTAGAGGAAGCTTTCAAGCCATGATGTGCCGGTGATCATGCTCAGCAATCCTTCAAGAATGGGTAAGACTTCTCTGATAGAACCTTGGCCGCATCATCGATCTTGTCCGCGTAAGCCGGTGTTGTGCCCAGCATGGCCGCGGCACCGGCCGAAGTGGCGATCGGCACGTGTCGGCCAGCAGGGGGCACGAATGCACCCTGCTAGCCGCAGTAGGCCGCCACACCCGCCACGACTGCGAGCATCTTGCTTGCCTTTGCCATGGCAAAGATGACGAGAAGGCTCTTGGCTATTGCTCTCGCGGCTTTCGTACTCAAAAGCCGACATGCAGACACTTATCAACGGAGCAAGCCAAGGCACGCTTCTTGCCAAGCGGTTGCTCTCTCTCTCTCTCTCCTTTTTTTTCTCCCTGGCATAACATGAAGGCCAGCCACACCCACCTCCAGGGCGGCGGTGTAGGTGACCCCGTTGGGCGCCAACCGCAGGACACGCAGGCGCCTGCGGCGCCGTGGGTCTGAGTTTCTGCTTGGATTGCAACTGGAAACTGGAAAAAGCTGCAATCAGGAGAGGCCGATCCAGGAAACCAGCAGAAGGCAATCAGGAACTTGAAACAGCAAGCAAAACAAAGCACTTGTTAGAGATCAAGTACGGCTTGTCGGGGAAGCGAAGGGATGGCCGACTGTTTTCAAAATCCCGTACCCCCAGTGAACATCCGAATCCCCACTAAAATAGGTTCTAAAATAGGTGGTGCACCTACCCCAAAATAATTCCATCGGTTTTGACCCACAGCCAAATGGACACCGATCTGACCACGTCCCGCCGGCCTCAGCAGCTGCAGGCTCAGTGTCCACCGTCCAGACGATTCGCTCACCGCAGGCCACCAAGCTCGGCGGGCCTTTTGAAGGGAGAACCGGCGAAAGCGGCTTCAAGCAGCGTGGTGGGATTGAATGGGATGGGATGGGATGGGATGGGGTGGGGTGGGGTGGGGTGGGGTGGGGCGGGGTGGGGTGGGGTGGGGTGGGGTGGGGTGGGGTGGGGTGGGGTGGGGTGGGATGCGATGGGATGGGATGGGATGGGGTGGGGTGGGGTGGGGTGGGGTGCGGTGGGGTGGGGTGGGGTGGGGTGGGGTGGGGGGGGGATAGATCGTTCAACGGTCAGCAAAAGCCTCCACAAAAATGAAACTTAGGACCTCGGAAAACAAGTGAACCCCAAACTGAGTGGGACGCTTTTGGGGGCAGGTTCCTGAAGGGCTCCTTTTGAATCTGGAGAAGCTGAGAAGTGGGTATGACATCATTCACACGGGGATGTCATTCCCCGCCATGGTGAGGGTACAAAAGCGAGGGACAAAATATAGCCGGTTGCCTTTGTTCTCCGACTCTGACAGTTGCCAGGGCTAACAAGAACAACCAAAACTGCGCTTGGCTAAGTAGGCGGCAAGTTATTGCGGCTTTGACAGCAAGAGTTGCCTACAGTATGCTCTACTCAACAACCTGTCCTCAGTCTGACTGTTGAGAACTTGGAGACCCTAACCTCAAACCTGATGTATCTGACCGCCTGTTACGTCTTGGCTTTGGGGTCGGAAAAACAGGCTGGGGGTCGAAAACGCATGTGGTGCACTCGAAGCTTTCCGAGCCTTGGAGCCTTTGGAGCTTGGGGGTCGAAAACATCAAAGCGCCAGCCGCCGGACAGGTTAGGGGTACCGGAGGCGACAGGTTAGGGGGCGGGTTCCCGAATAGGGCACCATTGGGCGGTTGGGTTCTTCAAATGTCTCAGCTCAAAGCAACGTAGGAAGGACAGTTTCGCATCCCGCAATTCGCTTCAAGCAACTTGAAACCTCTTTGAAAGGGACCTTCACGGGGCCCGGCTGAAACCCTGTCGCGACTTACTTTGCCCAGATTGAAGAAGCAAAGATTTGCGTTTGAACTAGTGCAACCGTAAATGCCAAATGAGAAGTTCTGCTTCTTCAGGTTGCAAAAAATTATACAACCATGGGTGTGTTCTTGTTTGAGCCTTCCCTTTTTTGGGATTGGTTCAGAGGGAAGTCAAGGGAACTTACCCACAGTGGTGCCATATTTGATGTAGAAAGAACACCATACTATAGCAATCCACACTATAATAATTGCGTAAATATGTTCAACCCTTTAACAAGTTCATCAACTGTTTGGAATCAAAGTTTAATTGCACAATTAAATGTAACTAGTACTTTTAAATATTTAGAATTTCGGTTTGAGAGAGTATCTCAAAAAACAATTACACCAGCCTCGACCCCAAACAGCAAAATAACATGACAGGTCTGTACAACCAAAAAGAGGCTTGTCTCCTTCATGTAAGGTGCGAAATTGAGTAGCTTATGTGAGCACCACATAGTTACAATCAGTCTATGTATGTCCCTGTAGGAAGTCCCCTTTTTTGGCAAGAGGACACATCGGGTCCATCCATCTCCTTGACGCCGGGTAAATGCATCGATGTTGTTCATCGACTTCGGGGACAAATGCCATGTCAATGTCATGTTCGAGAGTGAAGGCCCCAGGGATTCGGGGTGAATCAACCTAACACCTGGCATTAATCAAAGGAAGTTTCGAAGGAACTTCCGTAGTACGGACACTCAATGCAGTTTTCCATCACCGCAGCATTTGGTGGCCGTCTCGCTACTCTGCTGAACCTTGCGCATCAGTCTCAGCAGCTTGCGGGCGAGACTGGGCACATGCCACTTTGCTATCTTCTTATCGAGCTCGGCTAAGGTCTTGCCACAAGCAAAGCAAGAGAGAACTTGCATAAACTTGCAGACTGCGCCTTGTAGCGTTACGGCCGGGACATCCTCGCCTAGCAACGCAGACACACGCCGCGTCAAATTGGCAAGCATCAGCAAAGGTGCCCAATTGGCGCACACCTCTGTCACCCGGCGCAGAAAATCCTCAGTGTTTGAGCCGGCAGTAGCTTGGTCATTCAGGGCCTTCATCTCTGTCGCGCCCAGCGCGCCGCATGCTCCCAAAAGAAGCCATCTAACACGGCTGCGGCGGTGTCGTCAAAGAACACATGGATGGGCCATGCCTGTAGCACGTGTTGCTTCGGTGAGCGATGGTCTTGATGCTATCAGCGCATCCCTCCAGCTTAGTTTCCCGACAAGCCACTTATGCTGCGAGCAAGTAAATCAAAATCCCGCCCAGAGCTGCCAAATTCAAGTCGAGATACAGAAAAGAACGTTGATTGCAAGAATGAAATGGAATTGCTCGGATTTCCAAAACATATACACACTGCGGGAGGCTAGCGCACTGGTGTTCCATGGGTCCAGAGACTGTAGGGAAGCTAGCGCCTCAGCGAATGATAATGGCACCTTACGACGTCCCGCCATGAAAACCTTGAGCCCTCGCACTTGCAAGCCCTGAGCACTTTCGGACACGTAAAACAGCAGCGTCCATATTGCGGAATATGTGGAAACAAGGCTGAGAAATCTGTCTTCAACCCTTCTGTCAGGAGGCAACGATGTGAGATGCTTCAGCAAAATGCGTTTGTCAGTGGGACTTGATTGCATAGGTTGCAATGAAGAAAAAGCGTCGCAGGACCAGCTAGCGATTCGAAAGACTGGATATGGTTTTGGCCGGGCCACATGGCTATCCAACTGAGAAGGTGCTAAATACTGGCAACAAGATAGGAGGCGAGGTTTACAACAGCACTGCCAACAAAACTACAGTGATGCTACCAAGAGGAAACTAGAAGATGGGTGGCCCGAAAGCATGGTAGTGCACGGCGCCAAGTAATCCTAGAAAGTTCTCTGCTGAGCAAGTTGTTGGCGCGAGTTCCTTTGAGCAAGTTCTCCAAGTAAGGTCTCGGCATGTCTTGGCACAAATTATCTGAGCAAGTTCTCAAATATCTGAGCAAGTTCTCAGAGCAAGTTTCTCTGAACAAGTTTCAATGAGCAAGTTGTCTGAGCAAGCTCGCTGCGTGCAGCGCTTGCCGCTGCAACTTCACAGTGCAACTCACTATACTGCCTAGTGCCACTTGCTGGCGCTACTTGCTAGTGCCACTGGCTAGCGCTACTGGCTCGCGCATCTCGCTAGCGCTATCTTGCTCGGGCTACTGGCTTTCGCCATTTTGCTAGTGGCATTTTGCTAGTGCAGCTCGCTAGTGCTACTTGCTAACGCAACTTGCTTGCGCAACCTGCTGGTGTCATCCGCTGGAGGTCTTTCCTGCAGCGCTCCTGCATCCCTAGCATCATCAGTCGCCTAGACCCCCCCTCCCCCCGCTTCACACGATTTTGGCTAAGGTGGCTGACCCCCGCACAAGCCCTCTATAGTTGCTTCGCTGCCCTGCCCCTTCTCCATTCCAAGGGTTTGTTGACCCGGAGCAAAACTGTCAACGAAACCGTCGACTTCTCTGTGGCTCATCACCATCACACTCATCATCACCCTTGTCCCGGGCAAAGCCAACTGAAGCTGTTTCTTCTTTGCAAGTTTTGGGGCTGACCTTGCTTGCTGCCAGCTGGCTGTTTTCCTGCTTACGGCTGGAGCCAAATTGCAAGCATATCTCGGGGTCGTTATGTTGCAGCCACACGCCTGCGCGCAGCGTTTTAGGTTTCGAATCCTTTGCAGGACGAGGTCGTTTCCTGGACGGACGAGTGTCAGGAGCCTACCAGGTGGAAGGAAACCCCCTCTAAAGAGAGAGCCTACATCCACCTCACCGAACCCAAGGCAACACTCCTGCTCTGCTTCGATGCGGTCAGATGCCAGATGCTGTGACGCTGGCTCCGGGGTCGTGTCTCCCGCTTGCGACACTGGCTCTGCGGTCGGATGCCAGATGCCAGACACAGGGAGACAAGCAGGAGACACAACCCCGGAGCTAGCGTCACAGGGACAAGCGGGAGCCGGGAGACAAGCGGGACACCCGGAGCCGGCGTCACAGCATCTGACGGGGAGACACAGGGAGACAAGCGAGAGACTGGGAGACACAGGAAGACAAGCGGGACACA
>CAUJNA010001204.1:42500-100872 GCA_963377175.1 Effrenium voratum
GATTTCTCAAACAGTTCATGAACGGCTGGATTTGAACTGTTTGTTTTCCACTAAAACGGTCTTTGTAAAATCCTGGAACTCAGGGAGTGCGAAAGCGCTCCCTTGGAATCAAAGAACAGCCAGGGAGACTCATTTCCCACCAGAACCAAGATCGAGAATGAGACAACCAGAAAGTATGTTTCCTGAAGGCGCCTCTGTTCCCTTGCAACATTCAGGGATTCAACCATAGCTTCTCATTACTTCATCCCCATAGCGGGCTATGGCCAACAACCAGCTCTCCTAACGAACATACCGACCTCGAACCCCGAGTCTAGAATTCTCTACCGTGTAAGGACGGAGGCAATGGAACATACCCCATGTGTACGGAAGACGATCCCCCCCAAAAAGACCCACTCAAGCCGTTCAAGGCGTCGGCCAAGCCAAAGGGCCAAGTGGCTTAGACAGAAACAAACTCGGTGCGAAGCGCCCAAGCCTGGTACCCAGTTCCTGCCCCCCGGTTCCATGGGCCGCGGTTGTTTTGGAAGAAGGCGTTTCTTCATAACTGCAATACGCTTATTAATATACAGATATATATGTAGACATATGTATATATGTATCCGCCGACAACAGACGGCGTGTTGGACATAAAAAATGCTCCTTACCTAATGAACTCCACCCTGTCCTCATCCTCGTCGTTTGCGGCTGGGTGCGTCAACAGGATCTGGAAGCTGACCTTGGCGAGGAAGGGCAGCCGAATGGTCAGCAGGTCCCGGAGCTGGTCCAGCAGCAGCCGCAGGGCGTCAATGGTGAAGACCTGCTGCCCAGGAAGAGGGCGCAGTTCGGGGGGGGGGGGTCCACGTACCACGCGGTGATTTGAAGACGCTTCACTAAATCGTTTTTGGGGGAGACCTTATCGTTTTCCATGGTTTTGGCATGTGTTATGCAAAAACGTACCCCGCCTTGATAAAGTGGTCTTCGTGTGTTTTGTCCGTGGCTCATATATATATATATATATGTATATGTGTATATATATATATATATATATATTGTGTATGCATTGTATTTTGTGATCAATCAATGTATTTGTTTAACCTAATAATAACTCACATGGTTTGGTCGCTCACTTGTTGTGTCATCATCTAGTAGTCTACACATTGAACACGTATTTCATCTAACACATTCTGTGTCTCGATTCATGTATTGCGTCTTTGTCTACAGTATCTATGATCTCCAACCTATGTATATGTTGATGTTCAATAAATTTGGTCCCGTTTGGTTTATTTGTTGATCGGTGACTTGTATTCCCGAGTCGAGGATTGCCAAACAACTTCGATCCTTCAGATCGATGCAGGGCGCCGAAGCTGAGATGTTCGTCCTGAGACAGTGACTGGCGGCATCGGCGCTTATGCCGAACCGGCGGAAGCCACGGGGTAGGAGGTTGACCTTTTGAAATCGTGAAACATGGAAACCCAAAGAGGGAAACCATATGGTCAAAAGCTTTCAGGTGAGGGGACAAGGGCTTGCAAGTCCCTGCTGACTGTGCTCATGATAACTTCTAGACACTCAAGCCCGTCTCAACCAGCTTGGGCTCAGGCCCCTTTATTCTGGCGTCAATCCGCATGTAGTAGGATTGCAGGTTGTTAGCCTGGCGAATGCGAAATGGACGGCTTCGCGCGGCCGCAACCCCGAGCAACACAAAAGGGCACTCCAGTCTCGCAGCAAATGCCCCGGAACTGTCATTTTGGCACTGGGTCCTTCGTGGTCTTTCCAAGCCCCAGCAATTTGAAAAGCTGCCATCCCCATTCCTTGCGGGGAGGCAGTAGCACAGTCCAGCTACACATCTCATGAATCAGTGGACACACTATCCAAAACTCATCATGCCACCATCCCTTGCATTAGTGGCCACACGGGCCAAAAATGGAGCAGGGTGGAGGTTCAACTTGGTTGCCGATTGTCCAAACCTGTCTGATGGAGCTTTAGCGGCTGGTGATTGGACAGCTCCAGTTCGCTCGTCTCGTTGGTACGTTACGCGGGCAAATGGTCTGCTCATTTGCTTGTCAAAACCAGTCAGTTGCTACGGTCTGTTTTAAAGCTGGTAGCAGAACCACCAATGGGCGCACAGCTACTCGGCCTCTTGGAGCTCAGACTATTCGATTTGCTCCGGCTGAGGTGCCATGCAGCTGAAGGGCATGGATGGATACTGTCTCTGCCTGGATGTTCGCAACTTAAACATCTTGAGCTCTGGCATCTTGAAAGGACGTCTGCTTCTTGTAATGAGCTCACAAGAACCTGTCTGCAGCACGCGCGCTTTTGAAAAAACCAAAGCTTTGCTTACTTCTAGCGAGCGCCGCCTTACTCGCCGTCGACACCTGGAACTTAACTGCGCCGCCCAGTTGCAGCTGTCCTGTCACTCAAGCGCAAACAGTCTCCGTAGAAAAGGGCGCATAGAGGTTCACTCGACTTCCTAGAGCTGTTGCGTGTGTCTTTCATCGACGCTAGGCCACATGTGAAATGTTCAGCGCTGACAGTGCAGTATGCTGTGTACACCCGGTCAGGTCAAACGAGTGAAAACTGATTGAACAACCATTGAACGTGGTGTTTTGCAAAATGAATTGTCAACAACACTTATTTCTGCGAGGAAGCACTTATTTCCAGTTGGGACGGCACCCAGCCACAAAAGCTTGGAACGCGGTTTTGCTGGTTCCGCGTATTTCCGACTGATGTCCTAGCAGTATTCAAAACTTGTCCAGCAGGGCTGACTCTTCTGCACGTATTCCAGAATTTTCGCTCAAACGCAGAACAACTGGAAGCAATAATTTGTTCCTATTTGCGGGCTAGAACCCTTTTGTTGGAAGCCGTTTAGGGCCCCCTGATAGTACACAGCCTCGCCGCTGTCAAATGCACAAACCATATGAGTATGTCAGTAGCTCGGTTGGGCTGGTTGCCATTGCAATCCCCTCACTTTGTGTGAGATGCAAGAACCACGTCCAACTGTTGCGTCCAACTGTCAGACGACGGTTGACTCGAGGGGAACAAAGCACAGGAGTCCAGGACGCTGGCTCTCCTAACTGCCGCACGGAAAACGGCTCCGCAAAAAGGCAAAGGGCCCCGGGCATGTACACTAGAAGTGAAACTAGAGCATGCGCGAAGTGGCTCGGAGCACCGCAGTCTGCCTGTCACGCGAGGCCTTCCTGTCACGTGAAAGCGAAACGGCCTCAAAACCATCACCCAACGCGCTGCAGCAGTTTAGACACTGCTCGCGATTCGGCTACCTTTACAGCCGTGGCATTGCGAAAGCCCTGAAAGGCAATTGATATTGGTGTGCCCCTGCCCCTGTCAGTGAGGTGTGGGCGGGCATTGAGGAGTCGAGGGGCTAGTACGTTGGAAGGTCCAGATTGCGCATAGTCCTTTGTGTTGGGGTTGGGGGTTTTGTCAGTTGCTTGCAGGATCCGCGCGCATGGAAGCTCGCAGAAGTTGGCTGCGCAGAAAATGTCGGCCTCGGGAAATCATTGGCCTCGCGCGTTCCATGCCGAGCTTCCGGAGGGGCCCTCTTTCGCGGCAGTCCTTCCCAGTGGCGTTTAGTTGCTGGACAAAAGCTGCAACTTGAAACGGTCGCAGGTTTTTCGCACAAAACATGCAACTTTCCGGAAATGGCAACTTTTCTTTAACTGCTCACGGAAGACAAATTGGACTTAGAATGTGTCCCGCCGCACACTTTACTCGTTAGATGCATCAAACATGCCACACGGCCTTGCAACAACTCAATTACGGCTGTAGGCTAGTTAAGCATCAATAGCTCTGGTCCTGACAGCCTGAGCAGCGAAACCCATCAAATTTCCGCGTACAGCAATTTGGCCAGACACTTTACTCGTTGGACGCATCAAATATATTCCACACGACCTTGCGACAACTCTATTTGAATGCCTACAGGCTAGTGAAGCATCAGTAGCTCTGGCGGGGCCCACTGTTTTGGAAAGTCGTGAAAGCCTGAACACCGAAGCCTATCAAATTTTATGCTGCTTACGTGGCAGGATCTTGCAAAAGCGGCTCAAAAACAACGCTGAGACGCTGTTTCATAAATGGGTGGTGGCAACTCAGTACTCAGTATGCACTTTTGGTGTTGCATGTCGCGTTCAAGTCTGCTATGACAGAACCTCTTTCAGCGATGTGCTGGCCCCTGTCAGTGCGTCCAGCTCATGGGTCCACTGCCATTAGAACAATGATTTACGTAATAGCGTACACATGAGCCTGAACATGCCTTGAACAATTGTCGACGTTTGGGCACAAGCTGCCTTAAGAGTGCCAGTACAAAACCTGCGGTGTTTTGCGCCACTTTACGCCCAGCATATGCAACTTTGCAGGTTTTCAGGAAATGGCGCAGTGCAGGCTGCGCGCGCATTCTGAGTCAAATGGTGTGCTTAGCCTGGCCACTCACGTAGCTGATCGTGTCAAGCAGAGCCTGGACTGAATTCACACGTCCAAGGCATCAAACTCCCAAGCTCACCAATGTCTGGAGGCAAACGTTTCAATTTTATATTTTTTTGCTGTAGACCAAGGCGGCAACACCAAACCAAGGCAAGCACACCACCACGGTGGCATAGTGTCAAGCACATCCCACTGTCGAGGCAGTGGCAGCGTCCCTGCAGCGCAAAAGGCAGTTGAGAACAAGCACGCAGCTTGGGGCCAAACAAACGTCTTCACGATGCAATTTGATTTTGCACAAACGCACGTCTTGTGGCATTTTCTGCAAGCCGGTTTGAAGAGCAGGGCCCCAGGCCATCTCAAAACCTAAGAAAAGCGCCGGGTGCGTGCGAGGCATTACGTCGTCTCAAATCTCCACAGCGCTGCAGCTATTGTGATACTTCACATGGAATGTCTTCAGCTTCGCAGGGTGACGTGCACATCCGCAAGCCGATTGCAGCTTTTGGCCAAGGCAGGGTTTTGCTGTAACTTGCGCTTAAAAGGGCACTTGCCCCAGTTGCCCTTTCTTTTAGGCCTCATTTTCCCGGCGAGGCTACTTGCACGCCGGCGCTGGGGCTAAGTTGGTGGCCAATGAGCGCAACACAGGTGAGTCTAATGTGCCGTCGATGTGGCCACTTGACAGCAAGCCCAGCCGATGCTCACATTTAAGTGCGCACACACTCAGGCAGCTTGTGAGCGACGCACGCAACCCCGTCACGGCTTGGGGCGCTTGGGATCCAAAACCTCGCGCGCTGGGAGCAAAAGATCAGAGCGAGTCACATTGGACAGCTCACAAAGGACTGGACTGCCAAGGAAGCACTGCCCCAGGCTTCGTGCGGCTGGTCTGCAAGGCAATCTTAATCAAGTTCATTTTCAGCTTTGGGCAGGGCCCAAAGTGCAGCAACCGTTGGGTAAGCGGCCTGCGTAAACGGGCCCTGCGTGCAAGCAAGCACTTTGCATGAATCAACAAGCAAGAGGAGACGCGTTGCGCAAGACTAGGAACACTTAATGAGCACTCAGCACCGAAGCCAATCAACCAGAAGGCTGGCCTGAGCAAGTGCTAAGAAATCCATAGGTTGAGCGCGGCATCTCAGCCACGGCCTCTCAGCTACTCCTAGCGCACGGCCTCTCAGCCACTCCACAGGTTGAGCACGTCGTAGCGCGCGATGTGCTTAGATGGTCAAGCTCGTCTGACAGGCCCCGCTTTTTTTAGCAATTCAGAAAGCTTCTGCGAAGGCAAACTGGCTCCTACGAACTTTGCACAACTGTCTGTGCTCCCCATCCTTTGCGTGGTCCACCAGTGTTCTACCCAGACATCGCTGGCATCTGTGGAAGGTTCACAAACTCAGCACGCTCAAACAATTTGTGGAAGGAAAAAGCAAGATGAGATGTGATGTGCGAAACTGAACACACTCAGCACCGAAGCAAATGTGTACAAGGCTGGTGTGATGAGCAAGTGCTGCTCTGGCGAACTGCAAAGGCTAAACAATGGAGGGATACCGAACGAGGTGCTACACAGGCAGTCACAAACAAAGCTCTGCGATGTACGAAGGCAGTATCAAGGCAGTCACAAACATCATGGCTTCTTATGAAAGCCGAAATGGATCACACCTCGTTATCGCATCTCCGGGGAATACGACTGGCACTCGGCAGGATGGGGAAAAGCGCCTACGACTTACGTAACTTTTGCAAACTTCCGTGCGGCTTCGGATTCTGCGCTGAACTTTATGGCTTGAAGCTGAACGCCGCTTACACCTACTTCTTTCATTCAAGTTGGGGTTCCCGCCTTCAGTGACGCCCGTAGACAAACCCACAGTCACAGGCCTCTGCTTGCTCGCTAATAGCTTGCCAGTGAATGAGAGCTTTGCTGCTGATAACCTTCTAATAGCAAGCTATTTTCAAATCGGTATGTTTTTACCGACATGTGGGTCCAAACAGCATTTTGGACCACAGACCTGGCAATAGCAATGGCCTGTAGCAGTGATGAGGAGAATGATGATGATGATGACGATGATGGCATGCAAGTGTCTGTCCAACAACTTGTTCGGAAAATACGTCGCTCCTCTGCGCCCAAACGACTGTTTCTGGCCCGTGGTTCTCCATTCCGGAAAGTGAATGAGCAATGTTTGCTGGCGACACATGTCTGTTTTGCAATGTCGAAATTTGTTTGAGGTAGGGAGTGCGCGAAGTCACCTTTGACAGGGGCCGCAGTTGGCAAGCTCTGGGCAGCTATTCGCTTGCTGTAGAGGGGGCGCACCCCCCCCCGTACAGCAGGGACGGGCATGTTTTCCTCAAAAACGGAGCCCGGGAGCGAGCGCGGGGGAAACACGAGCAAAAGGGCCCTTGCCTGGGGAACGATGTAGGATGAACATGGTGCCGTCTGGCGGGCACTAAGTTTTCAATTTGTGCGCACATGTGCGGAGAATCTGCTGATATTTAGCTTCCCCGCAGTCCTCAGCTCTTGGAGGTGGGGGGGGGAACGACTCGGCTCATTCTCCTTCGAATGAAGACAGTTATCTGTCCGTGAAAGGTTCATGTAGGAGCCCTAGACCGGGCTGGGGCACTGGTGTGTTTGCAGTAGGCCAGCAACCCCAGGCCTTTCTGTGAGGTCCCGCTGGTGTTGCCAGACCTCAAAGGAATCGATGGGGTGCCACTCAGGCAAGGTGGGCCCCCAGAACTCTCCAACACAAATTCTTCGTGGCTTTTGGCCCGAGCCCTTGCCTTCAATGGTTCGCAACATTTCCGGCCACACGCCGCAATAGAACTGCATGTTCCTGATGCCCGGGAATACGTTCACCACGCTACATGGGTGAATTCTTATATTTCCTAGGTCGTTAGGTCGAATTCGCTATTTCAAAGGTCGATCTAAAATAACTTAGGTCGTGGCACTGCTGTGCCTCAACACGGCAACTTCTGAAACCGGCTCCAGGCGGCAACTCCTTAAATACCCCGGTTTTAAGAGGTTGGATCCCCCCAAAGTAGAATTCTGGGTGACGCAACGGACAACAGCTCAGGGGTGTTGATCATGTGTTTGCATTTACCATAACTTGCGCGCGTGTTTGCTACAAAGAGCTCGAGCAAACATTTGTGTATCAATGGGTCTGCAGGTAGAGGTTGGGACTACAAAGAATGAAGATCAAATCGCAGAGTTGGAGTTTTTGATGAGGCGACTTGAGGCTGGCTCATGAGGGTCGCGTTTGCAGGCTTCCTTCTGTACACTACCTTGCAGCTCCATGGATGTTGTCCTTTTGCAATGCACTCTTCTGGTCTCGTCCGAGAAAGGCAAACGTCTGCGAGCACGTCCCAGGAATGTTCAAAGCCCCTGCACATCACAAGCGGGTAACTGTCTCCGGAAGTCAAACAATGTCAAAGCCCTCGCGCTTGGCGCCTGTAGGCCAACGCGAGGCGGCGATTGGGGCACTGTCCGTCACATGCGTGGCGAACATCAAAATATGAAGATCTAGCGATTCAGCAGGATTTGGGCCACCAGAATCAGTCCTGAGAGGATGTCCCCCAACAAAAACAATCGTTCCAATCACACACAGGCATTGGCGCAACCATCTCAGCGCACATGTGCCTGGCACACCGTTCGGATTCTAACTGAGCCGACCAAGGGCAGCGGACATGAGCACTCAAGCACCCAGTCAAACAGGAAAGAACAAAATACATTTGTGTCCAGAAAATGGTCTTGACCTTGTTGCTTGCAGGACCCCGATTCCTCTCTAACATGCTGTATTGGTCATGTCGACGTGTAGCAACTGCAAAAACCAAAGTGTAGGCGCGGCATGGCCTCCATCTTCGAAGTACCTTCCACGTGCTGCCCGGCGTTCACCGCCAAAGGAACCTCCAGAAGGAACCGGATCTGGTACCTGCTTGCAGAGCAAACAAAATGCGGGGGGAAGAGAAAAAAAGAAGCTCCACTCCACTTCTAGATGGGCAGGAAGCCCCTTCCCCTCCTAAATTTCGGGACCTCCTTGTGGATGCTTAAAGCAAAAAGGAAGAGAACATGAAATCACGCGCACGCAAGTTTGGCGCCCGGAAGGCCGCCCTGACTCCAGGCCAAAAGCGAGCCCATCCCCGGGCAAGAAGAAACACTTGGAAGGGGTTATTGACTTCTAGCAAGGTCCCGTTTTTGCTGGGAGTGTATATCTTGCACTCTACTCTTTTTCCAAAACAGGGATCCCTATATTCCGCTGTTGGTTTGAAACATCACCTTTTGTGCCAATCGAAAATCCGAGCTGAGTGGGTAGGCTGCTTCAAGATTGAACATTTGTTGTAGGGGCCCCCATTCCCAAACACCCAACCCCCCACTCCCCACCCCTCCCCAACAAAAAACCGGTGCCTTTTCAAGGCGACCTGCAACTTCCGCAGGCAACCAACTTCTCCGCCAAATCGGCCTGTGTCAAACTAGGGGGAACCCCAAAAAAGCGGTTTTGCTTTCAAGACAACCCCAAAAAAGGGAAACGAAATGAGCCATTGTGGGGGTTCCATAGCCTGTTTTGAGACAAGAGCCACGTTCGGGCTTCTCCACATCAGCTGACGACAGCCGTACGGGCTTTCGGGAAATGTTGAAAGGAAAACGAAACAAACCTCCCAAGTGACTCCTTTTCCTGAGACCTCCCAAAAAGTGACCCTCGAAAACACATGTGGCCGTGGGGGTCACTCTGAGTCACATCCCGGCGCACCAATGAGTCCCTGGACACCGCGGCGTGGAGAGCACCGCCGTCTGATTCGAACGCGACATCGAGAAAAGATAGCCGGATCCAAACCTTGGGCCGCCGTACCAGTCACGATTTTGTAGCCAAACCCCTCGTTTGTCTCGCCAAACCCCTGTTTTTTCTGGTACCAATTGAGTGTCGGTCCAAAACAGCGATGTTGTCCGCATCCCAACGCCCCCCCTAAAAACCTAGCCTCAGAACCCATGACAGCTTGGCTCGAGACATGAAAGTTGAAGCTCGTTGGGCCCTAGTTGGCCATGGAACCTTCCATCGAGTGACGCCAACCTGTGCTCTTCCCCAGCTCAGCGCTATGTGCACTAAATGTGCTATATGGTATCAAGGCATGTACGCCAGGCTGTAGAGCCTCCACTCTCCCCCAGGTCCGTGCTATATGTACTGTATGTACTATATGTACTATACGGTATCGAGGCGCGCTAGATGTACTATATGTGCTATCTACGCTAAATAGCACATACAGTACATATGGCAGTGACCTGGGGGAGAGTGGGGGGCCTCGATGCCATACAGCACATATAGAACATATAGCACTGACCTGGGGGAGAGTGGAGGCTCTGCGGGTTGACTGTGGAGAAGCAGCCGCCGCGTAACCGACCTCGCTCTCCCACCCAAGGTTGGAATTCTGATTTTGCTCTCCCACCCGACATCGGAATTCGACTTCGCTCTCCCACCCGAAGTCGGAATTCGACTTCGCTCTCCCACCCGAGGTCGGAATTCCGACTTCGCTCTCCCACCCGAGGTCGGAATTCCGACTTCGCTTCGGTGTGTTCAACGTGAATGGCATTCACGTTGAGCATCGCTCCCCGGGGCAGCGAGGACGGCCGCGGCTCCCAACGCCGACGACCGACGGCCTATTTCAACATAAGGCGCACTTATGTTGAAATAGGCCGCCGCTCCCAACGCCGACGACCGGCGGCCTATTTCAACATAAGTGCGCCTTGTGTTGAACACCACTGTTTTCCGCAGTCGCCTCTTCCAGGGGCCACTGCGGAAAACCGCAACTATGTTGCCAAACTGGCCGGAATGTGAGTTTTCCGAAGTCGGGGCTGCCACCCCCCACTTTGGAAAACTCCCAACGCCGACGAAGTACGGCCAGAATGTGAGTTTTCCGAAGTGTCGGTTCTCATCCGACACTGTGGAAAACCGCAATTATGTTGCCAAACTGGCCGGAATGCTATTTGTCCGCAGTCGGGGCTGCTACCCCCCACTGCCGGAAAACTCCCAAACAACGACGACCGCAGTCGGGCGCGCCGGCCTCTCGTGGCATAGCAGGAGGCAAGCCTGAGGCCGAAAACCAACGGACCCCGGCAAATCCAAGGCGCAGCAGGCCTCAAGATGACATGTTGTATCACCAGATGACATGTTGTATCACTAGATGACATGTTGTATCCCTAGAGTTGACGTTTAGCCAGCTTCAGTTGTGTTCTGAGTTCTGCAAAGGGTTCCCCTGCCCGGAAAGGATTGTTACTCCTCAATAGATCTTCTGCCTCGCCAGTGTCTGGTTCCCCGGATCCGTGCTGTGTGCTTTTCGGGATCCAAATGCTTCAAGCCATCCGACGAGACATTCAAAACGCAATCAGGGCTGCCGGTGTCGACAATCACAAACTCGCAAACGCCTGGCAATTGTGAAGCGGAAACTCGGCCTTTTCGGTTTTCGGCAACAGCACATCTGACATATTAAAACAAGAGGAGCCCGGGAACCCAAAAGCAATGTGGATCCCGTTGTTTTCCGGGTCAAGGGTCCGAAGGCAAACCAAGATTTAAGTTGTTCACAGTTGGGAAATCAACCCCAAAACAGATGAAGAAGGGGAGCAATCGCGACTCAAGCCGGATTGGCAGCCAGCAGCCTGTGCTCTGACCAAGCACAGAGAAAAAGGCAAAGGCACGGGTGAAACATGACAGGCCCCGCACTACATGGAAGGCACGAAGTCATCCGATCCAGTCGCAGAAATCCGAAAATGGATCCGCACAAACTACCACTCCCAAATTGGAAGCAAGGCATAAGCTCGCTCTACGTCCATCTGAAACAAGTCTGAGACACAGATCTGAGTAGACCGGGGTCAGCTGTTCGGATGTTCATGCGCCCTTTTGTTTGGGCCGAGTGTGCTCAGCATATTCATGTCAACGTGCTTCCAGGCTGCTTCCACATAAGTAGGGCGAACCCCAAGAGGCTACAGCTTCTGAAGAGAGGGTTCGTCCTAGAAACACATTGGCACCATTTGTTCGGGTCAGGCAAAAATGACAATTTTGGCGCACCTGGAACGCCGGGCTGTTCACATGGAGCCGTGCACGTGGCCTTCACAAACTTGCTTCGTAAGCTTGCTTGGATTCGTTAGTTTCTCCACCTATTTTCCCATTCGCAACCAATTGCAACTGGTGACTTTGTGGAAAGGGCCGCGCACGTTGTCAATTGGATGCGTGTGGATGGCAAGTTGGGTGGATTCGCCGCAGGTGTGTGGAGACGGGGCCGGCGCTGCGCTTTTGCGGGGGGCTCGGTGTGGACAAGCCTCGGTCACTTGGTGGGTCTGACGCCTGTCCGAAACAAGTCTGAGACACAGTGTTACCACGATCTGCGTAGACCGGGGTCAGCTGTTCGGATGTTCATGCGCCCTTTTGTTTGGACCGAGTGTGCTCAGCATATTCATGTCAACGTGCTTCCAGGCTGCTTCCAAATAAGTAGGGCGAACCCCAAGAGGCTACAGCTTCTGAAGAGATTCTTCGTCCTAGAAACACATTGGCACCGTTTGTTCCGGTCAGGTGTGAGGCAAAAAGGACAATTATGGCGTACCTGGAGCGCCGGGCTGTTCACATGGAGCCGCGCACGTGGCGATTGCCGCATGTCATGAGCGTCCACCGCGCCAGTCTCGCTCGCCGGCATGTCACGAGCGTCCACCGCGCCAGTCTCGCTCGCCGGCATGTCACGAGCGTCCACCGCGCCAGTCTCGCTCGCGGGCGGTTTCCGCATGTCACGAGCGTCCACCGCGCAAGTCTCGCTCGCGAGCGGTTTCCGCATGTCACGAGCGTCCACCGCGCCAGTCTCGCTCGCAGGCGGTTTCCGCATGTCACGACGCCCGCCAGTCTCGCTCGCGGGCGGTTTCCGCATGTCACGAGCGTCCACCGCGCCAGTCTGGCTCGCGGGCGGTTTCCGCCTGTCACAAGCGCCACCACCCCAGTCTCGCTCGTGGGCGGTTTCCGCATGTCACGAGCATCCACCGCGCCAGTCTCGCTCGCGGGCGGTTTCCGCATGTCACGAGCGTCTGCCGCACCAGTCTCGCTCGCGGGCGGTTTCGGCGGCTTCCGCATGTCACGAGCCTCCGCCGTGCAGTCTCGCTCGCGGGCGGCTTCCACATGTCACGAGCGTCCACCGCGCCAGTCTCGCTCGCGAGCGGTTTCCACATGTCACGCGCAGGCAGTTTCAGCATGTCACGAGCGTCCACTGCGCCAGTCTCGCTCGCGAGCGGTTTCCGCATGTCACGAGCGTCCACCGCGCCAGTCTCGCTCGCGGGCGGTTTCCGCATGTCACGAGCGTCCACCGCGCCAGTCTCGCTCGCGGGCGGTTTCCGCATGTCACGAGCGTCCACCGCGCCAGTCTCGCTCGCGGGCGGTTTCCGCATGTCACGAGCGTCCACCGCGCCAGTCTCGCTCGCGGGCGGTTTCCGCATGTCACGAGCGTCCACCGCGCCAGTCTCGCTCGCGGGCGGTTTCCGCATGTCACGAGCCTCCACCGCGCCAGTCTCGCTCGTCCATCGCGCCAGTTTCGCTTGCAAACGGTTTCCGCATGTCACGAGCGTCCGCTGCGCCAGTCTCGCTCGCAGGCAGTTTCCGCATGTCACGAGCGTCCACCGCGCCAGTCGGTTTCCGCTCGCCGGGCGGTTTCCGCATGTCACGAGCGTCCACCGCACCAGTCTCGCTCGCGGGCGGTTTCCGCATGTCACAAGCGTCGCCCGCGCCAGTCTCGCTCGCGGGCGGTTTCCGCATGTCACGAGCGTCCACCGCGCCAGTCTCGCTCGCGGGCGGTTTCCGCATGTCACGAGCGTCCACCGCGCCAGTCGCGCTCGCGTGCGGTTTCCGCATGTCACGAGCGTAGTCTCGCTCACGGGCGGTTTCCGCATGTTACAAGCGTCCACCGCGCCAGTCTCGCTCGCGGGCGGTTCCGCATGTGCCTCGCTCGCGGGCGGTTTCCGCATGTCACGAGCGTCCACCGCGCCAGTCTCGCTCACGGGCGGTTTCCGCACGTCACGAGCGTCCACCGCGCCAGTCTCGCTCGCGGGCGGTTTCCGCATGTCACGAGCGTCCACCGCGCCAGTCTCCGCGCCAGTCTCGCTCGCGGGCGGTTTCCGCATGTCACGAGTCCACCGCGCCAGTCTCGCTCGCGGGCGGTTTGCGCATGTCACGAGCGTCCACCGCGCCAGTCTCGCTTGCGGGCGGTTTCCGCATGTCACCAGCGTCCACCGCGCCAGTGTCGCTCGCGGGCGGTTTCCGCATGTCACGAGCGTCCACCGCGCCAGTCTCGCTCGCGGGAGTTTTCCATGTCAGGGCGGGCGGTTTCCGCACGTCACGAGCGTCCGCCGCGCCAGTCTCGCTCGCGGGCGGCTTCCCCATGTCACGAGCGTCCACCGCGCCAGTCTCGCTCGCGGGCGGTTTCCGCCTGTCCCGAGCGTCCACCGCGCCAGTCTTGCTGTTTCCGCCTGTCACGAGCGTCCACCGCGCCAGTCTCGAGCGAGACTGGTGCGGTGGACGCTCGTGACATGCGGACACCGCCCGCGAGCGAGACTGGCACGGTGGACGCTCGTGGCGGTGGACGCTCGTGACATTCGGAAACCGCCCGCGAGCGAGACTGGCGCGGTGGACGCTCGTGACATTCGGAAACCGTTCGCGAGCGAGACTGGCGCGGTGGAGCGCTCGTGACATGCGGAAACCGCCCGCGAGCGAGACTGGCGCGTGACATGCGGAAACCGCCCGCGAGCGAGAGACTGGCGCGGTGGACGCTCGTGACAGGCGTGGAAACCGCCCGCGAGCGCGGGCGGTTTCCCCATGTCACGCGCGTGCACCACGCCAGTCTCGCTCGTGCGGTTTCCGCCTGTCACGAGCGTCCACCGCGCCAGTCTCGCTCGCGAACGGTTTCCGCATGTCACGAGCGTCCACCGCGCCAGTCTCGCTCGCGGGCGGTTTCCGCATGTCACGAGCGTCCACCGCGCCAGTCTCGCTCGCGGACGGTTTCCGCATGTCACGAGCGTCCACCGCGCCAGTCTCGCTCGCGGGCGGTTTCCGCATGTAACGAGCGTCCACCGCGCCAGTCTCGCTCGCGGGCGGTTTCCGCATGTCACGAGCGTCCACCGCGCCAGTCTTGCTCGCGGGCGGTTTCCGCATGTCACGAGCGTCCACCGCGCCAGTCTGGCTCGCGGGCGGTTTCCGCATGTCAGGAGCGTCCATTTCGCTCGCGGGCGGTTTCCGAATGTCACGAGCGTCCACCGCGCCAGTCTCGCTTGCGGGCGGTTTCCAGCCAGCCTCGCGCGCCCAGTCTGCACCACACCGCCGTCCCCCCAACCAGCCAGTCTTGCTCGCGGGCGGTTTCCAGCCTGCACCACACCCCCTCCCCCCAGCCAGCCCCACACCGCCGTCCCCCCAGCCAGCCTCGTACGCCCGGTCT
The DNA here is from genome assembly GCA_963377175.1 of Effrenium voratum. Lineage (NCBI taxonomy): Eukaryota > Dinophyceae > Suessiales > Symbiodiniaceae > Effrenium > Effrenium voratum. The sequence continues at coordinate 57,327 of CAUJNA010001204.1, forward strand.
GCACCCCCAGCCGGCGTCGCACGCCCGGTCTGCAACGAAATGGAAATCCCTTCTTATCTCCGTCGTCACAGCTTGTATCGCTCCCAGGCACCTTAAGAGAAAACCTAAAGCAGAACCCAAGCATCAGAGATGCTTTTGGGAAAAAGGAAAACCATGCCGGCAAAGAACTGGGCAAACTGCGGAGGATATCACACGGGCAGCCTGACTGTATGCCAGCATGCAATGTATTAAATCAAAGGGTTCCTTCTCTCGTGAGCCCTAACCTTTTTCGGAGCCGTGATATAAAATGCATGTGAAACGCGGGGAATGCCAATGAGGAAAGGGGCAGGGGGCATCGTGGATTCGACGTCATGAACAGGGTGCCCTCTGTTGGGCCTTTCTGTGAAAACAAACACGGCAATCTTGTGAATGCTTCCTGAATGTATGTTCAATCCACTGAAGGTCCTGCGCGCAACTGTGTTGCTTCATGTCCGGGCCCAGATCAGACGGCTTTCTTGGGCTTCCCTTCAAAACAACAAACCCTCTGGCGGCAAACCCACGACTCATTTCGGAAGGCCGGATTTCACGAGGGACCTGTAGGCCACGGAACCAGGCCAAACGGTCAGCCGGGAGCCTCCGTTTGGGAACCCAAGTCGATGGGTAAAACAGGCAGACAACTGGCCCAACCTCGTATAAGGGCCTTAAGGGAAGAAGAAAAAGAAAGAAAAAGAAAACTCGGCGTTGCTCCGTCCCCCTCTCCCCACCGTCGATTTGACCCGAAGGCGCCATTCCAGCGCGGAGGGATCTCCGGCCTCGCAGGCCTCGGGGGAATACGCCCCGGAGCACGCATCCGGGGGTTCAGGGGTTGTTCGTCGGGAGGCCGATGGCAAACCCATGGATGGAAAAACGCATTGACAAGGCCGGGAGATGCAAAACAGACCGGTGAATTGGACACTGCACTGGAGTCAAAGATTTGTCGTGAGATGGATGCCGTCGTGAGATGGACTGAGCGAGAAATGGCCTCGGTTTATCTTTTCGCCTCTCATAGATTCCAGCTAAACAAAGAAGTGCTATCTGCACATTGGAAAAGCTCGCATCTTACTGCCACTAAGTATAAGCTGGGGCCGCTTCCTGCCCTTTCCATCATATCCGTTTGTGCAACAAGGGGCCTGAACTCAAGCGAAGCCGCCTTATTTTGGCGCTCATGTTTACAGCTTACCACCAACTATCATTGACATGGATGTCGTCCCATTGGTTTCAGGAGGAATTTGGGTCCAACTCCAAATCCAAACCGCAGACTAAGGCTAATCTGGTGGTTAGCTTCATCCGTCACTTACACATCACTCACCCAGATCTCTTTGTGCCTCCCTCTAGCTGCACCCCACCTGATTTCGCAAAGAAACTCCATCAAAGACCTACTGCAAACCATGGAACCCGATTCGATGTGATGCTTGCCCAAAAGGAGCGTCTAAACACGGATCGGTGCTTTGACCCAGCTACAACGAGATCCTTCACCTTCCGAACGCTCAATCAATATGAAGAAGCAGGCTTAGTTGAACCTCGAAAGCAGAACGGCTCATTTCCGACGCCCAAAAGACCAGGTGTTCTCTTCGAGTCCAAAGGTCAGATGTAAGTTTCTTCTGGATCAGGGGCCCATGGCTCGCTCGAGTCGACGCCTCGCGACCAAACTTATTCGTTAACGAAATGAAGCCCCGCCACGTCCAGACCGCAGCGGCTGGCGCGCATCTCACCCAGCAGCGCCAGCACCGCCGGCGCGCGGCCGCAGGCCTCCCGAAGTGCCACAACGGCTGCAGGCAATGGGGGGGGGGGGGGTGGCAAGGGAAACCAAGGGAAACCCGGCAGAAATTCGGGGCTCAAAACCAGGGGTTGTCAAGGCTGCGCTATGATGGGTGTGCACTTGGATTGGAATGAATATCCTTTCTTGGCTTCCACGGACAGAGGATCTTCTCAAAACGATCCTGTTCAAGCAGTTAGGCTTTTACCTGCGGGAGGTGGGAGGTATTGGCAACATACTCGTGGTTCTGTGTGTGTGTGTGTACCTGTTGAACTGTTGCGTTGCTTTCCTTTGGATGTTGTCCATGGCCTTGGTGTGGCTCCCTTGCAAATACAAACATTGCTGCAAGGCGGTTGATTGCACCTTGACCATTCAGCGAAAGCCCGAAGCCGAGCACTGCTCCAGTGCGGCTTCAGCCCCAAACCCTGGCATCTCACGCAACTTCCGTTCAAGTACACAACGCTCCAGCCGTCGCGGACAAGCTGTCGCCAACAACACCCGCCTCTTTTACACAAGACCCTTCAAAGGACCCTTCAAAGGGGCACTGCAATGTCCTTCATATAAAACTGTCAGAGAGTGCCTTGACAAAATGTTTTCAATTGTCTGAATCAGCCGTATGCCTGAGAACTGAGTCTCAGGCCGGGCGGGCTCAGACTATCAAGAAGCTATACAAACTGCAAGAGCAAGGCCCGCTCAGCGCTGAGAAGCCTTCACCACGTCCTTGAACTCCAGGAATGCCTTATAGGCCGCCTTGGCGTCCTCAGCGTTCACCTTGGACATCATGTAAGGGCCCACATCCTTGCCCAAGCTGAACTTGTTGAAGGCGTTGTACACGTCCATGGTCTTGGAGGCCGGCACGGACGCAATCATGTGGCCAATGGCGGCGTTGGTGGCCGTGTAGTCCTCAAGGGTGGTCACCCCCTTGCTGTCAACGCGCCCGATGGCCTCGCTGTGGGCCAACACGCCAGCCTTCAGAGCCGCGGGGTCCATCGCGGCGCCCATAACCAACATCTTGTCGATCGCCTTCAGCACATCCAAGGGCTTGGCAGTGGGCAGAACGCCATAGACGCCATCAGTCCAGTCGATCTCCTGAATGGAACATGTAATGATGTTTCTGACGGACAGCCATTCACATGCGAACACGTTTGCCGCCAAAAGAATCAGTCCTAAGTCCCTCAACAATAAAACAAGAGCTGGAAGAACAAACAAATGAAGATCGACCGCCAGGCATTGTGAAGCGGCAACTGTTGGACGGTATCTGGCAGCCTTCACAAAACAGCGAGCATCAAACAGACTCCTAAAAGGTTCACCCAGAAGTCCAAAGTTGGGCTGGAGGAAGCTTCTTTCAAGCCATGATGGGGTGATCATGCTCTGCAATCCTTCAAGAATGGGTAAGACTTCTCTGATAGAACCTTGGCCGCATCATCGATCTTGTCCGCGTAAGCCGGCGCTGTGCCCAGCATGGCCGCGGCGCCGGCCGCCGTGGCAATCGGCACGTGTCGGCCAGCAGGGGGCACGAATGCACCCTGCCAGCCGCAGTAGGCCGCCACACCCGCCACGACTGCGAGCATCTTGCTTGCCTTTGCCATGGCAAAGATGATGAGAAGGCTCTTGGCTATTGCTCTTGCGGCTTTCGTACTCAAAAGCTGACATGCAGACACTTATCAACGGAGCAAGCCAAGGCACGCTTCTTGCCAAGCGATTGCTCTCTCTCTCTCTCTCCCCTCTCCCTGGCATAACATCTCCAGCGCGGCTGGCATCTCACGGCTTCCGTTCAAGTACACAACGCTCCAGCCGTCGCGAACAAGCTGTCGCCAACAAGACCCGCCTCTTTTACACAAGACCCTTCAAAGGACCCTTCAAAGGGGCACTGCAATGTCCTTCATATAAAACTGTCAGAGAGTGCCTTGACAAAATGTTTTCAATTGTCTGAATCAGCCGTATGCCTGAGAACTGAGTCTCAGGCCGGGCGGGCTCAGACTATCAAGAAGCTATACAAACTGCAAGAGCAAGGCCCCGCTCAGCGCTGAGAAGCCTTCACCACGTCCTTGAACTCCAGGAATGCCTTATAGGCCGCCTTGGCGTCCTCAGCGTTCACCTTGGACATCATGTAAGGGCCCACATCCTTGCCCAAGCTGAACTTGTTGAAGGCGTTGTACACGTCCATGGTCTTGGAGGCCGGCACGGACGCAATCATGTGGCCAATGGCGGCGTTGGTGGCCGTGTAGTCCTCAAGGGTGGTCACCCCCTTGCTGTCAACGCGCCCGATGGCCTCGCTGTGGGCCAACACGCCAGCCTTCAGAGCTGCCGGGTCCATCGCGGCGCCCATAACCAACATCTTGTCGATCGCCTTCAGCACATCCAAGGGCTTGGCAGTGGGCAGAACGCCATAGACGCCATCAGTCCAGTCGATCTCCTGAATGGAACATGTGATGATGTTTCTGACAGACAGCCATTCACATGCGAACTCGTTTGCCGCCAAAAGAATCAGTCCTAAGTCCCTCAACAATAAAACAAGAGCTGAAAGAACAAACAAATGAAGATCGACTGCAGGCATTGTGAAGCGGCAACTGTTGGACGGCATCTGGCAGCCTTCACAAAACAGCGAGCATCAAACAGACTCCTAAAAGGTTCAATCAACCTCTCACCCAGAAGTCCAAAGTTGGGCTGGAGGAAGCTTCTTTCAAGCCATGATGGGGTGATCATGCTCTGCAATCCTTCAAGAATGGGTAAGACTTCTCTGATAGAACCTTGGCCGCATCATCGATCTTGTCCGCGTAAGCCGGCGCTGTGCCCAGCATGGCCGCGGCGCCGGCCGCCGTGGCGATCGGCACGTGTCGGCCAGCAGGGGGCACGAATGCACCCTGCCAGCCGCAGTAGGCCGCCACACCCGCCACGACTGCGAGCATCTTGCTTGCCTTTGCCATGGCAAAGATGATGAGAAGGCTCTTGGCTATTGCTCTTGCGGCTTTCGTACTCAAAAGCTGACATGCAGACACTTATCAACGGAGCAAGCCAAGGCACGCTTCTTGCCAAGCGATTGCTCTCTCTCTCCCCTCTCTCCCTGGCATAACATCTCCAGTGCGGCTGGCATCTCACGGAACTTCCGTTCAAGTACACAACGCTCCAGCCGTCGCGAACAAGCTGTCGCCAACAAGACCCGCCTCTTTTACACAAGACCCTTCAAAGGGGCACTGCAATGTCCTTCATATAAAACTGTCAGAGAGTGCCTTGATAAAATGTTTGCAATTGTCTGAATCAGCCCTAGGCCTGAAAACTGAGTCTCAGGCAGGGCGGGCTTAGACTATCAAGAAGCTATACAAACTACAAGAGCAAGGCCCCGCTCAGCGCTGAGAAGCCTTCACCACGTCCTTGAACTCCAGGAATGCCTTATAGGCCGCCTTGGCGTCCTCAGCGTTCACCTTGGACATCATGTAAGGGCCCACATCCTTGCCCAAGCTGAACTTGTTGAAGGCGTTGTACACGTCCATGGTCTTGGAGGCCGGCACGGACGCAATCATGTGGCCAATGGCGGCGTTGGTGGCCGTGTAGTCCTCAAGGGTGGTCACCCCCTTGCTGTCAACGCGCCCGATGGCCTCGCTGTGGGCCAACACGCCAGCCTTCAGAGCTGCCGGGTCCATCGCGGCGCCCATAACCAACATCTTGTCGATCGCCTTCAGCACATCCAAGGGCTTGGCAGTGGGCAGAACGCCATAGACGCCATCAGTCCAGTCGATCTCCTGAATGGAACGTGTAATGATGTTTCTGACGGACAGCCATTCACATGCGAACACGTTTGCCGCCAAAGGAATCAGTCCTAAGTCCCTCAACAATAAAACAAGAGCTAGAAGAACAAACAAATGAAGATCGACTGCCAGGCATTGTGAAGCGGCAACTGGTGGACGGCATCTGGCAGCCTTCACAAAACAGCGAGCATCAAACAGACTCCTAAAAGGTTCAATCAACATCTCACCCAGAGGTCCAAAGTTGGGCTAGAGGAAGCTTGTTTCAAGCCATGATGGGGTGATCACGCTCTGCAATCCTTCAAGAATGGGTAAGACTTCTCTGATAGAACCTTGGCCGCATCATCGATCTTGTCCGCGTAAGCCGGCGCTGTGCCCAGCATGGCCGCGGCGCCGGCCGCCGTGGCGATCGGCACGTGTCGGCCAGCAGGGGGCACGAATGCACCCTGCCAACCGCAGTAGGCCGCCACACCCGCCACGACTGCGAGCATCTTGCTTGCCTTTGCCATGGCAAAGATAATGAGAAGGCTCTTGGCTATTGCTCTCGCGGCTTTCGTACTCAAAAGCTGACATGCAGACACTTGTCAACGGAGCAAGCCAAGGCACGCTTCTTGCCAAGCGATTGCTCTCTCTCTCTCCCCTCTCTCCCTGGCATAACATCTCCAGTGCGGCTTCAGCCCCAAACCCTGGCATCTCACGCAACTTCCGTTCAAGTACACAACGCTCCAGCCGTCGCGGACAAGCTGTCGCCAACAACACCCGCCTCTTTTACACAAGACCCTTCAAAGGACCCTTCAAAGGGGCACTGCAATGTCCTTCATATAAAACTGTCAGAGAGTGCCTTGATAAAATGTTTGCAATTGTCTGAATCAGCCCTAGGCCTGAAAACTGAGTCTCAGGCAGGGCGGGCTTAGACTATCAAGAAGCTATACAAACTACAAGAGCAAGGCCCCGCTCAGCGCTGAGAAGCCTTCACCACGTCCTTGAACTCCAGGAATGCCTTATAGGCCGCCTTGGCGTCCTCAGCGTTCACCTTGGACATCATGTAAGGGCCCACATCCTTGCCCAAGCTGAACTTGTTGAAGGCGTTGTACACATCCATGGTCTTGGAGGCCGGCACGGACGCAATCATGTGGCCAATGGCGGCGTTGGTGGCCGTGTAGTCCTCAAGGGTGGTCACCCCCTTGCTGTCAACGCGCCCGATGGCCTCGCTGTGGGCCAACACGCCAGCCTTCAGAGCTGCCGGGTCCATCGCGGCGCCCATAACCAACATCTTGTCGATCGCCTTCAGCACATCCAAGGGCTTGGCAGTGGGCAGAACGCCATAGACGCCATCAGTCCAGTCGATCTCCTGAATGGAACGTGTAATGATGTTTCTGACGGACAGCCATTCACATGCGAACACGTTTGCCGCCAAAGGAATCAGTCCTAAGTCCCTCAACAATAAAACAAGAGCTGGAAGAATAAACAAATGAAGATCGACTGCCAGGCATTGGCATCTGGCAGCCTTCACAAAACAGCGAGCATCAAACAGACTCCTAAAAGGTTCAATCAACATCTCACCCAGAGGTCCAAAGTTGGGCTAGAGGAAGCTTCTTTTAAGCCATGATGGGGTGATCATGCTCTGCAATCCTTCAAGAATGGGTAAGACTTCTCTGATAGAACCTTGGCCGCATCATCGATCTTGTCCGCGTAAGCCGGTGCTGTGCCCAGCATGGCCGCGGCGCCGGCCGCCGTTGCGATCGGCACGTGTCGGCCAGCAGGGGGTACGAATGCACCCTGCCAACCGCAGTAGGCCGCCACACCCGCCACAACTGCGAGCATCTTGCTTGCCTTTGCCATGGCAAAGATAATGAGAAGGCTCTTGGCTATTGCTCTCGCGGCTTTCGTGCTCAAAAGCTGACATGCAGACGCTTATCAACGGAGCAAGCCAAGGCACGCTTCTTGCCAAGCGGTTGCTCTCTCTCTCTCTCTCTCTCTCTCTCTCTCTCTCTCCTCTCCCTGGCATAACATGAAGGCCAGTCACACCCACCTCCAGGGCGGCGGTGTAGGTGACCCCGTTGGGCGCCAGCCGCAGGACACGCAGGCGCCTGCGGCGCAGTGGGTCTCAGTTTCTGCTTGGATTGCAACTGGAAACTGAAAAAAAGCTGCAATCAGGAGAGGCCGATCCAGGAAACCAGGCAATCAGGAACTTGAAACATCAAGAAAAAAGAGCACTTGTTGCTAGCGCAAGAGAGATCAAGTACAACTTGTCGGGGAAGCGAAGGGATGGCCGACTGTTTTCGACCAGAACAACCAAAATGGCGATGGGTCAAAATCCCGTACCCCCAGTGAACATCCGAATCCCCACTAAAATAGGTTCTAAAATGGGTGGTGCACCTACCCCTAAATAATTCCATTGGTTTTGACCCACAGCCAAATGGACATCCGATCTGACCACGTCCCGGCCTCAGCAGCTGCAGGCTCAGTGTCCACCGTCCAGACGATTCGCTCACCGCAGCATCGAAGGCCACCAAGCTCGGCGGGCCTTTTGAAGGGAGAACCGGGGGTGGGATGGGATGGGATGGGGTGGGGTGGGGTGGGGTGGGGTGGGGTGGGATGGGATGGGATGGGATGGGATGGGATGGGATGGGATGGGATGGGATGGGATGGGATGGGATGGGATGGGGTGGGATGGGATGGGATGGGATGGGTCGTTCACCGGTCAGCAAAAGCCTCCACAAAAAGGAAACTCAGGACCCCGGAAAACAAGTGAACCCCCGAACTGAGCGCGCCGGCCTCTCGTGGCATAGCAGGTGGCTAGGAGAGCAGAAGCAGGCTGCTGCGCTCGCAGTTGGCAAGCCTGAGCCCGAAAACCAACGGACCCTGGCAAATCCAAGGCACGGCGGGCCTCAAAATGACATGTTGTATCACTAGATGACTTTTTGGTATCCCTAGAGTTGACGTTTGGCCAGCTTCCGTTGTGTTCTGCAAAGGGTTCCCCTGCCCGGAAAGGATTGTCAATGGATCTTCTGCCAACTCGCCAGTGTCGGGTTCCCCGGATCCGTGCAGTGTGCTTTTCGGCATCAAAATGCTTCAAGCCATCCGACGAGACATTCCAAACGCAATCGGGGCTGCCGGTGTCGACAATCACAAACTCGCAAACGCCTGGCCATTGTGAAGCGGAAACTCGGCCTTTTCAGCAACAGCACATCTGATTTTGTTTTTAAAAGGAAAACCATGCCGGCAAAGAACTGGGCAAACTGCGGAGGATATCACACGGGCAGCCTGACTGTATGCCAGCATGCAATGTGTTAAATCAAAGGGTTCCTTCTCTCGTGAGCCCTAACCTTTTTCGGAGCCGTGATATAACATGCATGTGAAACGCGGAGAATGGCATCGTGGATTCGACGTCATGAACAGGGGGCCTTTCTGTGAAAACAAATACGACAATCTTGTGAATGCTAGTGAATGTATGTTCAATCCACTGAAGGTCTTCCTGCGCGCAAATGTACAGACGGATTCCCTTGGGCTTCCCTGCAAAACAACAAACAACCCTCTGGCGGCAAACCCACTCGGACTCATTTCGGAAGGCATGTTTCCGGAATTCACGCGGGACCTGTAGGCCACGGAACCTGCTGGGCCAAACGGTTCCAAGCCGGGAGCCTCCCTTTGGGTTCCAGGACGAAAACGTAAAAAACATGGGGTTGCAGCTCGATAAGTCGCCCCCCAAACGCACCCAAGTCGATGGGCAAAACAGGCAGACAAATGGCCCAACCTCGTAGAAGGGCCTTAAGGGAAGAAGAAAAAAAACCTCGGCGTTGCTCCGTCCCCCTCTCCCCGGCACCGTCGATTTGTCCCGAAGGCGCCACTCCAGCAGTGCGGAGGGATCTCCGCAGGCCTCGCAGGCCTCGGCGGCCTGGGAGTACGCCACCTGCCCGGCGCTGACGGGGCCCCAGAAAACGTTCGTCGTGACGGATCCTTGGATGCTGCAAAGACCCCTCTGCAAAAAGTGAGTAACTGTTCGTGGGTTTAATGGAAAACCCCCTGAAATCCCAAAAAGCTTAAGTCTAAAGATCCAACCCAATAGCCAGGATCGAAAACGCCGTGTTGGTCACCTTGTGAACGCATTGACAAGGCTGAGAGATTCAAAACAGACCGGTGATTTGGACACTGCACTGAAGTCAAGGCTAAGATTTGTAGGCGCCAAAGGGAGACAATCGGAGCTTCGGAGAAGGATATGGCACCAAAGAAACCCGTCCGGTCCCCTGGTTGCGGGAGATTGGAGGCTAACCCCCATGTCTCCAGACTAGCGATAGACTACCAATGTTGGCTCGCTCAGCTGCCCTTCGCTCTGAGCAGCCGGTGAACCGCTGCCAGAAGTGCCAAGGATGCCGTCGTGAGATGGACTGAGCGAGAAATGGCCTCGGTTTATCTTTTCGCCTCTCGTGCTATCTGCACATTGGAAAAGCTTGCATCTTAGTGGCAGTGTAAGCTGGGGCCGCTTCCTGCCCTTTCCATCATATCCGTTTGTGCAACAAGGGGCCTGAACTCAAGCGAAGCCGCCTTCTTTTTGCCGCTCATGTTTACAGCTTCCCACCAACTATAATTGCCAGCGGATGTCGTCCCATTGGTTCCAAGAGGAATTTGGGTCCAACTCCAAATCCAAACCACAGACTAAGGCTAATCTGATGATTGACTTCATCCGTCACTTACACATCACTCACCCAGATCTCTTTGTGCCTCCCTCCAGCAGTACCCCACCTGATTTCGCAAAGAAACTCCATCAAAGACCTACTGCAAACCATGGAACCCGATTCCATGTGATCCCTTGCCCAAAAGGAGCGTCTAAACACGGATCGGTGTTTTGTGGGTTCCACAGTTCCACGTTTGGGTGTATCTGCTTTTGCTGAACCCGCTGTTGCTTGCTTTTGACTTTTGGCCTCAACCTTCCAGGAGATGCCTACACCAGGGTGAAAGTAGATGACACAATCCCCCTTCTGTTAGCAAGGGGCATTGATGAAACCAAAATAGGGGGAATACTCCACCCAACTGCAATAAGCCGCTGGTTAAAATTGGGGTATTGCGGGGCATCTCCTTTTCAAGAGGATCCTTCACCTTCTGAACGCTCAATCAATATGAAGAAGCAGGCTTAGTTGAACATCAAAAGCAGAAAGACGGCTCATGTCCGACTCAGCCCAAAAAGACCAGGTGTTCCTTTCGAGTCCAAACGTCAGGTGGGTTTCTTCCGGATCAGGGGCCCAAAGCTCGCTCGAGTCAACGCCTCACGACCAAACCCATCCGTCCAACGAAACGAAGACCCCGCCACGTCCAGGCCGCAGCGGCTGGCGCGCATCTCGCACAGCAGCGCCAGCACCGCCGGCGCGCGGCCGCAGGCCTCCCAAAGTGCCACACTTGCTCCGGGCAATGGCGGGGGAGGGGGGGGGCTGGCAAGGGAAACCAATGGAAACCAAGAGAAACCAAGGGAAACCAAGCCAAACCCTGGCATGTCACGGAACTTCCGTTCAAGCACACAACGCTCCAGCCGTCGCGAACAAGCTGTCGCTAACAAGACCCGCCTCTTTTACTTCAAAGGGGCATTGCAATGTCCTTCATATAAAACTGTCAGAGAGTGCCTTGATAAAATGTTCGCAATTGTCTGAATCAGCCGTAGGCCTGAGAACTGAGTCTCAGGCCGGGCGGGCTCAGACTACCAAGAAGCTATACAAACTGCAAGAGCAAAACCCCGCTCAGCGCTGAGAAGCCTTCACCACATCCTTGAACTCCAGGAATGCCTTATAGGCCGCCTTGGCGTCCTCAGCGTTCACCTTGGACATCATGTAAGGGCCCACATCCTTGCCCAAGCTGAACTTGTTGAAGGCGTTGTACACGTCCATGGTCTTGGAGGCCGGCACGGACGCAATCATGTGGCCAATGGCGGCGTTGGTGGCCGTGTAGTCCGCAAGGGTGGTCACCCCCTTGCCGTCAATGCTCTTGATGGCCTCGCTGTGGGCCAACACGCCAGCCTTCAGAGCTGCCGGGTCCATCGCGGCGCCCATAACCAACATCTTGTCGATCGCCTTCAGCACATCCAAGGGCTTGGCAGTGGGCAGAACGCCATAGACGCCATCAGTCCAGTCGATCTCCTGAATGGAACGTGTAATGATGTTTCTGACGGACAGCCGTTCACATGCGAACACGTTTGCAGTCCTAAGTCCCTCAACAATAAAACAAGAGCTGGAAGAACAAACAAATGAAGATCGACTGCAGGCATTGTGAAGCGGCAACTGTTGGACGGCATCTGGCAGCCTTCACAAAACAGCGAGCATCAAACAGACTCCTAAAAGGTTCAACCAACATCTCACCCAGAGGTCCACAGTTGCGCTAGAGGAAGCTTCTTTCAAGCCATGATGGGCCGGTGATCATGCTCAGCAATCCTTCAAGAATGGGTAAGACTTCTCTGATAGAACCTTGGCCGCATCGTCGATCTTGTCCGCGTAAGCCGGCGCTGTGCCCAGCATGGCCGCGGCACCGGCCGCCGTGGCGATCGGCACGTGTCGGCCAGCAGGGGGCACGAATGCACCCTGCCAACCGCAGTAGGCCGCCACACCCGCCACAACTGCGAGCATCTTGCTTGCCTTTGCCATGGCAAAGATAATGAGAAGGCTCTTGGCTATTGCTCTCGCGGCTTTCGTGCTCAAAAGCTGACATGCAGACACTTGTCAACGGAGTAAGCCAAGGCACGCTTCTTGCCAAGCGGTTGCTCTCTCTCTCTCCTTCTCTCTCTCTCTCTCTCTCTCTCTCCTCTCCCTGGCATAACATGAAGGCCAGTCGCACCCACCTCCAGGGCGGCGGTGTAGGTGACCCCGTTGGGCGCCAGCCGCAGGACACGCAGGCGCCTGCGGCGCTGTGGGTCTCAGTTTCTGCTTGGATTGCAACTGGAAACTGAAAAAAGCTGCAATCAGGAGCGGCCGATCCAGGAAACCAGCAGAAGGCAACCAGGAATTTGAAACAGCGAGCAAAGAAAGCACTTGTTGCTAGCGCAAGAGAGATCAAGTACGGCTTGTCGGGGAAGCGAAGGGATGGCCGACTGTGTTCGACCAGAACAACCAAACTGGCCATGGGTCAAAATCCCGTACCCCCAGCGAACATCCCAATCCACACTAAAATAGGTTCCAAAATGGGTGGTGCACCTACCCCAAAATAATTCCATCGGTTTTGACCCACAGCCAAATGGACACCGATCTGACCACGTCCCGGCCTCAGCAGCTGCAGGCTCAGTGTCCACCGTCCAGACGAGGCGCTCACCGCAGCATCGAAGGCCACCAAGCTCGGCGGGCCTTTTGAAGGGAGAACCGGCGAAAGCGGCTTCAAGCAGCGTGGGATGGGATGGGATGGGATGGGATGGGATGGGATGGGATGGGATGGGATGGGATGGGATGGGATGGGATGGGATGGGATGGGATGGGATGGGATGGGATGGGATGGGATGGGATGGGATGGGATGGGATGGGATGGGATGGGATGGGATGGGATGGGATGGGATGGGATGGGATGGGATGGGATGGGATGGGATGGGATGGGATGGGATGGGATGGGATGGGATGGGATGGATGGGATGGGATGGGATGGGATGGGATGGGATGGGATGGATGGGATGGGATGGGATGGGGTGGGGTGGGGTGGGGTGGGTGTGGGGTGGGGTGGGGTGGGGTGGGGTGGGGTGGGGTGGGGTGGGGTGGGGTGGGGTGGGGTGGGGTGGGGTGGGGTGGGGGGTGGGGTGGGGTGGGGTGGGGTGGGGTGGGGTGGGGTGGGGTGGGGTGGGGTGGGGGTGGGGTGGGGTGGGGTGGGGTGGGGTGGGGTGGGGTGGGGTGGGGTGGGGTGGGGTGGGGTGGGGTGGGGTGGGGTGGGGTGGGGTGGGGGGGGGGGGGGGGGGGGGGGGGGGGTGGTTGGAAGGACACAGTTCCACATGAGGTGAGTTGCACAGCTGGAGCAGGCCCAGCGCGCATTCCCAGCGCTGGCTCTTCTCCATGGCGCTCACCGCGCTGCTGTAGGTCACCTACGTCAACAAACCGAGGGCCCCTGTCTCCGAAGGGCATGGGTCAAAATTTAACCGCCAGGGGACCGCAGGTTTTGGTCCATGTTTCCATTTACCAGGGTTCCATTTTTGGTACATATTTTTGACCTGCAGCCAAATGGCTATGACTGCTGATGGTTCTGACCCCATGAAAAGTGGTCAATACATCCTTACCTACCTGATGTCCACCAAAGGGTCTTTAATTAACATTCATACCCAAATGGCTGTGGCTCCAAAAACGGGACCCCGAATCCGAATGGGTTGACCTGGTGAATGGAAGCATTGACCAAATTATCTGCGGTCCATATCCTGGTCCTGAGAAATTTTGAGCCATACCCAAATGAGCATGTGTTTTGTTGAGGGTACCCTTTCCCGGGTTGACTTAAGGGGAAACCAGTTCCCCATTTTGACACTTGCCCAAATGGCAGAACTGACGGACGTGCGAGCCAATTCCATCTATGGCTTTGGATGAGAACCGATTTCCCAACGCACCCAGGGCAAGAACTCCCGGCAGGCTGTCATACCCTCCCAAAAACCAAAACGCAACTTAAAGGTCTGGCCATTGCTTGGGGCGATTTACCTCTCTCTTTCAGGTTCCATGTCAGCAAACACCCCAGCACGGTTGGGTGATTTCAAACTTTCTCTAAGCATGCCCGAACCACAAAACTGCGTAAACAACCTGCTTTTAGTTGCCCCTGGTATGAACTGGATCAGGTAAGCGGCGAACAAATCTTACAACCAAGCCTGAGTCACCCACGAATTCCCAAACAGACGACCCCCCACAAGGCAGCCGCGGCGCCACATCCGCGTCCCTGGCGACCGCCAAGCGCAGCGCCCGCTGCCACTGCAGCGGCTTCTCGCAGGATGAGAGCAACGCGTTCCCACAGACCCGGTTCTGAGCCAAGCCCCAAGCGGCCGCGCCCTGCGCGAGCCTCGGCAGCCGGCTTGAATGCGCGTCGGTTGGGTTCAGCTGTCTCGCAAGCGCGGATCTGTGCAGTTGAGGAACTGCTGCTGCCTGCGGCCTTCAAATGTCATCTAAAACCCACCAATGGCTCATGATAACCAAATGGCACCGTCTAAATGCAGTTGCATCCTGCCCGGACGTCGGGAGCGACGAAATGGCTCTTTGCGGATATGGCTCTCTAAATGATTATCCTTGTCAGCGATATTAGAGAAATTTACATAAAACCATTGAGGAAAACCATCTTGGAGATTGTCCACCACCCTCCAATTTCCCGAAACAGCTTTGCTTTCGGCATGGTTGGTGGTGTTGTAAATATCCGGGCGGCTCAACATACGGCAATGATTGGATCGTTGTCAGCTTCAAAGGCATCCTCAACATACCGCATGCTGCCTGCTTTGGTGGATGCGCACTGGAAATGAAGCCTTATGAATCCAGAACGGAAATAGAAGGGAGGTCCTCCATAAGGGAACCTTGCACAAGGGTAGACATCGGCCCTCCGGCAAAGGGAAACAAACTGAACCCAGCCAATTTTCTGCGCTTGTGGTTTGATGATCTTTTCCCGTTTCTTGAAACACAGCTGTGCCAGACACTTTCACAGTGCACAAAAAAAAAGCAAGAAAAGAAAATACCTGCAAGAAACCCGATGGTTCCAATGGTCAACCCCTCAAACATTGGCCAACCCCCCGAAAAAGAAAAGAAGAAAAACAACTGTAGAAGCCGATGGTCTGCCCCCCAAAGATCACGCCCGCGGGGTTTAACCTCCGTGACTTCTGGGTGTGGCTCAAAATGAACCAGGAGAGGTTACGCAGGTTTTGGTCCATGTTTCCATTTTTTGAGCCACAGCCTTCTCGGAGCGGCTGCAGGGCGTTGCGCCAGCGCTGGCCCACCCCCAGCGCCGCCAGAGCAGCGCCCAGCGCGACCACGTCCACCCGGCCGCCGCTTTCGGCCAGGGACCTGGGGGAGCGGGCGAGGGAACCGACCCCGGGGATGCTGGAAGACCATCTTCCTTGAAAATGAACCCTCTGGTGATGGATGGGTGGATGGGTGGATGGGTGGATGGGTGGATAATACATGGAATTGTGCTGATTGTGGGCAAGGCTCTTTGACGGGTGGAAGGGCCTTTCCACTGCCTGCAAACCACTGCCCCCAGCAAGAAACAACAAAAAAGGGGGGGGGGGGAGACGTGAGTCCCCAGGCCCTAGGTGAAGTATTGCCCAATCTGTGACAAAATGCAAAATGCAAATCGCACCCGGCTCGCTTGGAAAAGGGCTCTATGGAAAGTGGACACCTCAAACCAAGAAAATATTCCATCAACACGATGGGTGTAAAGTTCTTCGCCACCCATTCCCACGTCCGCTGTAGCTCCCGCCGGGGGGCCCCAGCAGCCGAACAGCCACGAGCCACTGCTGGCCCTGCGGTTGGTGCAAAAGGGCATAGCACGTTAAACACTTTGTGGACCGCACCCAAGAGAGCCCAGGAGGCGAAAAAAGAGATCAAAAGAAAACTAACCATGTGCAAGTTACCCTGGTGTTGACAGACTGCCACGTACCCCTTCCTAGCACAGCCTGCACACGGCGCCACACTCTGCATTTCCAGGATTCGGGCAACAGGCCAAAAGCGAAGGGACAAGCATCTGGGTGTGTGTGTGTGTGTGCGTGTGTTTTGTAAGGATGGGCGGTAAAGGGACATCAAATTACACATACCCATCTGTGCCCAACAATGGCAAACCCGAAACACCCCTTCACCCTTCACGCAACTGCGTCCATTCAAACGTCTTTAAACGGCCGACATCCTCAATATGAGCGAGAAAAAACAGAAACCTTGCGAGGTGGAAGCATGATGAACCTGTGACCCAGCTGAACACGCGGGAGCCCCCTTACAACTGGGCACCTTCGGACGGCGCTTTTGCGAAAGACCGAAACATGTTTAGGGGGGTCCCCTCATTCGGTCCCTCGCCCCGTTTGCCAAGCTGAAACTTGGTGCCCTCGTCTGTGTTGGACTTTGCGGCTGCCCGGGTCTGGGAATCCCTGTTTCAAAGGAACAAAAGAAAACCCGCTCATTGTATGGGGCCCTCCTTGTTTTACTCCAACAAGCCGTGTGCGAGTGCGAAATTCAATGAGAAAACAATCACTGGGCTGTACAGCCCCAACCACTAGCAACCAAAGCCGTCTCGCCAGAATGACATAGAACCCCGAAGAAAGTCAAGGGCGGCAATCAAAAAGTCACGCAGCACCTGAACCGTAGCCATCACAACGCCCAATACCATCTGAGCTCAACAAAAGCACAACATCCTCCTGTGCATGAATACAACTGTGCATGCCCTCTATCTGGGCTGATGAGATGAGGCTCGCAACCCGTGGACAAGTGAGAAAAATGCTGCGGGGCAAAGACACCGATGGCAGCCCACACAACGCATTGTTAAGTTGCAGGAACACATCAGTCCATTGCTGGGGCACCAAGCCAACCACCAGAACCTGACGTGCCCAAGCAACCACATGTGCGCCCCTCCCTACGTTACGCCGGCCCTCGCGTGACCGAGGGCCAAGAGCGAACCTAAAAACGGGGGAGCCACATGCAACAAATCGCTTTCCCGACTTAGGCTTTCCCACCAGGCGCAAGGATTGGAAAAGACGGACACTAAGCCAGTCACAACTTCCACATGGCCATGAGTTCAAATCCCGTACCCCCAGTGAACATCCCAAAGCCCACTGAAATAGACTAAAATGGGTGGTGCACCTACCCCAAAATGGTGCCGTTGGTTTTGACCCACAGCCACAATTTGCCTAACCCATCAGCCCGAGACCATGGACCCCTCCGGCACGCTCCTTCTCACAGGCGCTCATCGCGGCACTGAAGCAGATTTCGTTCGGCTGGTGCCCTGCCTGCGAGTGAATCAAACCAACTCCGAGCAGGCCATGCCGGCCATGCGTCGCCGAGGGTGCCCTTTTTGATTAATTGAAAAGGGAAACCAACGGAAAACCGCCATTTACTGGGGGCTGTCATTGGGGGTTCCCATTTAAAGAAACCAACCACATTCGTCTCCATTGTGAGACAAACATGCACCTGTCCATTGATTGCACAGCCTTCTTGCCAACCCCAGCGCAGCAAATACTTGACAAGGTTCGCGGTTGAGAAGGGGCAAGGGTGTGACCCAACGCGGGCACAGTGGAAGCGCCTTAGGAGTGTGCCACCATAAAGCACCCTGGCCAGTGTCCAAAATGAAAACTGGGGGGAAGTTGATGCATTCAAAAGGAGGCAACCTTTCAGCTTGCAAGGGTACGCTGACTTGAAAAGTTTGTTGTTTTTAGCTTGCAGGAGGCAATCCTCTTAATTCCCCCCCTCCCCCCAGTCCGCGCCAAGGCAAGCAAAAATCCCAGTGCGACTTTGATTCCAGCACAGCCGGACAAGGCTGGTCGCGCTGTCTTACCTGTGGTCGGCTGAATCTTTCACCGGGTCTGTCCCAATGCGGGCAAACTGGGCAGGACCCCTTTCCAATGAATATCTTTTTCACTTGCCCGAATTGCACGACGGTTTAACCATGGCTTGTGCCGCAAGACGAGGCTGTTTCATGTGACCAGCCGGTCGTGAAACTCCACACTGCTTTGGACGCACGGCGAAGGAGCCCCAAAAAAAGCGGCACTCCGTTGCACCTTGTTGGGCTCCGCGAAAAAAATATCGACTGCCTTTTGTCTGGTACTCCCTTTTGATGGGTTCGGAAAGGCAACCAAAAGGCGAAAGAAAAGAACATTGTTGAGACATACCCATTTTCCTTTCCTCCGTGTTTCGACACTGCTCCAGCAGCATGTTCCTTCCCGAAACCGCACCTGTCGCATCGCATCAAGAAGCTGCAGCGCCTTATCGTCCTCACGACCGGAATGAAAGACTGCTACTTGGTCAGGGAAGCATACGCCCTGCAACCAAAGGTCGCGTGCTTCCGCACTTGTCCATTCATCCTCGAAAGACACCCCCCCCTCTCTGGCTCTTGCTTAAAGGGGGGAACCAAAAAGAAGCTACCTGTGTTTAGGGAGAGCTCCAACCCATTTCTGGACAGAGCCAATGTCCCGGCAAACCATGTCTCTTTCAAACAATCAGGAAGCTCCTTGTTTTTGGCAGGCGGCAAAAAAAGTGGGCAATGGCACAAACCGCAGACCAATGCGCATCCCAAATGTGCATATTTAACGATACTTGGAGCAGTGTGAACGGCGAAAGCAAAAGAAGACCGCGCCGTGTGCTTAACTTGTCAGTGGTCCGCTTTGAGCGACAAACAAACCAAATATCCTGGGTATGAGTTTTGATACGTGTTTATTCGGGACCCCTTTAGGTGGGGATTCAAGAAAAAACATATCCTGCTGTCAGCTCATAGGCAATGTCTCCTCGTGGGCCTTCTCACAGCAGCTGATAGCACTGCTGAAGCTCACCAGCGTGGGAAACAGCTGCCGCTCCTGGGTTTAGGGTTTCTTGCGCTTAAAGGCTGCAAACCGGGGTTATTCAAGAAAACAAGAGACCCCCTAGCACTCAGTCTTTGGAGAAGCGCAAGCATGTGGAAAGTACAGCTAGGGGGAAAGCCACCCAGGTTGAGAATGTTGGAGAGCCAAAGGACATCTTTCCAAGTGAAAGGTTCTTGGGGAAACCCGAAGCCAAGATTCACTGTGTCTGTTCTTGAGGGTACCCTGTTTTTGCGGTTTTGAAGGAAAACGCAAAGGACAACCACCATCTTGCCGGTCTTGCAAAGAGACAATCCATATCTTCCACCTGCCTTATCTCTGAGACTCAGTTTCTGTCTCATATCCACCCCCACCTCGCAGATCAGGTGGAAAAAAAAGAAGGACTCTCAAGCAAATGGAAGCTGACCCAGCGGGTTTGCAGGAATCCTGGTCCTAAACAACCTGCACAGACACAGATTGCAAGGGACTTCATCAGCATGGAGAACCAGCTCCAATGGACCTGGGAACCGCGGACTTGCTGGCCAAGCCCTGGCTGATATTTGTGTCTCTATGGTCCAAATATGCAGATTAAGTACCTCCATGCACATGGGCAATTGAACCTCTCGCGTTGTGGGAAGTTCAGTGAGTCTTCCAGGTTCCTCCCATATATTAACTCCCTTATCTCCCCCAACCCCCACCCCCCCCCCCCATTTCCTGCATCTCCTCCAGTAGCGCCAGTGCTTGGCGCCAACGGCCCTCGCAGGCCTTGAGCGCCCCATTGAAGGCCACTGCGTCCAATTCCACCCCTCGCCGACCTCACCGCGGCGGCGAGCCCGCGGCGCTTTGGCGACAGGCGACCGGCTGGAGCCGGATCCCGAGGGCAAAGCGGGATGCTGAATTGGGACTTGACTCTACCCGGCTTGGTGACAGACAATAAGGCGAAGTCCCTACTGAATGGTTGACTGTTCCTGTCGTTGCCAAAAACCAAGTCACTCGAGGTTTGCGAGTGTTTTCCCTAGCGTAAGCCGACGCACCTTAGACCCTTCATGTGGGCCCCACATTGAAAAACCTCAACTTGTTGTTTGCAAAAACAAAAAACGATCGCCGCGCCTCCAAAAATGGAACGCCACTCTACTTATCAACCAGTGGTTTCTCAATCCTCGGCCTGTGTGTGTGTGTGTGTGCGTATGTGTGTGTGTGCCCAAGCGAGGGCGCATGTGGATGCGGGTGTGAGTGCGCATGTGGGCGTGGGTGTGTGTGGGCGTGGGTGGGTGGGTGTGTGTGTGTGTGTGTGCGGGTGCTGCCACGCGTGCGTGCGTAGATGTATGTGGACGTGCGTGCGTGCATGCGTGCGTGTGTGTGCGTGAGCGCGCATGTGTGAGCGTGTGCGGGCGTGCCCGCGTCCGTGCGTGCGTGCGTGCGAGTATGCACGCGCGGGTGCTTGCGCGAAAGTCCTGCGTGTGTGTCCTGCGAGTCCTGCGTGTGTGCGTGGGAAGCCAAACAGGACAGCGCACGCACGGAAATTGGTCCCCGGATAGTCATTTGACCATGGCAGAGTCCCTCATTGGCCAAGGCGCACATCCGCTGGAACACCTGATGCGCTAACCCACAGCGAGCCCGAAAATACACCAAGCTACGCAGTGCAGCGCGCTTCGTTCGCCGATCTGAAACCACTTCGTGTTTCTCGAGGGTTACAAAGCATCAATTTATGGGATCACAAAAACAAAACAAATTGCTCAGGTCAAAAACAAATTGCTCATTCCCTTGTCCTGATCCCGTCTCCTCGTTGCCTGGTCTGGTGTCCTGGTGTCCTGGTCCCTTGGTCCTTGGGTCTCACTTTCTCTGGGTCTCCTGGTCTCTTAAACTAACCTTAAACCAACCCGAAACCAACCCTAGACAACTAACCTAAACTAAACCAACCTTGAATCCAATCCTACACAACCTTAAGCCAACCTTAAACCGGCCCTAAACCAACCTTAAACCAACCCTTAAACCAACCCTTAAACCAACCCTAAACCAACCCTAAACCAACCTTAAACAAACCCTAAAAAAGTTTATTCTAACCCCAAGCAACCTTCAACCAAGCCTGGGCCACACGAGTCCCACCGGAAACAAACCTTGCGCGCACCCTAAGCCCGCTCCAAACCAACTTGAAGCCAACCCAACCCCGTAATTGTCCCTGATCTAACCCTAGAGCCACCCTAAACAAACCACCACACCACCCTGAACCAACCCTGCGCAAAGCCTGACCAACCAGAAGCCAACCCCAAACACAAACCTTACACAAACCTTACCTGCATGAAACCCACTCTGAAATCCACCCTCAACACGCCGTAAATCAGCCGTAACCCGAAAAACCACCCCAAAACCAACCCTAAACCAACCCTAAACCCACTCTCAGTCACCCTACAGCAGTACTAAACAAACCTCAAACCCCCCTGAACCAACCCAAAACCAACCCAAAACCACTCACCCTCATTGCCCAGGCCCAGGCGCAATTCACGCGCTGTTCATCAACCAGAGCGTTTTTAAGGCAGTGGGCGAGATAGGTGTTTTGATCCCAGAAGCAATTTACTTCTGATCGATCATTGTTTGATCCTCGAAATAACTGTTTCTTGATCCTGCACCACAAATAGGCTTCTAAGACTCTAACCTCATCATCGTAGTTTGGCTTGGGGCGAACTGGAGGCTACTAACCCCTTAGCCAACTCCGGGGGAAAACCAAACCACCCTCATCTTGGAGGCTTCCCGTATTTGGAGACAGACCTACTCGTCAAGACTCTTGGAAGACACCCGCAGACACCACAGAAAGGCGCAGCGATCCCCAACCAGAGGTGGGTCCTGTAGCAATCCCAGCAATCAATGGGAAATATCATCGGAGGGTCCAGACACAGGTGTGGGTTTCCAGAAAACGGCGCCATTGATTGAAAGACATGGCTTCCTCCCCAGCTGAAACCTAAAGGCTCCGGGGTGGTCCGGGGCGGCTCTGGGGTAGGTTCCGAGGAGGATTCTGGGGATTGTGTTCTGGGGCAGCGGCCGAGGAGGGTTGCACGGGGCGGTTCCCAGGAGAGTTCGGGGATGCATGGGCAGGTTCCGACTGCTGGGGATGAATGGGGCCGCTTCCGAGGAGTGCGCGCAAATGTGCCTCATGTTGTTCGGGATATGACGTGAGCTTATTTTTGTAGAACATGGAACCAAACCTGAAACATGCGTGCTTGTTGTGTAGGCTCAGCCCCCCAGACGGGCCTCTAGCCCCTTCTGCCCCTCGCAGGCGCTGAGCGCCCCCGAAAACTCCACGGCGGAAATTTCCAGAAGTGACGCCTCCAGCTGGTCCAGCAACAACAGGCACCTGCCGGCCCCCCTGCGAAGGGGCTCAGTCAATTACCTACCACTCTATCACATTCTAGCTCACGTGCTTTTCCTGGATGTGGGTCCAGTATGGTGTGCTCTTGTGGTGATTCTCCGTGAAATTTCGATGTTGCGAAAGAGCATCTGAGGGGTTCCAGAGTGCGTTCCTGCAGCAACCGCAGAGATTCGAGAGATTTACATGGCCACCGTCATTTGGTTCTTGAGGGTTTGTAAGAGCCTCTACGTGTCCAAACACGCCAGCCCTTGAACTCGCACGCATGCAACGGGACCATTTCAGAGGGCGAGAACATATGTTGGACCTTGGGCAAAGAGCCTTGAAAGCGAAGCTAAACTCAAACCTCCAATTGGAAAAGTGTCCTGTACGCAAAAGGGCCCTACATGCCGCCCACAGAAGTCTTCGCAGGTTGCTGTTTCGTTGGATCCAACAACTGTTGCTTCAAAAGATTCACGTTGACCAGTCCACCACAGTTATGATTTGAATAACGGCAACCTTCTGGTATCACATGGATCTGGTTGCTACCCCACCCAGACCTGCGCTGTAGCTTCTCCTTGCCCGATTTGATTTTTGGGCAATCGCTAGGCGGGGCAATTCACTGGCGTGGCAGCCCAAATGACAATGAGCAGGGCAAAAGAAGACGGCTGATATAATAACAAAAATGATGATAACTATACTACATAATGGTCCCCTGTTCTCTTTGCGGGTGGTAAGACAGAGAGGTCATGCCAAAAGGAAAGGACCACTATGATGACTCATTATGATGACCAGCCATGTTTGGCGAAAGGCAAGGCTCTGATTGGTCAGAGCTTTTCTCTGACATCCTTCGCTCGAGATGACAAATCCCCAAACGCAAAGAGCGGCAGCCACTTCCAAGTAGAATCAACAATGCACTTTCACACAAGATCATGGCAAGCTGAAAATTGCAGATTCTGCGATGGCTGACTTCAGACCAGCAAACCTCGGATTATCAAGGCTGACCAAAGCTGTTCCAGTTTGAAGGGAGACGAAGAGCGAACACTCAGTGTCCGCATTCCCAAACTTGCGCTTCAAAGTTGGCACCCCAAAACCACGACAAACCCAGGACCAAGTGGGGCCCCCAGCTCCGTCTGGCCCGCAGCGTCTCCCCGCCTCTGCCACTCACGTGCCCGGCCACAGGCATTGATGCAGGCTCCGTAGGACACTGCGCTCAGGCGGAGCTTTCCAGACACTTCCTGGAGCAAACGCTTAGGACTTTTGTCTCATGCCAGCCAAAGGATCTCAGGAAACCCGTCTCACGGTACAACTGGACGCTGGAATCCCAAAAAAATTGGCGTGGCATATCATGCTCAAAAGATTGCAAAAGCGGAATGGCGAAGAAGCTGAGTGGACCGCGTCTATTCTGGTTTCCCAAGATGTCCCCTCTGAACATCATACGCGAAGAAGACGTTCCAAAAGGTAATGTCAAGCACCCAACAAATAACATCTCCCTTAAGTACGGGTTGAGGGTGTGCGTGTGTGCGTGTCTGTGTGTGTGTGCTTTTCTGTTTAGGACCCTATATTTTGGCTGTGTCTTTCTTTGAGGGTACCCCTTTTTGTAGTTTTCGAGGAAACCCAAAAGGACACCCCCATTTTGCGGGCCCAAAAATAGAGGACAAACCAATAGGACCCCAACCCCACAAATGCAAACTCTGACTTCCTGGAACAGCTGCAGGGCGTGTTGCCAGCGCTTCTGCCTTCCCAAGGCGCCTCAAATCTGGCCAGGCAGCCAGCAACGCGCGGGTCGCGAGCTGGCCCCAAGTCCCCCACCCCAGCCTTTGGTTCATTCAGTGAACCCGGAAAAGTGGTTTTGACCTAAAGGTTTTTATCCCAAAAACTGGATGGGGCTTGGACAAGGGCCACAAATGACCCCACGAAAAGTGCTTGCGGTTGCGAAAATTAGGTCTGCAAATATCCCTCAGAGACACGAAAATGAAACATGCAAGCATTATCCAAGGTAACCAGAGACTTGCAACACACTGCGAAGCATCCCAATTCCACTTAGATCGGCCAAAGGCCAAAAGTGAACGAAGCAATGGAACAGGCGAAAGAGGCGGCCTTCCCAACATCCCCAGCATCATTTGCAAGGGCTCAGTAAGCCAGGCAAAATCACTTCGCAGTGCTAGCTTGGAGGCGAGATTGCCTGAGATTCGCAAAATTAACCAACACCAAACTGAAGCCCAAGATTTACAGACTGGTTCCAAATGATGCTGGCAATGCTGGGGATGCGGTCTCTCTACCAGCCAACCAACCAGCCATTCCATTTTTGCTCAAAGTTCGCGGTCAAGTCCCAGAATCTCTGTTGGGAAGATTCAAGATTAACAAATGTGACTCTCTGTGTGTGTGTCTCAAAACATTCCAACGCCAGCTTGTTTTTTCTCATGGTTCATAGTCCGTTTCCTCTTCCCCAAGTGCCAAGCTCGTTCCCGCAAACTCTCTCTCTCTCTCTCTCTCTCTTTTTCTCTCAGGTTCTTTTTTTTTCACCCAAGCGCCGAAAGAAACACACGCACAGACAGACACACACAGACAGACACACACACACACACACACACACACACAGACACACAGACACACAGACACACAGACACAGACACACAGACACACAGACACACAGACACACAGACACACAGACACACAGACACACACACACACACACACACACACACACACACACAGAGACACACACACAGACAGACACAGACAGACACACACACACACACACACACACACAGACAGACACCCAGACACACAGACACAGACACACAGACACACACACAGACAGACACACACACACACAGACACAGAGACACACACACAGACAGACACAGACAGACACACACACACACACACACACAGACAGACAGACACACACAGACAGACACACACACACACACACACACACACACACACACACAAACACACAGACACACACACACACACCCGGCGCCCGGCCCCCAGCCGCGCAACGCGAAAAGCCCGGGGTCTGCACTGATGGCACCGTTGGCCTCCCGCAGAGCCGAAGCCGACGCCTCCGAGAAAAATGCGTCGCGGACCCGCCAGTTCTGGCGGGTCTGGGTGTGTGTTTGGGGGGACAGCCTCACAAATACCCCCCAAAACAACACTCATTTTTTGGGGTTGATGCTGAGAAACTTGTAGAATGTCCAAGTCGACTTTCATGGGCGAGCACGTTTTGCCCCTAGGTGAGCTCGCTATTGGTGCAGCAAGATGCCAACGCCAAACAAAGAAGTGGCACGTCTGATCTAACAAAAACAGCAAATTGGATGTCCCTTTGTGAAGTTCTGACACCCTTTCTCCTCACTGTAATCGGATTGGTTGCACGGTCAGCTGCAGGGAAGCAATCCAACCTTGCCTGCATCCAGGCAGTAGGCCGTGCCGGAATGTGCGGAGCCTCAGGCGATACCCGCGTTTGCTAAATGAGCTTGAGGGTCAGATTCGATGGCCACGGTTGTTCCATTGGCCCTTATTGTGCAAAAGATCAGTAGACGATGCAGAAATCCATCCATGCGTTTGATGAAGATGGCGAAGCTGTCCCGATATTCAGAAGACATGCAAGTTAAGACCACCTGTCGACACAGGGATCCGCGTGTTTCCACATCACCCCACGAGGAATGCGCGTACAAGTTGTTTGTAATGTGATGGAGAAGTTTGGCAACCTCCCACACATCGGTCGTTGATTTGGGTTTGGAAAAGTTCTCAAACGTTTGCTAGTTGTCCGAATGCCTCATAAAGGTTGTTTTGCGAACAACAAAGCAAACCGCGTTGTTTATAGGTCTACCAACACGCGTGAGATGCTGGGAAGACCACCCGGAAGAGCTGCATGCAGCTGAAGGTCTGGGCGTTCGGTTCCGCCACCTGACAGCGCAGATCCTCGGGCAATCAGCCGGCACCATCGGGAGACAAGCCTGCATCCAATCAGGTGGCATGGGGAACCGGCGTGAGAGTAATGTAAGACGTGGCTGAAAATTAAAACCCAGCGAACCGCAAATTTGTGATTGTGTTTCTACAATTTGAGGGTTGGGGGGGGGGTAGTACCCTTGAGCCACATCCACATAATCCAAGCAATTCAACATGGTACACGTCGATATGAACCCCGAAATCGCGACGCGCACCTCAAATTTCGGCGAAGTTGAACCAGCAACACAAAGCTAGGTTGCTCGTCGCGCTAAGCACAACCGAAGAGGATTACCGACAAGCGTGCTTGCTAATTGCGGAGGGGGGGGATCGGCTTGGCCACCGAAACAGGTTCAACTTTGTTCGCAACCAAAAGCTCCTGCTGGAAGTGGAAGACAAAGCTGTTCGCGCTAGCTGCACGCCAGACCCCAAGCACAAAGGCGGGGTCCGAAGAATCGAGACGAAAGCATGGTTCAGATTGCAAAGTCTTACCATAAGGTGATGGTTTTGCAAATCAGGTGCCCACTTCTGTAATACCAAGCAATGTCCCATGGTACGTCGAAGCTTGATAGCTATATCTAGTTGAAAACAAAATATCATCAATGATTGATTAATTCATAGAAATGTAATTTAGAATCTACGGAGAAACAAACGGATACAATTCCTAATTAATATCGCAAAAATCAAATGAATGTAAAGTTCAAATATTGTCTATATATAATTGATAGAAAGAATATCAACTAAACCATCTTGCGATATAACTAAATATGAAATGTCAACAATCAGATATAAATCTTACAAAACAACTAATACAAAAAAAATACTTCCCAAGTCATATACCTCAAATAAATAATATATATATATATATATATCATACCGGGCCTGAGCCCCTGCGGTCTTGCTTGGGCTGCTGGTCTCTCGACTATGGGACGGTGCCTATGAGAAAGGCAGGAACACCGGGCTCTCAAAGCTGAAATCTAAGTATCATATTTGCTCCAGCATGCCAACAAGCAGAAGCTGCAATCTTGGCTAACTCGTCGTATGCTATGCATGTTGTACTAATATTGGATTAGTTGCTGACAGCTAGATAACTTACAGAGATTTCTTTATAGCGACTGGAGCTCCGTTTGAGAAACAGATTGCTGACGAAATCGAACCTGATCTTTTGCAACCCTGACTACTACCAATACTAGCACTCACTGCGGCAGTGGCAGAATTAGTTGCGGCGCCAGTGGCGGCAGAAGCAGCAGCAGTAGCAACAGCAGACATCAGCAGGCGATAGCAATAGCGGACATCATCGTCAGCAGCAGCAGCAGCAGCAGCAGCAGCAGCAGCAGCAGCAGCAGCAGCCCAGCAGCAGCAGCAGCAGCAGCAAATGCACGCCTTTCCTTTTTTGTCGAGCGAATGGCAGCTCTTTTCCTGTGGCAATTAGAGCCTCCGATTGCGGTGCATGTACATCATGCTTTCATCATGCTTTGCATGCGGATATGACTGAACACAAGAACAATCCTCACATGCTGCCTTCATATCCGCTGCACTTGAGACACTTGTGCACCTGTCTCCCACTCTTGTAGTGGGGACATTTCTCGTGCGTGTGACACACGTTGCCTGTTGGCAACATCCGGGCCGGATTGATCCTCTTCCTCAGATCGCTACGTGCACTCACCTCCGGCTCGCTGTCATTGGCCTCCTGAATCGTTGCCTTGCCGGAGATGATGATCTCCTTCTGAATCTTCTTGATGAAGAAACTCCACAGCCACTGCGCCAGGCTCAAGGCTCCTATGCCGGCCAAAATGGCTAGCACCGGCCACATCCAGCCGTCGCTCTCCGCTCCGTTGGGCTCGTTTTCCTCCTTGGTTCCACTCGCCCTGATCACGTTGGCGAACGCCACCACCAACGCCATGCGGCACTCATCCTTCAAGCCGCTGAGAATCTTCTTGGCGCCCTTGTCGCTCAGCATCTTGCGCTGGATGTCGCGGAACTCGTCCTTCCCGAGCTCGCGGTTGTCGTCGTCAACCATGCCCGTCATGAACATCAATCCTCTCATCCTGGCGCGCGCCAGCGCCTTGGTGCCAATGTCCGCGCTACTCGTCGGAATCGCTGTCATTCTGAGCACCTTCTCGTGGCATTTCTGCTGCAGCCACATCATGACTGCATCCAGGTGTCGGGCTCTGCCAATCCCAACTCGGCTGCACATTCCGCGGGCTGCGCTGCTGTCTGACATGCACACCAGGGTTGGTGTGTGGCCTCTGATGAAGGACCACACGTGCCGAAGAAAAAGTCCTTCACTGCACCCAGAGACCATGGCCACGTACTCGCTCTCACCGCTTGAAAGTGAGATGCTTTTCTGGCTTCTCACTCTGCTCTCCATGAGGTTGCCGTCGAGGAACACTGGAAACTCGCGACGCTCTTTCTTGAGTTCTGGTCCCCCGCGTAGTCGCTGTCAGTGACAACCTCCATGAGGTGAACTTTCTTCACCTCGATCTCCTGCATCTCTCTCATGTCCAACACGGACTTCCCACACCTGCTGCTCTTGATGAGCAGTCCATAGAACTCCGTGCCGACCAAGTAGCTTGCCAAGTGCTCTGCATGCCTCCATGCCGTCTTCGTAGGCTTTGACATCCACGCAGCAAGAGCATTAATGGCAAACTGACAGTCAGGCCGCTCACCTCCAATGTAGAGCATCTTCCCCACGATCGACCTGAATTCCGATGTCTCCGCCTCCGACAGCTCTGCACTGCCGTCTCTTGTCGCTCCTCGCGGGTGTCTTCTTGTAGTTGCCTATCTTGATGTCGGCCTTCTTCGCGATGTCCTCGATGTGTTTGGGATCTGGCAACCTCAAGTTGATGGTTGAGAAGTTGGTTCGGTCTGGAACGCAGGTTGCTGGAGGAAACCCCGTGATCTATCAGAGCGACGGGGAAAGGTCAACAAAACAGCTGCTTCGAGCTGCGCAACACTGCAGAGCCAATTTGGGTTTGGAGACCAAGATCCGCATCTCAGGATTGCAACAGCACGCGTCAAATGGAAGCGGAGAGGACTGTCCAGGGTGTGAGAAGGCTAGCAAACTGTTGCTCAGGTGACCATACTGGGCAAAGAAAGACGAGCTATGAGGTGTGGTCAGAAAAAAAGTACCAGGGGAAGATTTGCCTGTTCGGGGAGAGTGTCATGGTTTGGTACAGGAATCTGGGTTGGCAAATCCACATGGACCGACTGCCACATTGCGCTCACGCCGGGCGGTGCTGTGGAGTCAAGGACGGTGAAGCGGCTCCCAGATCAGTTCATCGGCCAACCTGGTGATTGTAAAGGGCCTGCCCTGGATAATTTCGGCTTCCGGGGTACTCATGAAGAAGGTAGGACCGCGGAAAAGGATTGCAACAGCAGCTCGACAGCGGCAGGATGCAATGCGTGCATCCGGCTGGCGCGCAATGCGGCACACAGCAGGTTGAGACATGTCGAAACAGTCATATGGCTGCTGGATGCAATGCGTGCAATGGGTGCCAGGCTGAGACCTGGCAGTAGCTACAGCATGCGGCGCACCGAGCCTTTTGGGCGGCCTCTGGGGCACCCTCACGCAAGTCCCTTAGGTGGCTTGAAGCAGAAAACGGCAACGCGTCCGAAGATTTGATCAAGATTAAAACATAAGGGAAAATAGAACCCTAAACGTTAGAATCTTGATCACTGCTTCAATCCGAAAAGGGAACATGCAGTCTAAGATAAAATGGTGCAAACGACATTTTTTGTCACCTGCGCGCCTTGGGGCAATTGCCATCGGTCACGAAACCAAATGTACATCGGATATACTGGTGAAGTGAGACAGGTGAGACAAAGAGAAGCCTTATGAACGAAACAAAGAAAACGAGGCACCAAACGGACAACGAACCACGCAGACACGCACAAACCAAAAAAGAAAACACGCAACCAAGCAGATTGTTGCGCTCATAAGGAATCGAAGATACGTGGAGAAGGAGCCAAAGCTGGGCAGCCACAGGCAATTTTTGTTTTCTTTTAGCTTGCGTGCCAGTGCCAGCAGGTCCGCCATTGGCTCAGAACCACTTGCCCATGGGGCGCTGCGCTCACAGACCGTGCAGCGGCGCCGTGTGGGTTTTGCCGGTGCGGCGCAACTGAAAGGGGTGCTGGGCGTTGCTTGTTTGTTCTGGCGCAGGACATTGCCCTTGGCAAGGGGCGACGCGGCGGCCTCCGTGATTTCGTGCGACGTCCTACGCAACAACCTTCGCAAGGCCCGCGCGACGTGGTCTTCCCCACCTTACAGTGTTTGTCAGACAAAACTTGGCGTTCTGCGTGTTTGCGCAGAGCTGGCTGGAGTTGTAACCTTGAGGCTGGTTTGTTTTTCTCAATTTTAGCAGGGTGCGCGTGGCGACAGGCAGAGAGTGTTGACATTGCAGTGTGTGCGTTCTTGTGTGGTGTCGCGCAAGTTGGCTGCGCGGTAGGTGTGACATCCTGATGGTGCTGGACTTCATGGTGCTGGACTTCCTGGCGCAAGCCTCGTCGCCTCAGCCACAGTCACAGCTGCGCCCCCCAATGGCCTATGTTTTGCAGGTGTTTTTCTTGGCATGTTTGCGGGCTAGTCAAAAGGGGAACCAGCGGGGTTTGTGGGGACACGTGCTTTGACCGTGCTTGCCTGTCCTTCGAGCGAACTTGGTTTTTCCTGGTAACTTTAAGGCAGGGTTAGGTTGAGGTTCGCCGTGTGGCCAGCGCTGTTTTGCGTCAGCCTGCTCGCTCAGAAGTTCTCTTTAAAATGCTTGAATATCCTTGGGAATTCCCTTGTCTCTTCATGTAACTTTTTTGAGACCAGATGTCTGCCTGTGTACATTTGGCTCAAGACAAAACATTGTGCTTTGCTCAATATATCTTGATGCGACAGCGCCTCATACTTGATACTGTGGACCTCTCAAGTAAAATCGCTTCTGCAAGGTGCTGGATCGCAGTCCCTTGGTGCGACGCGGGCTTGGGCCAATGACGCAGGCTGGGCTGAGGAGTCTGGTGGCTGCAGCCTAAAGTGATTGCCAGGAACCTGAGCGAGTGAGCTGGGCTGGGCACGAACTTTGGCTGTGTCACGGTTTGCCCTGGCGGCCTCTGGATGTTGCATGGCGCTGCCCGCGCGACGTGCCATGTTGCGTGGCGCTGCCCACGCAACATCCCACGCAACACCCACGCAACATCCCACGCAACACCCCACGCAACGTGACTTTTTCCATAGTTCTGGCGACAAATGGCCTTGAAAGGGCTTTTTTTAGAAACCTAAGTCTTTTTGACAGGCGAACGCACGAAAACCTGCGTTTCTGCACGTTGCGTGGGGTGTTGCGTGGGATGTTGCGTGGATGTTGCGTGGGATGTTGCGTGGGCAGTGCCACGCAACATGGGATGTTGCGTGGGCAGCGCCAGCGCAGCTCAGCGTGCCACGTTGCACGCAGTTGCGAAGGGCAGCAAAAGTGCAAGGCGCCATGGATGTGTTCTCAACTAGGTCGCGTGGCTGTTTGCAGGGGCTGGAGCGGCGCGAGCAGGGGCTGAGGAGGCGCCTTCTGAGCAGCGTGCGAGACAAGTTTGCCTGGCCGCACGATTGAGACATTCCTGTGAGTTGCGCAGTGTGGCTCGAGTCGGGCTTAGGGTGCCAAAGCCGGCATGGCGGACGAAGATCCACCGGTTGCAGTGGCTGAGCCGCCGCTGCCAACTAGAAGGCCAAGCCTGACGGCTTGCCTACGGAGACTGAGCTGCGGGACTGTGCAGCGCTCCTCGTTGCCAAAAGTGGATCTGCACTGTTGCACCCTTGGCGTCGAGGCCTTGGGCGTGGTGACAGAGGAAGTGAATGAATTGATCAAGGAAGTAGTTGAGGCCCATTTTGCCAAGAAGGCAGGAGCGCCGCCAGTGTCTGGGGATGCAGGGCTTGGGAAGGAGGTGGACAAGCCGCGAAGAGCAAACCTTGTGACCTTCGCTGACACACAGAGGGAGACAAGCTCTGACGGGCACAAGTTGGTGACAGCGACGCAGTCCAACAGGACACAGCCGCTGGGCTTGACTTACATGTCCGTGTTCCAGAAACGACACGCTTCTGGCCGCATCCACTACCACGCAGCTCTGTTGGGCGACAAGTGCTTTCGCTTCCTCACAGTGAAGCGACATTTGCTCCAAGCGCATGGCTTGGCTTCTCACTGATCGGGGAAAAGCGATGGGTATGCTGGATGCGTGGCTTATTGCTACCTACCTTCTCCCACAAAGGCAGTTGAGCAGCTAGACCCAGCCCCAGAGGTGTGTCTGAAGCCAGCCGTGCACCGCGCAACGCCAAAGCCATGGAGGAGTTTCGGGAAGGCCGTGCGCAGGAAGGCAGGAGCGCACGCTGGCGCGAGGTGGACTTGTGGCCTATTGTCGTCCGGGAGAATATCGCGCCTGATGAGATTTGCGGGGAGAAGCTCATGGCCTATGCCAAGCGCTGCGGAGGGCGCGCCATGGTTGAGTATTGTTTTGCAAATGGGGACAAGTTGCCTGGCGTCGTTGCCAAGTCTTGGCAAGTTGAGAAAGTTGAAACTTTCGTGGAAACGGCGCAGAAAAGCCGCTTGCAGCAGGACTGCGTGTGTCAAGGGCAATGGGGCTCCTTTGCCAACACCATCTTGTCTTGCTGAGTGGCGCCAAGCCATGACAAATTCTTTGGCAAATGGCCGCGAAAAGGGTAACGTGGTCTGCCACGCTGGCTTTGAAGGCAACGAGGGAAAGTCCTTTCTCCTGCGGCCGCTCCCGCAAATCTATGGAGAAGCGGGCGTCTTTGTGACGCCGCCAAAGAGTGCTTTCCCCCTGCTGGGTCTAGAGAAGGCTCGCGCCGTTTGGCTTGATGACTGGCGCTTCAATGAAGACCTTGTGTCATGGGGGGTTCAACTCCTTTGGTTCGAAGGTGCCAGCTTCATCATCGGCAGGCCGCAGAACATGTACTCGGGGCACTTGCGGTACGCCAAAGATGACCCCATCTTCGTGACAACGCTGCAGACAGACTTGATTTCGTTGAAGGGGAAGCTCAAGCAAGGCGACCTGGAGATGATGCTCAAGAGGCTGAAGGTGTACGAGTTCAAGCACAAGGTCTCCATTCCCGGCCATGTCGCGAAGGGCTGCGGCTGCTGCTTCGCACGCTTCCTTTTGGAAGGGCCGGGGGCAAGCGCAGACCCTCGGAAGAGGCCGGCGACTTCTTCCGGGCGCACCCCAGAAGGCAAGAGGCTGCAATGTCTGGCCTGGAATGTAGGGCAGGTCTGCGAGTATTTGCGGGCCTTGGAGTTGGAGCGCGTGGTTGCTGCGTTCAAGGAGAATGGTGTGGATGGACGCTTCCTAGCCTCGTTGTCAGAAGGTGACCTTGTCGCGGAGCTCGGGCTGAAGCCGTTGCAGGCTAGGAAGGTCAAAGACCGATTGTGTTGAGGGCGTTGACGAAACGAGGCAATAGCGGCGCGGGTGCGTTTTGCATTTCTTTCTCTCGTGTGGCGCCTCTCCATGTTTGCCTTGCGCTGCAGGTTTTCCAGCTGGCGGGGAGCCCAGGAAACATTTGTTTTTGCGACGGTTATCAGATTTGTATTTCAGGCAGGCAAGGAGCTAATTGTGAAGCCAGTGTGTCTGGAGAAGGCGAGGCAGGTTTTGAAAGTGCTGGTTCTGCGCGCAAGCGCGCAGTCTGATTTGCTTGCTACAGGCTTCTATTTTGGCGCGCTCTGACAGGGGCAGCCTTTGCAGAGCAGGCGACGGCGTGCAGGAACATTGCTTGTGTGTCAGCCATGTCTTCAGTTCATGTTCAACATGTAGATTGCGTCTTACCGCCTTCAGCCTCAACTCGGACTTAGAGCATTGTTCTGGGAAGCGCGAGGTTGTTGGAGGGGACCAAGCGCTGCACGGACGGCTGGAGTTTGGAGGACTGACAAGCCCCACGTTGCCAAATGTACTAGCAGCTGGAGTTTGGAGACTGACTCCCCTGAACCCCACGTTGCAATGTTGATGTGTGAGGCAACCAATTGGCAATGTCAGGGTGCTTGCGTGGCACGGTGATGTCTGCAACATTTGCAACTGTTAGCCACGAAGCGTCTAGCAGAAAGTGTTTCTCTGAACGCGTGCGTGTTGCTGGCGCGTCGAGGCCTAAGCGCAAACTCACTTCGCTTGCCGCACCGAGCCAAGCTGTTGCAAGGCCATGGTCTCCAGGCGAAGGGTGAAGGCGAGGCGCTCTGTTCACGCCCAGAAAGTGAGGGTCTTGTTTTGAGGCCGTTTTTAGCGGTCGTTTTTGGGCTCGCGTGATGGGGCCTCCCTTGTAGTTCCAGTCTTGACGCGCGGGCACAGCAGCGGATGTCGCAACTGGATCAGCGTTACTGACATGCTTGGCCACTTGCAAGTGATACTTAACCAGCAGGTTATAGCTACGAACACACCCTACAGCTTCATCAACAAAGGTCTTGTGCGGATGACAAGCTTCACGCCACTCTGCAGTGGCTGCATCAACGATGCGGCGGTCACTCAGAACTTGGCCACACTTATTCTGTCCACCGTAGCGAGATGTGGTTCAACCTCAATCAGAAATCATCGTGTCGGGGGCCTCATCATTCTGGGCATGCCGAGCCAGTTGAATTTCGGTCAACGCTTCAGCTACCTCATCCGGAGCGATGCACTGGCGCGCGCACGCCCTGCTCGACTTCCATGGCAACCGGCGGCGCACGGATCTTTTTGGCTTCTTCTGGCTGAAGGGCAGACCTTTGCTGATTTCGCAAGGGAGTCCAGCGTGTCATCCCAGCGTTGGATGTCTGCGGTGCTTGCCACTCCCCCTGCGCTGGATAGAAATCCTTTTGCGTGGCCCCACTCTTCCGACTTCCAACGTAGTGCGTTCCCTGCTCCGAATGCTGGGCCGAGCGGTGGAAGAGGGCGCACCTCCATTGGCAGTAGAATTGTCACCTTGGGGTCTGTGGTCGTTGAGCCTTGTAGTATCGAGCCCCGCTTGATCTCTTGGTTCTCGATACACTGCTCCAATCGCAACTGTCTTCTACCTCTCTGTGCGCGGCCGTAGTGGCCAAGCAGGAAGGGCTAGGCAAACTCCCGATCCTAACTACTCAAGTTAGCATGATTAAACGTGTGAAGCCTCGTCGCTTCAACGCGCGTGGAGAGGTCCAACGTGACACACGCGCGTGTGGGAGACCGCACACAGGTGGCGCGCAGATGAGCGTCTTGGAGTTCTGGAACAAGCCCTGAGCGCCGGAATTCTGGGTCTGTTGGTGGTCCCCTACTGACCTTGTACTGTTCTTTCCTTAATGCCTGGGTCTTAGCGCCGCTTGACGTGTTACCACGTGTCCTTTGCATAGTAGACCCGGCCCTTTACTTCTTTGGCTTCTTGCCATGAGGTAGGGAGGTGTGTGCAGTGTTGAGCATTCTGCGCTTTTCGCATTGCTGGATGGTTTGAAGCAATTGTGGAGCCTTGCCGTATCAAGCCCCGCTTGATCTCTTGGCTCCCATTGCTGCAGTCTTGCCTGCATTATGCCCAAGTAGCCATTCCTGAGTGTGCGCTCTTGCCGGAGAGCGGCAGGGTTCGTGTCGGCTGATGCCGTTGCGCCTACGCTGCCTTAATTAGTGCATGCTCTGTCTCACTCTGTTCTTTTTACTGAGTCTGGTCGGGCTTTTTGATTTAGTTATTGCGATTTCGCTCTCTCTGCATGGCCATTTATGGGGGGTTAACGATGCGCAAATGTGCCCCCGGCGGATTGAGTGCATTCTGAACTTTAAGCCCGTCACCTTAATTGATGCATTTCGACTTGATGAGGTCACGCAATGCCCGACTTTTGACCGTGGCATGCCAAAACTGTCATTTGAAGAGTCTTGCTACCCCGGCAACCCCGCAGCCCGCTTTTGGCGCCTCCTGCGGCGACAGCTTGCATCAGCACACACTGCAGCACTGCCGTTGCCTCCTTAGCCGCCAGAATGAGCTTCAAGTCCTCTCCCGACAGCCCCTTCGCTGCCTGCCAACGCGAAAGAGGCAAAGCAGCGCAATGGCCTTGCAGCGTAGCCTTGAGAAGGCGGTTGCGCCGCTTCATGGCGTTCTTTTCAGCTCGAGTAGCCGCCCGCACGTCCTTCTTCGCTTGCTCTTTTTGCTGCCTGGCCTTTTCCAGCTCATCGCAGAGCAGCGCCTGCAGCATGGCTGTTTGAGAAAACTCTACACGCTTGCTTTGCGCCTAAATCTCAAGCGCGGGCCCAAAAATGGGCCCCAAAAACCTTGCCCGAAACTAGGCCCATTTGGCTGGGCCTCCCCAGTCACGCAACACGGCGTTTTCCGCACACGCGTGCAACATCAATCCAACGTAAGAGGGGGGCGGCTGCTGTGACGCCGCACAAATGTAGCTGGCAGCTTGCGGCGTCTTGGCTTCACTGCGGGCCGACTTTGCGACGTCCACTTGACGTACTCCAAGAAATTCTCGCGAGAACGCCCTGGCATCATTGACGCCACCTCAGCAGCCGTAGGGGGGTCGCTTCCCACGACTGGAGGCTCATCCAAGTTCCTTCGACACGCTTTGCTGGCGGAGCAAAATACCTTCGATAGTCTGGCTAATGACACTCAGCCACGTCTCTGCGTTGACCACACCGCCTGCCACTCTAGACTCGCGCGCCAATTCTCCCGCAGAGCGTGCTTGAAACAACTGAAAAAATGCGCATCGCATGGCTGTAATGAAGGGGTCATGAACGTTGGGATAAAAACAAGTCGAATACCCTTGAGCTTGGCAACCCGCCGGATGGGTGTGTGGATGTGGACCCTGGCGCAATCGACTGAAAGTATGACGTAGCGGCAGTGCACCAGTTCGCCCAGCTGCTTGGCCAGCAGCACAATGTAGCGCCGCATGGCCGCGTGAGTGTTCCAGGCTGTCTCCGCCCTCCAGTAAAATACATTGCCAGGGCGATCAGGCTCTGCCCTCTTCAAAGCCGTAAGCGTGAACGTGCGCTTGTTGCCGATGATCAAGTAGGAGACGCGACAACGAGAGAAGCCTGGTCGGCAGCTTGGGCACCTCGCACAATGGTACCACGGAGGTTGCCAAAGCGAAAAGCGAGCGACGAAGAGAGGTTCCCGCCCATCTGGCGCTTGCGACAGGGCAAAATTCACCCACTTGAAGAAGCCCAAGCCGACGCAGGCCCACAACCGCAGCCCTGAATCTGGCTCCGAAACGCGGGCCCAAAAATGGGGCCGCCTAGCAGCCCCCAAAATCGGCCCGCCAGGAAGCCTCAATTTCACAAGCCTTGTTGCAGCCCCTCGCCTATATAACTTGAAACACAAGCACAAGACGGCTTGAAAAAACACACCACGAGGCGGCCTCGAAAACAGCACCACCTCGCGGACCCAGAAAAGGGGCCGCCTGGCAGCCCTAAAACGCGCCCCTTACAATTACTTCTTTTGCAAACACTTCACAAAATCGCGCTTCTGACCTTTGTGAGTTAACTTCTTTCAAGGAGCCCCTGGCCTAGACCCTTTAGATAGACAGCTGCAAGCCCGCAAAACGGCCTTCATCTGCATCTGCTCCACGGGCAAGGTTCTGAGGCTTCAAGGCGCCGAGGCGTGCCCCCCAGCGAGCCCGGAACCTGGCCAGCCACTTGCGCTGCGCGCGTGGCTTGCCTGACAGTAGGGCACGCAGCTTGCCTTGCGCCTCTGCGCGCATGCGAGCAGGGACGCACATCAGCGCTTGCTCCACAAGCTGCGAGCGCGATGGCGCCACCCCGCCAACTGCCTGTCTGCAGGCACCACACCATTCTGCTGACGCCTCTGACCCCACCCGCGCAAAAAATGCGCAGCAGTGGCTTGCGAGCGGTTTGCGAGAACGTAGACCAACTGCGCGAGCCTCACAGCAGGCGCCTGCGCCGGCGCTGCCACCCCAGCTGCTCCTCCGGCTGCCTCTAGCCGCCGCTTCCTTCTCTGCAAGTTCCGGACTTTCCGGCGCAATGCTGCCAGCTGCTCGTGCGGGGCTGGCCCTGGCACAGCCGTGTCCGCCATGGCTGGCAATCAAGCAGCGCCCGAGTAGCGCAAACCTCGCCACAACACCTCCAAGCGCAAAAGCTTGTTTCGCACACTGCTCCGTTGGCCCCGTGAGCTTTCAAAAAACTTGCCCCTTGTCTGCCTGACACCTTGAACCGTCTGCACACAGCCTAATTTCACACACACACACACACACACACGCGCACAAGAAAAGCTGTCAGAAACCAGACAAGGGAGGCCCCATCACAGCCCAAAAACGACCGCTAAAAACGGCAAAACAAGACCCTCACTTTCTGGGCGTGAACAGAGCGCCTCGCCTTCGCAGCTGTAGAAGACACCCTTCGCCTGGAGACCATGGCCTTGCAACAGCTTGGCTTGGTACGGCAACAGCGAAGTGAGTTTGCGCTTAGGCCTCGACGCGCCAGCAACACGCACGCGTTCAGAGAAACACTTTCTGCTAGACGCTTCGTGGCTAACAGTTGCAAATGTTGCAGACATCACCGTGCCACGCAAGCACCCTGACATTGCCAATTGGTTGCCTCACACATCAACATTGCAACGTGGGGTTCAGGGGAGTCAGTCTCCAAACTCCCTGCTGGTACATTTGGCAACGTGGGGCTTGTCAGT
The DNA here is from genome assembly GCA_963377175.1 of Effrenium voratum. Taxonomy (NCBI): domain Eukaryota; class Dinophyceae; order Suessiales; family Symbiodiniaceae; genus Effrenium; species Effrenium voratum. The sequence goes on from CAUJNA010001204.1 coordinate 96,180, forward strand.
CCTCCAAACTCCAGCCGTCCGTGCAGCGCTTGGTCCCCTCCAACAACCTCGCGCTTCCCAGAACAATGCTCTAGGCAAAGTCCGAGTTGAGGCTGAAGGCGGTAAGACGCAATCTACATGTTGAACATGAACTGAAGACATGGCTGACACACAAGCAATGTTCCTGCACGCCGTCGCCTGCTCTGCAAAGGCTGCCCCTGTCAGAGCGCGCCAAAATGGAAGCCTGTAGCAAGCAAATCAGACTGCGCGCTTGTGCACAGAACCAACACTTTCAAAACCTGCCTCGCCTTCTCCAGACACACTGGCTTCACAAAGAGCTCCTTGCCTGCCTGAAATACAAATCTGATAACCGTCGCAAAAACAAATGTTTCCTGGGCTCCCCGCCAGCTGGAAAACCTCCTGCGCCGCTATTGCCTCGTTTCGTCAACGCCCTCAATACAATCGGTCTTTGACCTTCCTAGCCTGCAACGGCTTCAGCCCGAGCTCCGCGACAAGGTCACCTTCTGACAACGAGGCTATGAAGCGTCGGGGCACTTGCGGTACGCCAAAGATGACCCCATCTTCGTGACAACGCTGCAGACAGACTTGATTTCGTTGAAAGAGAAGCTCAAGCAACGATGCTCAAGAGGCTGAAGGTGTACGAGTTCAAGCACAAGGTCTCCATTCCCGGCCATGTTGCGAAGGCTTCCTTTTGGAAGGGCCGGGGCAGACCCCAGAAGGCAAGAGACTGCAATGTCTGGCCTGGAATGTGGGGCAGGTCTGCGAGTATTTGCGGGCCTTGGAGTTGGAGCACCTGGTTGCTGCGTTCAAGGAGAATGGTGTGGATGGAATGTTCTGCGGCCTGCCGATGATGAAACTGGCACCTTCGAACCAAAGGAGTTGAACCCCCGGCACGAGCCTTCTCTAGACCCAGCAGGGGGAAAGCACTCTTTGGCGGCGTCACAAAGACGCCCGCTTCTCCTTCCTTTGCGGGAGCGGCCGAAAGGACTTTCCCTCGTTGCCTTCAAAGCCAGCGTGGCAGGCCACGTTACCCTTTTCGCGGCCATTTGCCAAAGAATTTGTCATGGCTTGGCGCCACTCAGCAACATCGTGGCCGTTCTGCGACAAGATGGTGTTGGCAAAGGAGCCCCGTTGCCCTTGACACACGCAGTCCTGCTGCAAGGCTTCCTGCAAGAGCCCCAAGCGGCTTTTCTGCGCCGTTTCCACGAAAGTTTCAACTTTCTCAACTTGCCAAGACTTGGCAACGACGCCAGGCAACTTTTGTCCCAATTTGCAAAACAATACTCAACCATGGCGCGCCCTCCGCAGCGCTTGGCATAGGCCATGAGCTTCTCCCCGCAAATCTCATCAGGCGCGATATTCTCCCGGACGACAATAGGCCACAAGTCCACCTCGCGCCAGCGTGCCTTGCTCCTGCCTTGCGACGCTGGCCTTCCCGAAACTCCTCCATGGCTTTGGCGTTGCACGGTGCACGGCTGGCTTCAGACAAAGGCGGGTGCGTCGCAGGCCACACCTCTGGGGCTGGGTCTAGCTGCTCAACTGCCTTTGTTAGCAATAAGCCACGCATCCAGCATACCCATCGCTTTTCCCCGATCAAGCCATGCGCTTGGAGCAAATGTCGAAAGCACTTGTCGCCCAACAGAGCTGCGTGGTAGTGGATGCGGCCAGAAGCGTGTCGTTCCTGGAACACGGACATGTAAGTGCGTGAGTACGCGCCGGGGGCCACCAACTTGTCCCCGTCAGAGCCTGTCTCCCTCTGTGTGTCAGCGAAGGTCACAAGGTAAGCTCTTCGCGGCTTGTCCACCTCCTTCCCAAGCCCTGCATCCCCAGACACTGGCGGCGCTCCTGCCTTCTTGGCAAAATGGGCCTCAACTACTCCCTTGATCAATTCATTCACTTCCTCTGTCACCACGCCCAAGGCTCGACCGCGACCCCACACTGGTTTGCCATCTGCGCTCGCAACTCGCCAAGGGTGCAACAGGGCAGCAAAAGTGCAAGGCTCCATGGATGTGTTCTCAACTGAGGCCGCGTGGCTGTTTGCAGGGGCCAGCAGGGGCTGAGGAGGCGCCTTCTGAGCAGCGTGTGAGACAAGTTTGCCTGGCCGCACGATTGAGACATTCCTGTGAGTTGCGCAGTGTGGCTCAAGTCGGCTCGGGTGCCCCCCCCACGCAACGTGCAGAAACGCAGGTTTTCGTGCGTTCGCCTGTCAAAAAGACTTAGGTGGCTAAAAAAGCCCTTTCAAGGCCATTTGTCGCCAGAACTATGGAAAAAGTCACGTTGCGTGGGATGCTGCGTGGGATGTTGCGTGGGTGTTGCGTGGGATGTTGCGTGGGCAGCGCCACGCAACACGCACGTCGCGTGGGCAGCGCCATGCAACATCCAGAGGCCGCCAGGGCAAACCGTGACACAGCCAAAGTTTGTGCCCAGCCCAGCTCACTCGCTCAGGTTCCTGGCAATCACTTTAGGCTGCAGCCACCAGACTTCTCAGCCCAGCCTGCATCATTGCGTCGCACCAAGGGACTGCGATCCAGCACCTTGCAGAAGCGATTTTACTTGAGAGGTCCACAGTATCTGAGGCGCTGTCACATCAAGATATATTGAGCAAAGCACAATGTTTTGTTTTGAGCCAAATGTACACAGGCAGACATCTGGTCTCAAAGAAGTTTCTACATGAAGAGACCAGGGAATTTTGAAGGATATTCAAGCATTTTAAAGAGAACTTCTGAGCGAGCCGGCTGACGCAAAACAGCGCTGGCCACACGGCGAACCTCAACCTAACCCTGCCTTAAAGTTACCGTAAGAACACTTTAAAAAAACTTACAAGGAAAATACCTTTACTCTTGTTGCAAAAACTCATCAGGCTCAGGAAAAAGACCAAGTTCGCTCGAAGGACAGCAAGCACGGTCAAAGCACTCCGCTTTTGGCGCCTCCTGCGGCGACAGCTTGCATCAGCACACACTGCAGCACTGCTGTTGCCTTCTTAGCCGCCAGATCAAGTCCTCTCCCGACAGCATGGCGTTCTTTTCAGCTCGAGTAGCCGCCCGCACGTCCTTCTTCGCTTGCTTTTGCTGCCTGGCCTTTTCCAGCTCATCGCAGAGCAGCGCCTGCAGCATGTTTGAAAAAACTCTACACGCTTGCTTTGCGCCTAAATCTCAAGCGCGGGCCCAAAAATGGGCCCCAAAACCTTGCCCGAAACTACTCCCATTTGGCTGGGCCTCCCCAGCACTTGTCCCTGCAGGGTCTTGCCGCGCCTCCGCTCATGATGGATGAAAAGCTCCGATTCCTTGATCATGCCTTGCCCCGAGTGTTCGGACCTCTGGCCAGTTGCGACGCTCCGCCTCGTTTGCAGCAGCTAATGACCGCTTCGCTCAGCCGCAGTTTTGGGTGGCTGCTCACCATTGCCACTCGGCAGCATAACGTTGAGCTCAAGACTGGAGGTCATTCAGCGGTATGGCAGGGCCGGTCCGGGTGACTGGCCCTTGCACCGCCTTAAGGTGCACATTCTGTTGCGGCCATGGCCTACCTTTGCGCAAACGCGCCGCCCTCTAGAGCGGTAGTGAGGTTTTACTAAAGGGCGTTGTGGAAAATTAAATGGTGCAACATGTGCGCACACTCTCATCTCCGGAACCCCTTCCAGGCCATGACGGTGATGGTGGCCCGCTTTCGCGCACAAGATGACATGTGAGCATTTTCTTGTCATGCCACACCCATGCCACGTCGTTGTACACTGGCTCGTTGAGCGGCCGATATGCATCCTTGTGCGCTGCTTGTTGGTTTGGGACCCATGTGTCTTTTCTAACAGTTTTTCTGAGAGTTTTGCACGCGATGCCTCATGCTGCATGACACTACGTCTTGGACTTTCGTCTCTGCGGCCATCTGTTTCACCTTTGGCTCAGTTTCCCCTTTTCGTTTCTGTTTCCGAGCGCACTCTGCTCCGAGCAAGGTGCAGGTGTTCCGATGGACGTGAGGCGCAGCAGGTGGGTGTCCAACGACCACCAACTACTTGCTTTCTCCCGCAGTCGGTTCAGCTTGCGGCAGAAGATGGACAGTCTTGGCTCTCTCTTTAGAGGGGGTTTCCAAATGGATTCTATTCTATCTGACAGGCTCCTAGCACTCGTCCGTCCAGGAAACGACCTCGTCCTGCGAAGGATTCGAAACCTAAAACGCTGCGCGCAGGCGTGTGGCTGCAAAATAACGACCCCTAGATATGCTTGCAATTGGCTCCAGGTTGCATTTCAAGCGAGCCAACCTAAGAAAAAACAAAAAAAAAAGAAAACAAGGGGTCCCAAAAAAAGTTTCCTTTGGCAAAGCTTGACCTCGCTTGAAATGCAACCTGGAGCCAAATTGCGGCGCATATCTAGGGGTCGTTATTTTGCAGCCACACGCCTGCACGCAGCGTTTTAGGTTTCGAATCCTTCGCAGGACAAGGTCGTTTCCTGGACGGACGAGTGCTTGGAGCCTGTCAGATAGAATAGAGAGCTTGGCCTGCTCTGCAAAGAAGCGTGCTCTGCAAAGGAGAGTGCTCTGCAAAGGAGAGTGCTCTGCAAAGAAGCGTGCTCTGCAAAGAAGCGTGCTCTGCAAAGGAGAGTGCTCTGCAAAGGAGAGTGCTCTGCAAAGGAGAGTGCTCTGCAAAGTAAAGTGCTCTGCAAAGGAGAGTGCTCTGCAAAGGAGAGTGCTCTGCAAAGTAGCGTGC
>CAUJNA010001205.1:0-100816 GCA_963377175.1 Effrenium voratum
TGGGTACCCCCCTGGCCAAACATCCCAATCCAACCACTAAAATAGGTTCTAACATGGGTGAATTCCCCTACCCCCCAAAAATTTGGGATCCACCAAACCGGTTTTGACCACAGCCACATGGGCTCGAGCTCCGGCAAGGGAGCCGTGATCACCGCTGCGCCACGGACCGAGGCCCCTGCGGCTCCCCCAAGAGCTCCGAGATCTTGTCCTGTGAAAGGGGCCGGCCACTGAAGCGGAGCCCAAAGGTCGCTAAAAAGAGATCCAGAGACCCCAAAATGGATGGAGAACCAGTGGTTTTCCTCGAGAATGACAAAAAAAAAAAGGGGGACTCGAAAAAGAAAGACGCACCGATTGATTAGAGAGAACGCTTCTTGGCTAGCGCTGGTCGGGCAGCTGTAGGTCTTCCAACTTTGTGGATGATTGCCCATTGATTCTCCCAAAATCCAAACCCACAAAGGTGCCCTCAAACAAGAGGGGGACACATTCCCGACTGGTTTTGGGGATCCTCATGTTTTGAGGTGTCCCAAAGGGCATTGAAGAGCCAAGGTCATCTGCCCCCGAACCCGACCGAATCACATCCTTCTGGTTGAGCGTGTTGAGCAGCTCAAACTGGAGCTTGTCCTGCACCTCAGTCGCCCATACCCGATGATATGACTTGGCCAGACTCAGCTCGAGACTGCAGCTACTTTTGGCTGGTGAAAGGGCAATGAAGGAAGACCCCTGGGGCAAATGGGGGAATTGAGTTTGGAACGGGCCGCGCCCACTGGTTGGAACTCTCCCTGACTCTCCCCCCTCACCTTCACTCCAGGTGTTGACTCTTCTGCAGTTAGCTCGAACCACGCAAACACAGAAACATTACGGACATCTGCCCAAAGGAGGCCGACGGACACCCAAAGAGATTTGTTTGCATGGTATAAAAGCATTTCGCCTCTGGCTGATGACGTCTTCCTCAAATCCTTTCAGTCGAAGTTCTGAACACATCTCCGACCCCCAAGGATGAATTCAGGACACTGGCACTGAAACGCCGAGTCGAGCTTGAGGTCTGGTGTTTGTGTTTTTTTCAAAACCCGCCACCGGATCGATCCGGTCAGATCTCGGGCATCCGGGCGGCACGGACCAAATAGAAGCCGATCGCCTTGGGGATCGCATCCCTCACATTGCGCACCTCGGACTTCCAGACTTACCGGTCGCCTCATGACTATTTGTTTCGCGTGGGGAACTGTCCCAAAACCGCCCCAACACTAGGGGAAACAGCTGGTTCGTAAAAATGCAGTGGTTGAAAGGAAAGGGAACATGGAGTAGCCCTCGCCCAAAAACTCCTAGAGTGGACGGTCAAAGGGTTTTGGAAGACTGCCATCCTCTCGAAAAGGTCCTCTGTCCACGTTCCTGATTGTTGGAAGGAGGACAATACCCCTTTGCTCTTCTTGTTGACCCCATATCCAACCCTCGGATTGCTAACCGCCAAATACTGGTTGTTGTCGCCAGTTTGAACCCTCAAACCTGGGTGGCACAAGGAGGGCGCGTCCGAGACACAGCCCAAGAATCCTTTGGGTATTGCTTGCTTCACGTTGTGTCATGAATATACTGTGATTCGGGCACGAGCCTGTGCCCAGGCAATGGGTAAGTTGGGGTAAACAAGCCACAAAAGAAAGGTTCCCCAAAAACAAACCAATCCCCGGTCCCAAAGATCAGGGTTTCCCACACACCAGAGAACAACAACCAAAAGGAAATCAAACCAAACAAGAAAAGGGTTAACCCGCAACCTTGGTCGACAACAGGCCGCACGACTGGTCCCTACCAACCTGGCGGCGGCCCGAGGTCTCTTTCTCCCCCGAGATGCCGTCGGTCGACGCAGGGGTTCGGCGACGCACATTCGAGGCGCGACGGAACCCAAAACTTGAGCCAAAACACCACAGGTCGGTCACTAACGCGACGTCCCTGATGATGATATTAACCATGGCTAATCACACCCCCCTCACGAGGAGCCCGTCATATGACGGGTGGAGCGTGCCATTTACTGATAGGATTTAACTGCTCGCATACGTCCGCAAACAGCTGGACACTACCGCCGTCAGCGGTGGAGCAAACCCACAAAGGCAGTCGCGCGACATCCCGGGCATTAAATTCCCGCCACCACCCCGAATTATTCGGGGTAACGCTGTCCAACATACCTTGTGGAAAAGTCCACATGACGACAATAGGTCACAACTGTTTGCATCAGAAATGCAAGAAGTTTAATTCTTATCAGAAGCCATGAAACAAAAGATAACGTATGTCCATTAGTACCCTCGCCTAACGGCAAGAGGTACCCCTGACCATGCGTACCTGAAAAATGCTTGAATTCCGCAAACCCGGGAGTAACCCCCCATCAGTTTGCTTTCCCTCTCACTCACACTGCTTCCTGATGAACACGTCCAGCAGCCCAGCAGCGGTATGGGAGAGACATGACCTCCGCGCCTCAGCGGTCCGGGAGGGACATCACCACCTCCGCACCGCGCCGACCATTGGAGAATGGACGCAAGCCTATCGGCCGCAATCCTCGTGACTCAGCCTACCGGCTATCGTCACGTCTCCTCCGGTCACGTCCGCCCCGCGCACGGTCCCTATCACGATCCCTTTCGGATCTCCTGCGATCATCTCGCCTTCGATCTCGCTCCCGATCGAGTGAATCATCATCACGACGATCACGAGCATCGTCCCTCCTCCTGTCGCGATCATCCTCGCGCCGCGGACGATATCTGCGCCTCCTCGACTCTCTGGAATCCCTGGTGTCCACGGTCCTAACGGACCTCCGAGAAGGAGTACGGGAAACATCCGACTCCCTACGCCTCCTCCCAGATTGAGAGTTCGTCACAATCTGGTTGAGAGCTTCCAGTGCCGACGCGTCCTCACCATTTCTGATGAAATCCCTAACCTGCTTGTTCAGCACTCTGTTGGTGGAGATCGTCAAGAAAGCGTCCACCACCGAACTCTCAGGCAGCACCAGGAAGTGACCCTCCACCGGGCTCGCCGCGGCCCGCTCAGCAGACTGCAGCCGGATCTCCCCGCCTTCAGGCTTCTTTGCCATCGCCTTGGAGGCAGTCAAAGGCGCTACCGCATCCTTTGCCGAAGATCTGCCAAGCGCGGAGTGAAGATCATCCCCGCTAGCTTCTCTCGCTGCCGCACCTGGTCTGCTGTCGAAGTCGCCAGGCCTCGTGGATGCCTCCCGCTTTGTCGACTCCTTCGCAGCCTCGTCGGGATCCCAACGGGACTTCCTTTCTCTCTTCTGCCCTTCGGCCGACCCGCGGCTACCGCCGGGAGCGTCACCCCCGCCTGTCTTCTCCTTCTTGACCTCAACCTTCGGTTCGGCCTGCTTCGTCTCCTTAGCCACAGCTTTTGGAGCCGGAGCACTCCTCGCCTCAGATGCCGAAGCAGCCTTCCCTTTCGGCTCTGCCTTGGGAACCGGGGTCACTTTAGCCTTGGCACTCGGCCTGGCCCCTTCAACCACCATCTCGGCCCAAGACTTCTTCGGCTGAGCTGCTGCTGCATCAACCTCCATCGGAGCAGGTCCAGCGTCATCCTTCGCCTGTGGGACGGATGGGCTACCGCCCTTACCGGATCCTTTACCCGGCACTTCACCTGACTTTGGTGGCGGGCCGGAAGGGCTACCGCCCTTACCGCCCTTTTCCCCCTTTTTCCCTTTTCCTTTTCCGCCCTTGGGGACCGGTTCCTGCTTGGGACCAGGACTCGGCGCAGCATGATGCACTGATTGGAGTCCCTCGATGTCCACGTTCAATGGTTCGGGTTGACGACCGTCAAGAACCGTCCTCACCCTTTCGTCGCTAACGTAGACGAATGGGTCACGGAATGGTGCGGGAGGCTCTGACTGTCCGGCACTGATCGCCTTCTGCACCTTGGCTATCGCCTCCTTCAACCTCTTCTTCTCATCATACCCTGTCTCCGATACCATGTACCCCCTGAGCTGCGACATCAACGCATGACTCTCCAGGATGTCCACGTCCTTTCGATGGGTCGGGTACAATGGGGTCAGATGACCAGCCGCAGAACCAATCACGTATGCCATCGGGATATAGAAAGACAAGTACGTGTCATGACGAGCGAACTTCCTAACGGAAGTCGTCATACGCCTACCCCACTGCGCAGCGTGTCTTGGATTGGCTCGGAAATACTCCGTGACCGACTCAAATCTATCGACTTGGTTGGTCTTGATCAGGTGCTTCGCCACCCACTTCTCCACAAACGCATCCGAGGCCGAAATCCCAGACACATAGGAGAATTGGAAGAGCACCTTCGCCAGCTCATCCCACGCCGCATCGACACCTCCCTTGTCTTCACCAAGATAAGGGGGAGTCTGATGCCGCTCTGCACCGTCATCCTTAGATCGGATGCCATCGAATAGGAAATCAAATTCCTCTTGATGACTCCGACCACTTCGGAGGGAATCCTCCTGGGCTTGAACTGCCCCATGGTCCTCACCCACTCCGGCACGATGTGGCACCTTTCGAAGTCCTTTTCCTCCGCGTTGGGGATAAAGTTCGGGTAAAAGACCGGGAGCGCGCACCCGGGACACAAGTGCATCCCATTCGGCATCAATTCTGCGCACCTCAAGCAGAACGTGGCAGTCACATTCAGCCTGATCTCTTCCCGTGATCGCCTGTGCTCTCCCCTAACGGGGGTGAAGTCACCGTAGTCCCATGCCCGATGGTACACTATCGTGTAATCATCGTACATATACGCCGCCTTCCTAGCCCCCATGTGGATCTCGTTCCTAACGGCAAGAGTCTTCCTTCTCGTCAAAAACACGGGTCCAACCAAGGACCAGTGCACCCGAAGATCCACCATTACCACCACGTACCTACCGGAGTAGTTCCGCAGCCTGTCCCTGACAGACCACGAAGGCGATACCTCAGCATCCGGCGCCATGGCTCCCACAAGTGGGATCAGGCCCTCATCCTGCCTACCATCCCCAATGGTCTCGTACACATCGGGCCTCGTGATCAATATCTCGACCATGGCCTTTCCATTACGCCTCACCCTTTGGAGCTGAACCGCCTTCCGAAAGTCCGAGAACTTCATGATGACGTATCCCACCATGGGGAGTTCATTCCAATGCATCTCGTACATCAGAGATCCGCCAGGTGCATCTTCCTGAGTATACCTGTGCCTAACGGCACTGTAACTCAAGTCGCGTCCGATCCGCGTGTGCCTAACGGCAACCAACCTGGTGCTCTCTTTGAGGAGAACGCCGTCCCCGTCGTACATGACCATGAGCATCGCCTCCACTTGCCCTATCGGGAAAGCTTTAAGCGTCGGAATGAAGAACTTCCAAGACATCTCAGCGTTCTCCATGCCCGAAATCTCCTTCAGGAACCAGATAGCCTGGTCACTTTTCACCCAGTTTCCAGCCTCGCGTCCGGTCTCCTTCAGCACACGTTCCTCGAATAACTCCGAGACTCTCTTTGAATTGATGACCAAACCGTCGAAATCGCACGAGAGCAGTCTCATCAACTCCTTCGCCGCCTCCCGTCCTGCAACAGTGCCCACGGTCTCCTCGTAGTTCGGGAGGTATTCACCCAACCTCGTCTTCGAGGGAACCACAATCTGGCAAGTGACGGCCTCATCAGGGATAACTCCCGTTTCCCTTAACTCTGGATTGATCTCTCGCCTATCGGCAAGATAATCCTCCTTCCCATCCAGTATCACAAGATTGTAGGTCATCTTGCTCGCCGCCCCACTAGGCCTGAACTTCCTGCTATCATCCAGCTGGTCAGGAGCAAAGGGTCCACTAGGGGCAGCTGCACTCACCAGAGGCGCTCCTCGCCCAGAGCAGAGGTGCTTCTTGTGGAAGTTCACCATCTGATTCAGCTGCGATAGTGCGTAGGCACGATCCTCCAATGACGCACTCTTCATCCCAGCCTCAGTCAGAGGAGCCTCAGGCTTGTCATAACTCGCCTTACCGCCCCATCTCGCCGCGACCAGCTCAGCAGACTTCACAGGGTCGATCAAATTCCCCGACCATCCAGGCATATTGCTCAACCTCCTAGTCAACGCGTCTACCGACGCAGCCAAGTCTTCGTCCGTCACGGTGTAAGGGTCGACATTCTCCCTGTCGTCCTGACCCACGTCCGGAAGCCTATAGTCCCCGCGGATGGCCTCCATCGCGGTCCTCTCGGCTTCCTCAGCCTCCTCTTGCGTGGCCACAGCTCTAGGAATCAGGAGCGCGACCTCAGCCGGCAACGACTTCTCCATGTTGATTGGAGTATTCTTGGGAAGGATTCTTCGATCATCTCCCTCCCCGCTGTACACGTATTCCCGAGCAGCCTTTCGGTACTCCTCAGCGGTAGCCCCTCTGTAGTTGGAGGCCTTGCTCGGGCCTTCCTTCCCAGCCTCGGTACCCCGAGGCGTGGACTCCTTCGTCTCGGCGGAGCCCTTCTTGGAGCCTTCCTGATCCACGTCCATGTCGTCCTTCTTCTTCTCCGTCACGGACAGCTTCCCAATGTCAGGAAGGGTCACATCATCATCCTTTCCTGACCCGGCGCCCCTATCGGGGGCCGGCTCGGTCCTCGGTTGTCCCGAAGAACTCGCCCCAGGATCCACATCGCCCTCGTCATCCACATGTGGTCGCTTTCCCCACACGATCTTCGTCTTCGGCTTCAGTGGGACAGCGACACCTCCAGCCATGTGGTGTCCAGGCCAAGTGGCTCCCTCAGGGTCATCTTCGAACCATGACTTCCCGAACGGGCACCCATCCCTACCAAGGATCTCCTTCCTATCGGAAGGGGTTCCTGAATGTGACAATGCCGACACATGAGATAGTAGCACCTCAACCGCTGACTGTGCCAACGTGTCAGGCATCTGCTCCCTCGTCGGGACAGTCCGCAGCTCCGGAGCGAGGTGGCCGGCAATCATGCTGAAAGGCGCAGTCCCCAACCGCTTGCCCAATACCGCCTCGTTCAGCGCGTTGAAGTACTTCTGCAGCTTCTCCAACATTGCCGTCGCCGCCATCAGCTGGGGATGAAACATGGGCATCCGCCACGCGCGCCCAAGGGCGGAATCCACGTGCGATGCGATCACAGAGATCGTCCCTACCAGCAAGTGCGATGATGCAACCTCCGGCACCCAAGTCGGGTCGTCCAAAGGAATGCATTGGCCCGTCTGCGCGTTCAGCAAGGTAGCCCTCACCCCCGGCGCTCGAAGACAATCATACGCCCTGCGGTTCGGGTCACTAACGACACCACGAACCATGTAATCATCCCGATCGGGCATATCTGCCCAGTCCCCCGGAGGTGCTCGCCCATGATGGTACTTCGCCTGAATGTCCTGCCTCATCCCTAACGGGATATGGGCAGCCTCGGACGCCACCTTCTTCATGTTCCATTGCTGATCACCCCACGGCGTAGACTTCCGATCTCGAGGATTGATGTACTCCTGATCGATCCTTCCAGCAGCTCGGGAAGCATCCAACACCCCGTACATGAAATCGTTATGCACGGCCCTCTCCAATACCGCATTCCACTCGCTATCGCGATTCGGGAACACAATGTGGCTAGTCTCGTTCGCCTTCCTCCACTCCCCCGCGGTAACCCGCTCTTGAGTGATTGCCTTGTTCCTGATCACAGCATAGATGAAGGGCTCACCAGCCTCCCTAGCCAGGACATGCTGAACGATGAACCTCCTATTCGACCTACTTTCCGCCGGTCTTGCTGATGTCCGCGAGCCCCTTGTGGATTGATATGAACCATGCTCACGGTGATGCCGAACTTCCGCTGACTCCAACTCGGGGGCCTCTCCCGGGTGCTCCAGGTACGGCGTGTTTGCATAATTGTGTATGCCCCCTCGAGACTCCTGGGTTGAAGCCGCCTTCGGGGTCGCTGCAGGTCCCCGTCGTCGTCCGTGTACTTCGGAGCATAGGAGATGGGCACACCCGGGCCACCTGCACCCGACGCCTCCTCCTTCTTCTGACCACCAACAGGTTCTCGAACCCTGCGTTCCTCCCTAACGGGCGACGCCGCTCGCTTAGCCGCAGGCGATTCCATCGGCGGCTCTGTCGTAGTCGTAGTGGCCTGAGGCACCTCAGCTGCCCTACCGGGGGTCTCTTCCTCACCTACAGCGGGAGCCTCGGCTTCCTTCTCCGGTTCCATCTCAACGTCTCCGGCGAACTCAAGAACTCCAGCACCTCGGCCTCGGTCGGGACCCCACCATCGTTGAAGGTATCCGTAGGAAGATCGACCCCTTCCCTATCGGGTAGGAGATCATCGACCTCGGCGGAGCCACCCGCGTTCTCCTCCTCAATCGTCGCTCTAGGCGTTCGAAGATTCGAGGACCATCGATTCCCAACTTCGGTCGCCGGGACCTGAGGTGAAGAAACTCTCGGACTCCGAGGTGGGTTCGGCGGGGATTTCGGTCTCACCGATGCCAGCATCTCCTTTGTGACTAACGCCTTAGGAGGTGCTTTCGGGGCAGCGATCTGACCCTCCACTTGCTGACCTGCGTTAGATGATTGCCCACCAGAGGCAACGCCTACCGGCGGTCCTCCCAGAGCGGCACCTGTCATGTCGACATCCTCAGACTCAGACATCGATCCGCCATCACCCATCTTTGAAGAAGTACCCTCCTTCAAAAGCTTGAGGATGTTGTCCCTGATGTGCAACGTGACAGAACCAGGCCATGTAGTCCTGGTCAGGGAGAAGAAGTCCGGAACTGCCGCAAGGTAGGGCGGCACCACGGCCCATGCTCTCTGGACCGGCCGATTCCTGCCGTAGCTGTCAACTTCGCTCCCCCATGACACCGCGTCTGCTGAAACCACTGGGATCAGGTTCGCACGGAGATCGCCCATCTTATGCTGGATCTCCTTAGTCATGTGAACCCCTTGGTCACCCTCTCGATCTAACGATCGCCCCGGACCACAAACCATCACCTTGACCTTGTTGTTGAGTGCGACCAGCGACGCCACGTCCTTACTCCACACGGTCGCCGCGTCACTTCTGGCCTTCCATGCGTTCCTCTCCCACCTATACAGGTAGGAGCCACGGAGACCAAAAACATACAGGTCATGCTTGGCAGCATCCGCGTTGCCGTACTTCTGGACGCAGTCGTCCGTCCGCTTGTCCATCAGCTCGTACGCCTTGTCAATCATCATCCGAAGGGATGTCTCCTCGTTATCACGAGTGCTGGTCACGTAGTGCACCTCACAGTTCTTGAACGGCCGGCTATCTGGGGAACCCCTCAGCCGGTCATTCTTTGTCCTGCACTTGAGGATGTCATCCGCCAACGTTGCTGGGTCCATCCCTTTCTTGTTCTTCGTGGATGCAGTGTTGAACGTCTGATCCAGCAGATAGAACACAGTCGCATCCGGGGCCGCGGACTCCTCTTTGAACGCCGGAGGACCGTACCCGGCCGCCATGGCCGCAGCGATCCTCACCGCAGCACCTGTCCCACTAGCCGCTAAACACCGAAGCAAGATTACCATCTTGTCTTGGTAGCGACTCATCTCGTGCAGAACAATGGATGGGTAGATGGACAGCATCACATCCGCTAACACGGCGATTGCCCATGTGTCCCACAGCCTTTCCATTTGGATTGGATCAACTGCCACACGGGAGTATCCTCCCTTCGGCAGCTCCATAGCTGGCGGAACAACCTTCCCACTCCTGACCAGGCGCATCACCTTCCTAGCTTGCTCGAAACACTCAAGCTCCTGCGGGAAGAGAGCACCCCGACCAACGGCCTTTGCCTCGTCCTTGATCTCGGTAAGGTATCCCTTCGTTAGTGTGAGCTCAAACGTTTCACCCCGGATGGCCTCAAACATGTTCGACTTCGGCACGATTCTGGCGAATAGTGCCCCACCTTCCGCTTCGGCCGCCTGAGGGGTCCCTGGAGCAGCACGCATGTTCTCCTCTTCGACGGAAAGACCTATCGGCCCCATGTAGTTCTCTGGGAAGAACTTGTATAGCCCACACTACCGATGGAGCATGCGGATTCCATTCAACGAATGGGTTGTAGTACTGCAGGGTGCTATCGCCCCCTGAGTTGCACAGCTCCACATATTGTGAGTCCGCCGCAGGCTTCTCAAGCTTGATGCAGATCCCACAGATCCCCAACCTCGCGTTCGGGAACACTCGTTGGGCTCCTCGCTTGACGCCCTTCAGGTGGGGATTGTCGCTGAACAGATTCTCGGACTCGTCCGGTTGCGCGATGCAAATCGCGACCCTCGCCCACGTGTTCTGACCGTAGTGCGACAGGGTGCTGTATCCCAGGGCCTCGACCGCCTTCAAAGATGTCCACACCCCTACCCATTCATCACTCGCGGTGGACGCAGTAACCTGCATACCACCCAGGATGCTCCACAATGAGGATTGCGAAGTTCCATGGATAAGGACCTTTTCAGTGTCCGTCTGGCCCCTGAAATTCATGGCCAAATCGAAGAATGCCCATCCATCGTCGGGACCAATTTCCACATCGGTGGTACTCGCCGGGTTCTTGGGCGAGATCCTCAACACCTGCCTACGATCCCAGTCAAAGGCATCATGCAAGGACGTGACCACACCTGACATCTGTCCCATCGCGTGCAGGTAACCCCGCATTCCTGGCTTATCAGCCGACGCAAACTTCCTGACCGACGGGACCGACGAAAGCCTCCGTCCCGAGGAACATCTAACGATCTCCTCCCTGTTTCTTCCCTCCGTCAGCATCATCGCGTCCACGACCAACTCCGGAGGCGTGAACAGTGCGTTTGGCCTCTCGCTCATCCAGGCACGGATAGCGTTGAAATGGTGCTCCGCATCGCCGAAATCATCTCCACTATACAGAGGGTGATCTCCGAATGCCACCTCTGCCTGATCAGCGACCGCCTTTACCAAGGCAGTCTGCGGGTGAACTGTCTTCCACTCCGGCCAGGCTTTCGGGTCTGCAGCCCACATTTCTCCGCATGGTTCAGCTGCCGGCTCCGTACTGCTATCCATGGGTAGCGCACTCTTGCCACTTTCAATGCTCTCCTCAATCGCGAACACGATATGGTAAGGAAGCAAGAAAGCAGGGTCCGTCGGAACCGCAGCGCAGAGAATGGCCGCCAAGTGCACGGCGTTCAACTCCGTGACCTCCACTCCCCGGCGCTTCATCTCAGCCACTATCGCAGCAGTCCTGATCGCCCGGTACCGGAGCAGCTTTTCATGGTCCGTCACCGGCATGTGCGACTTGTCGAGCTTGTCCTTGCTGATGTGGGACACCCTGCCAACCAGTTCGTCGAACCTCGCAGCACGGTCATCCTCAATCAGCTGATCAGCCTTCTCCATATCTGGATCAATCGTGGTGACCTTCGGATCCTGTCCCCTAAAACCTTTAACCGTCCACTCGCGGTACCCCGCAAGCAAACAACTGGCCACAGCCTTAGGCTTCTCCATACCCAAGCCCATCTCCAGGTCCCAGGACGGCCGCGGAGGCGTCGCCATGCAGCGCCCCAGGCCCATTCCGCCAGCTGCCGCCATGCGTCAGCAGTTTCGGGCCACCGGCCACGGAACCACGGAGGAACCGGGAACCCAGCCTACCGGCCAGAATTCCCCTGTCCTTCAGAAGGCTCAGCCTACCGGCCAGAGACCCTCTCCCTAGAACAAGAACCTAGAAGATGAATAACTGACTGAATCCGTTCATCACGAAGTAGAAGAAAACCTTAGTGATAGGCATATCTGCCTCATGCTTCAGTACTGGTCAGTAAGCGCACTGAGTCGCCTGTGAATGTGGTGCGGTTGCCCGCAATGTGAGCCAGCTTGATCAAGCAAATGCTACGCAGCAACGAAGTTGTTCAACCACTTCCCAACAGCAAGCAATCGGTCGTGCTGAGAGAGAGTATCCCCTCCTCGCATCTTGCAAGTACTCCAAAACGAATTGAAAGACTTAGAAGAGAAGCACCAAACACGATCCCATGCCTCTTGAGACCACATTGGCAAGCGCAAACAGACCTGCAATCAAACCCATGCGTGGTGGCGATTCCTTCAACCTCACCTTCCTTCAAGATATTGCATTTGGGTCGATAGAGAATGATCGGAACACATCCACTGGTCCGAGCATCACAAGCCAAGTTGAACCTTTGCCTAACGGCAGCCTCGGTCCTATCCCTAAGCTTTCTGGTCTGTCCCCACTTCCCAGTCCTGGAATCAACCCTATCGGGTGCAAGATCATTAAGAACAAGCACAACATAACAAAGGCTATCGCCTTCAATCCTACCAGACCGTATGATGTGATTCCTGTAACCAGGAGCAATTTGAAGCGTGACAACCCTGCAAAGATCACTATACGTAAGAACTCCGGCTATCGCCTGGTCCGCAATAATAGTTTTCTCGCATCTTTTCCCTCCTTTTTCCTCGTCAATCACGATTCCCTCGTACTCAGAGAGTAACCTCTCAATGAGCCGATTGAAACCGGATTTTGCACCTGATTCCATGCGTACCCCCCTAAGCGGGGGCAGTCCAGGAGCGGCAGGGGGCTTAAGACAGGGTTGGGTGGGTTGGGCCAAATATTCCTGCAGGTATCCCGGCAGAAACATACCAAGGGTGTGCAGATTTCTATTCCACACGACCTTGTCAATGCAGGCCTTAGTGAAAATGTCTGCGCCTTGGTAGTGAGACGGGCACGCAACGAACCGAAAAATTCCATCATTAAAACGTTCGTTGAGCCACGAGATGTCAATGCGCTGCGTCCTTGACATATAGCGCATGTTGGGATTATTCCCAGTTATAACGATCCGGCACGCCGATTCGTTATCCTCCAGCACGTTGATAATAAACGGCTGGGTCTCCTTTCCCTTCCCAATAGCGTGCTGCCAGAGGGTAGCTAATGCCATTCCCTCCTTGGACACTCCATGGTCGAGAGCAACAATCTCTGCTTCAGGAGTCGACTTCGAAACGGAAGTCTGTTTCTTGCTTACTCCAGTGATGGGCATGTAGGTCCTAGGACCCACAAGACAAATAAGCACTCCCGACGTGCTCTTGGAATCAGTACGATCCCCAGCCAGATCCGCATCACAGTAAGCAACCAACTCAATGAACTCTGGGCTATCGCCCACCCAACCGTACAAATGAAGATCGAGCGTAGAGTTCACATATGAGATTAACCTGTGGAGCTTGCGGTCACAAAGATGATTCCACTTCGTGACCCGGCTGGCTAACGCCTGCACGGGACGAATTAGGTCATATCTGCCCATCCGAGCTCCGTAGAGAACCTTCATCAGCACCGCCGCCGCGTCATTTCCGAGGCATCCTGGCTGCGCATTGACGGTCTCCATGTCCATCGCCTGGTTGAAGAGTTTGTCAAATTCAGGATTGACGGAATTCTCGTCAAACTCCGGCTTGCTCTCGTCCAGGAACGGAGTTTCAACCTTCTGCAGCTTCTTCGGGTACTTTCCCTGACACAGCTCAATGTATCTATCGACACACGCCTGCATGAAGCTGCTCTCGCTGTACTTGATGAACCTTATCGTGGTTTCCGGCTTGGGGATGTCCTTAGAGAGTAACCCCTCTGGACCAAACCTCAAGTCGGGTTGCTCCTTATCAGGAGGATTGCCGACCGTCCACGCCAGTCTCGGGTCAAAGTGACCCTTGACCACCTGTTGCGTGAATTCGTGCTCGCAGCCAAGATATCTCTTGAGCTGCCTTGGTTCCTCCATCTTGATGACCTTCGAGATCAGCGCCCATCCTTCCGCGATGTTCTTCGCCGGCCCACTCATCTTGAAGTCATCCACGTACACGACAAGGAAGAGGTCGAGCTCCTCATGCCTAAACACGCTGGCCCAATTCACCTTGACGTAACCGACCTTCTTCAGCATTGCCTCACAGTGCTGCTCCCAAAAGGTGCCAGCGTCTGGATGCCCATATAGTGCGAGCACGAGGACAACGACTGGATCCTTATACCTGGGATTTCCGCTGCCGTCGAACCACTCAGGTGGCCATTGGTCGCGAGGAATCCTCACCCAAGTCTTCTTTCCCTTTAAGCGGGCCTGAGTGTACGCGGACTCCCCATCACTCACTTCCAGAAGATTCCCGGGAAGTAACCCATGAGCATCACCCATCTTACCCGCCGCCATAGTAGCGGGGCAGGAGGTGTTCTCGGAGAACAGGGCCCAATGCCCGATCTCGTCACGGACGAAGCATCCCTCGAACACGACTCGCCCTTTATATTTGCGATTAGGATCGTCCTCCGGCAGCTCGTGATTCTTCTCGACACAAATGTCGAAAATTCTACCAACATGGATCTTCTCCCCTTCCTTTCGTGCCTTGGCCGCAACATCATGCCACTCTTGGACAGTTGACAAGTCCCAACATCCCTGCGACGTTAACTTGTCCCATTCCTTCTGAAGAGCGGCCTTAGCCTTGGCATTCCCAGCTTGTTCCTTCTTGTTCACTGGCCTAGCGACACAAGCATACAGGGGAGGAAAGACACCTGAGCTCTTCGGCCGATGAGAAAGGGATATCTCCCCCCTGGGCATAGAGAACTCAAAGGTCTTTCCATCAGATCCAATCGTAGGGGCAGCAGCAGCTATACCAGTGCTTCCGAAACCCGCGGATCCCCTATCGGTTCCCCGCTTGGCTTTCCTAGGGACGATCGACGCGTCGATGAGCATAACACGCTCCAGTACGATCTGCGCAATGCGGTCCCCAGGGTTTACGACGAAGTCCTCATCCCCATGATTAAAGAGGATGACCTTGATCTCTCCGTCGTAGTCGGGATCAATGACCCCACCGCCTACAGCGATCCTGTTCTTCACGGCTAGTCCTGACCTGGGAGCTATCCTAGCATATACCCCAGCGGGCATCTCTATCGAGATTCCGGTGTTGACCAAGCCTGACCCCCCTGCGGGAATACATGCTCCCTCAGAGGCATAGGTATCCAAACCCGCACTTCCCGAAGTAGCCCGCGTCGGGATCTTGGCAGCCTCACTGTCAAGACTGACGTACAAGGTATTCGGCTTCTTCTTCCATCGCTGTTCAACCGGGTCAACCTCGACCGGCATTGCATTTGCGACCTTCTTGAAAGTGCCGTTCGGGTACCACGCTCCAACGATTGCCTCGCACATTTCACTCGGATAGAGAGCAGTCGTAGGGGTGACTGACCCCTCAATGCGTGCATGAAGGTATCCCTTCTCGTGCTTGCATTTCCGACCTGACAGCTCATCAATGAGCTCCTTGGAGGTCGTCGCACCCTTCCACTGTTTCCTGATTGGCACACCGTCCTTGTCCTGCATCCCGAAATCACAGCCGTCGAAATCAACGGTCTCAACATCAGGATCAGCAAGAAACCTCTGCATGAACGGTTGCTTCCATCCAAGACAGTGTCTAGGCCACTCAAATGCAACCCTGCCCCCTCCCCGCCTAACGGCTCGGGAGGCCCGCAGGAACGCCGCAAACATGACCTGAGAATTCCTTCTAAGATCGTTCAGGTGTGATGCAAACTCAGCACCGTGAATTGAAAGGTTGACATATTGCCATGTACTCCACGGTCCGCACGGAATTGACGCCCACAGGTCACACCCAGGATTATCCTCGATGATCCCAATAAGCCGACTAACGTCTTTGGCTTTGGTGATGTCAAATGAGCCAACGTGAACGCGAATTGCATCGCCTCCACACTCCATCATCACTGCGGACAAGCGCGAGTCAGGTTCACACGCAAACTCGATGAGGAGCTTGCGGCCAGGCGCTGGAGCAGCCGGGTCCCTCTCAGGATGTTCGCGGCGTCTTTCTTCCCTTAGGGATAACTCCCGTTCGGTTTGAACATATATCTCCCGAGACCGGGTGGACATCTGTCTCCAACTATCCGCATCGATTGAATTGGGTTTTCCGGTGCCTGCGTATGGCCGCTCACGCCTATCGGCGGACTGGCCATAGTCGATCCTGTCTCCGTGCAGCTTATGACCCTTCTTCGGACCTCCGGCAGGTTTGGTTTGGCTCCTTCTTCCTTTGGCTTAAACCTACCGTGGGGAGCACATCCCTTATCAAAGAGGATGGTCACACCAGTCCAAAATCCACGCGTGAAGTGCCGATGATTGGGAGCATCGTGATGACGATCATGGCATCAAGCCCCCGCATGTGCGTGACCCTAACGGTGTCAAGCTCCTCATGCGAAGGACCACCTGGAGGAAGGTCCTCGTTCGTCGTCCCGAAGAACTTCTTCCGCACCTCAACGTGGATACGATACCAGGCGCTGTCCTCGTCGTGCCGCTCCCAGTAATCTGAGACGCACGCGTCACCACTCCCTTGGACAGCCTTGCTCTGAATGGTCCCATCAGACTTGGAAGAGCTACCGCCCCCCTCGTCCTGTTGGTCATCGTCATCATCATCAGGATCATCAAATCGACCTTCATCAAAGTCGAACTCATCCCTGATCCTCTTACTCGGCTTAAAATCGGCTCTTCGGTCAGCTAACGCCTCCCGAATGGTCCGAGTCCTAGCGTCATAGGATGCCAACATCGGGAACACGTAGGGCTCCTCAGGGTTCTTCCAGATACGTTTGACCTGATGTACACTTGGTTTCCTGAGACCCCTTTGGATGTGCTCGAGATCAGCAACAAGATAGTCGCCCTTCCACAGCCCCCCTGGTTCTAACCGATAGCCCAGAAATAGGCCTGGCTTGGAAGATGGAGCGAACTTCGGATCTTCCTCTATCTTGATGACGTCCCGCTCTTTCTTCTCGGCGGGCAGGGCAGTAGTGACGCTTGTCTCTTCAACCTCTACCTCATCAATGGGAACAAAATCCGGCTCGTCGTTGCACTCGGGTTCATACTCCTCGTTCTCATAGATCTCGGCCTCATCGATCTGATCAAAATCACAGTCAAAATGAGTTTCTCCAGTCCATTCATGGTTACCTCCACGGTCGTTCTCGGCCTGGAGCCAGTTTTCGTCAACAACAAATTCGGTCGATCCGTCCAGATAGTTGAGGACTGTGCTCCGCCTCCTGCCAAGGTCTTTGATCTTGACTGGACAGCTCGTCCCTATCGGGATAAAGAGCTCGGTTCGCGCTTCAACGTGGACGCGAGTGAGAACCTTCTCGTCTTCATTTGCGATCCAGTGGTCTCCTCCTTCATCAACGTCCTCTGAGTCGATCTTCCCAGCATGTCTGGAGTCGTTTTGGGCGTTTTGAACCCCCCCCTTTCTATCCCTGCGAATCTTGGGAGCAATGGGGTAGAAGTCGACCAGACAACCAAACGGCAGAATGACTCCGCTGAAGTTCCCGTTGCCGTGGCGTCGCATCCACGGTGATCCCTCACCGCGATTTTCGATGTTCCTTGCCATGGAAAAATGCCTAACGGCAAATGGCCACCATCGAGGTTCAAATCCAGCTTGACGCAGGAGCACACGTGCCCCATGGAGAACAAGCTTGACCTTGTTCTCGATCAGGCCGTTGGTCTTGGGCATGCCCGGTGTAGAAAGCCGGTGCAATGCTCCAAGCGTAGTGACAGCATTCTTCAGCTCTGGGGCCTGGTCGCTGTACACTAACTTCAGAGTTTGCCCCCCTGCAAACCTGCGAAATGCCTCCAGCGTATTGCTACGGGATCTGGACTGCACAGGAAGGACTTCGAGGTAGTCAGTAGCGAGGTCATAGAACACTATCGCGTCTGCTTCGCCATGAAAGCCTCGATCCTTCAATCCTCTCAACACCATCGTGTCGGCGGTGGTTAGGTCCCCGAAACTTACCACGTCATGCGCAGCAGCACCACCTTTGCGGCGAAGCTTGACATTCTCCATTTTCGCACGCTGGCAGTGCGGGCAGTAGGGGTTCTTTGGGAGATGCGTGAGCATATGGCGAAGCGTCTTAGCATCTGCCCGCCACTCAGCCTCTGTGCGTAGTCCGGAGAGAAAGTTTATCTCGACAATGTCACCGTCATCCCCTTCCCCCGGGCCAGGAAAAAGTGGTGAGTGGCTATCGCCCTCACCCCCCTGTTCCGCCTTTCCGGGAAGAGCAACGGTCTCGCACTTGACCCGAAACCACGTTTCACCCGTCCAAGGGACATCAGATGCTATCGCATGCTGATCTCTTTCGGATAACTCCCATAGACTATCAACCAGCACCTCATGGGTAACCCCATTTCGATGAACGACAGTTTTCCTGTAGTTGTCCAATCGATCAACTCCAACGGGGCAATCATCGCCTATCGGCACAAACTTTGCTTTGCGCGGAAGCCGGTGCTCCTTCACAACATGGCCCGACCGCTCAGTGCGCCAGGTGTCCTGTAGCCCACTCTTGGCCGCAAGCTCAGATCTGCACAGCGGAATTTCGCTGGTTTCAGGCCCTCGATACGCCGCCCCGGGGGCAGGCATAGCAGGGATTGGCTCAGCATCATCAAGAGTGGGAGAAACGAACTGAGTGTCACCATAAGGAAGATATGGCACGTTGTTGACGACATCCAATGTCACCGTTCGGCCCGAAGGACACGTGAGAGTAGGTTTGCAACCTGCAGCCCATTCAAACGAATATCCCATATCCATACAACGCTTTCCAACGGATATGATGGATGGAGTGGACTCAAGGACGTGTGCCTCAATCACCTCGTCCAGGTTGCCAGCATCGGCGTCAACACGACCAGCGGTGCGAGTCGCCCCGTTGGCAGTGTGCAGCGCATGAGTGTGTCCGCCTTTGGCAATCAGGGCCCTATCGGGTCCTTTCAAATCATCGAGACCGACCAGATCCATTGGGCAACCAGTATCTACCAGCCACCTCACCCCACCGTATCCAACAGGTGCAGCGACCTTCTGAGTGTACTTTGGCTTTCGTACAACGCGATGTCCCCGCACATCACCAGGGTTGGTATCGATGTCCTCGTCATTGTCCAAGAGCACTTGGGCGTGAACAGCCGCTGCTCTTATCAGAGCACTTTGAACCTCCCTAGCAATTCTCTTGCGCGAAGGGAACTTGATCGCATTTGGATGGCTGTATCCAGCCTCACGGCAGCGATTCACGACCCTACCCGTATTGTCATTCTCAATCGAGACAACAAACACATCAGGAAGATCGGGAATCTTGACCCTGAGAGGTTCCCTACCGGGACCCTTCGGGAAGTATTTCTTCCTCCAGGACAGTGCAACCTCCGCATCATCACAGTACCAAAACATCGTCTTGGTATCACTTCGTCTTGGGAGTCTCCTGAACAAGGTTGCTCGGCGATCACAAGAGTTCACCCCGATATCCTCGATCACGGTCCCATTTGCGTCAACTGTCCGTCTCCAAATGACTTGGTCCCATTTAGGACCTCCACCGGTAGTGCCGGAGAAGAACAATGCGCCTCGCTCGCTTTTCTCCCAACTGCTAACGCAAGGAGGGAGGCAACCCGGTGCAGACCCACCGGTAGCTGGGGCAACAGCCCACATAGCTGGACACGCCACAACAACACGGTTGGCCTCAGGGTAACGGCCCGCCCCGCCTAAAAATCCGTCAATCCTTGAGCGGGGCTGTCGAGACGCCTCGCCTCCCTATCGGGAGGACTGGGCGTAGGCGATCTAGGGGTATCCCCCTCTTCATCCTCAACAACCGGACCAGCAGTGGAACGAGGCGTAATGGGCTTCGTGCCTGGTGGTGGCTTCTGATGCAGGTACTTGCACGGCTGAGCTGTGCATTTGCCATACATCCAGTCGTAGCAATATCCGAAGAACATAGGCTTGTCCCTAACGGGCCTATCGCCAGTCCTTGGCGTAGAGGGCGCAGCGGGGTTCCTTGGGCTCTTGTCGTGCTCAAACCTGCATTCCCGACCATATTGACACTTCCCAGTCTTCGTATACTCCCAGCACGCCCGATCAGCAGGCCCAGCAGGGGACTGTCTTCTCGGCGACTTGGGAGATGGCGTGCGCTTGTCCCTCTGACTGCCTCTTCCTGGTGAAGCCCTGTCCCTTTGACTGCTCCTTCCGGGCGAAGATGATCTTGGTTTTCCGTCGGGTTTCCCATCCCTTCCGGACCTAACGGACCTTGAAGGGCTGGGATCACTCTTCCTGGCAAGTGGGTCGTACCGCCGTACAACACCAGGGGCACCAGGATGCCGATCCCTCTCCCGGGATTGAGAGCCTGATCGTGACCTCTGTTCGTGAAAGGTCTGGTACATCTGGAGCGTGTTCTGACGCTTCTGCCACCGTTCGACACAGTCCTGACAAGCCTTATAAAGCCACGCGAACGACCTAACGGTCATATCGCGATCCCACCTTTCAATGTCAGGCCGCATACAGCGCAGATGACGAACGTTCTCAATGAACACAGCCAATAGTACCCCATCATCGATCTTCTTCCTAATCCCAGAAATGAGATTGTCCCAATTGCTCAGATAACTCCGGAGCCTTGCCTCATCATCGGAGTGACCTGTCTGCCGGCACTTAAGACTGGTCAACTCAGCGATCTTGAAGGTCTGGTCGTCTTCGACTCCAGTCTGCAGGTGGTTCAGCAGAAGCTTCAAGATCTGTCTCCCCTTGATACCCTGGGGGACTCATATTCTGAGCGGCTTCGGTCAGGCGATTCATCTTGTCCCTAACAGCCCTGGTCTTGATACACTCCCTGATAGCACTCGTGAAGTTTGAGTCCAAAATCGGGTACTTGCAGGGTCCGCCAAGAGCATCATAGTCAAGCCTCTCAGTCTCTGATATCCACGCTAACGCGTAGTCAGAGTCAAAGCTGAAAGCATTCCTGACCCTCTCCTTGATCTCTGAAAGCCACTCCCGCAGCTTATCAGCTGTCGGCTCGGCAGGCAGCACGATTGTGTTGCACTTGTGATGGAACCGGTCCTTATCGACAACGGTGGAAATGAGAGCCCCTATCGGGGTACATGAGGTAATCCTGCAACTTTCACACAGTCTCGCAGGCATAGGGCAGCAAACTTCACACGCCCTCATTCCGCAACCAACGCAAGGAACAAGAGGGAAACCAGGCTCAGGGATCCTGCTGCACTTTGTGCACCTGTCCCGTCCATCGTCTCCCCTCAAGGCTTCAGGGAGAAGACCACCATCTCCCTGCCTACCGGCACCATTCACACTATAGCCGAGGCTAAGACCCGGCCCAAGGTTACCACCGCTCGCAACACTTGAGGGGTAACCTGTGGCATTGCTAGACTGACTAACGCCAGCGCCAACCCCTTGGTGACTAACTCCACCTCCGTAGGCAGGGCCATAGAAGCTGGAACCACACTGATTGTTCCCAATTCCATGGGCATCTGCAGCACTACCGTGGAACCCAGGCGCTCCACCAGGGTAACCCCCGGTAGGAGCCCCTCCACTCGGGCCTCCAGAAGGCCCAGCGGGATCTTGGCCTCCACCATAATGTCCAGGACCTGGCGGTGGAGCTGGGGCATGTCCAGGCCCACCACTTCCGCTCCCACCTTGACCAGGTGGTCCGCCTTGCCCACCACCTCCCCCGGGAGGAGGAGGAGGGGGCGGTCCAGCTTGAGCGCGTTCATGCCGAATATTGCAGCGTGCACATCGCTCAAGGCCGTCATTTCCGAAGTAACTGTGATTCTCACAGACGTGAGTCCCACAATCCGTGCAGAGATACATGGAGACCTCCTGAGCATTCTTGCGGCATGCCCAGCATTTCATCTTCAAGAAATGACAATTGCAACAGTCCCCATCGTCACCACGGCAAAGCCCGCAGAACTCACGACTGCATGTCACACACGAGAATTCAGCATTCGGGTGCCTACGGTCGTTGGGATCATCAAGGGCACAAATCTTCGGCGCGTCTGGGCCATCACCGCCGGGAGCCCCTCTTGCAGCCGGCGCTGAGGCCTGTCCACGATCCGAAGGAGCTCCAGCAGTCCCTCGCCTATCGCCGGGACTCTGGTTGTCGGCGCTGATTCTGCTCCCAGGAGTCCTCCACTCATCACCAGGACTCTGGATGTCGGCATGGGCCCTATTATCCCCACCACCTCCTGAATGACGACCTGGGTTCGGAGAGACGTTTCCGCTATCGCGGATTGGCCTATCAAAATTCGGAGAGACGCTCCCGCTATCGCGGATCGGCCTCTCCCCCCTCGGTTGTCGACTCCGGGCCTCAGATCCCCTATCGGGGACGGCAGCAGGCCTCGGGCTCCTATTCCTACCCGCATCCCTATTGGGGGAAATAGAAACGTCCCCCCTTGCGCGCGCGCGGGGACCACCCCTTGCACGCTCCGGTGGCGAATGCGACCTGTCAGGCAACCCCCGAACCCTCCTGCTCCTGCTGTCGGACCTCTCCCTAACGGGATAGATGGGATGCCTGTCTGCGCGAGAAGGATCGACCCTATCGGGCACATTCGGCAAAACATGATCAGGCAAAATAACGCCTTCGCCTGGTCTTACCGGCAGGCCAGTACCCCGGCCGTCACCCTCCCCTGGTGTAGGCGTCGGCGACCTGATCCTATGTCCTTGCCCCGCAAACGCATGGTAACCAACATTCCGTCTTTCTCTGGGTTGTGGAGGAGCTTCATTAATCTGCTGGACACCCTGAAGCATGCCAGCAGCCTCGTCAAATTGACCCTCCATTTCAAAGAGCTGGGACATGATTCTGTTGTTCGCGGCGCTAAGGTTACGCACGTTACCATCGATAGCGCTGACTCTCCGCATAACACCTTCAAGTGTACTCCGGAATGTGCCGAGCTCTCGCCTAACGGCAGGCTGCACTTGGTCACTGCTGGCAGGAAGATTACGGATCTGCCCTTGGATGCCATCAACGACCCGATTCACAATTGCCGATCTCGCTTCATACTGTTCAACATGTGACTTCACGGTTTCAAACCTCGAAATGATGTCGTCATGATCCCGACGTTGACGTTGAATTCCTCGAGCCAGATCATGCATCTTCCGATTGATCTCGTCAACAGCCTCATGCCAGTCCTGCGGGGAATCATGCCCTGATGGTCTATCGACCTCCTGAGAACCCCTTCCACTCTGCAGTCTAGACACTCGATTAACAAGACGAGTGTGCTCTTCTTTGACCCCTTCAATAGATTCAGAGGCCCACTTAGCAAACTTCTCGTGTTCAAGGAGAGCTTCCTCAATCTTCAGGTTTAACTCCCTGAAATTCGCGTCAACCACACTGCTGCTGGCCCTATCGGACAGATTCGCGACAGGATTCGGGTTCCATACACCTGCCGGTGTCCGCATCCCAACGGTTTTCTCTACCGAGAACATCCGTTTCTCAAGCTTGTCCAAATCCTTAAGGGTCTCGTCCTCAGAAGCAGCATGGCTTCTGCGGGCAGCCTCACTATTTTCCTGAATCATCAGGCGAAGCCGATCAGTCGATGCCTCATTGTCCCTGACAGATTCATGGACCTCGTGGGACAGTAGGTTAATCCTCTGCTCCACGACCTCGGCTTGCTCATCGATGGCTTGCCTCACAATGGCCTTGCTATCGGGAATAACTTCCCTTGCGAACCGTTGAACTATCATTCGCATCCTCCCGGCATCAGATTGGGTCGCAACCTCAGCTGCCAAGCGATCGACCTTGTCCTTTGTCCGTTGACTCTCGTCGCTCCATTCCCTTCGCATGGAACTCACCTGACCGTTCAGTACCCTGATTTGGTCAGCAAAGATGTGGAACGCCTTCGCGACTGAGCCGGAAACCTCACCTCTCTCGAGCATCTCCTGGATGTGCAAATCGAACACCTCCTTCGCCCTAGCGTCAGCTGATTCGCCGGAAGACTGGGATCTGAGGGCGGGAGGAGTCGATATCTCGATCCTCTCAGGAGCCCCACTAGCCCCGGATGTCTTCCGGGGTCATCCACGGAATCATCAATCCTGGATGGTCTACTCGGGGTAGATCCCCTTCTCCGGCTATCGCCAGATCGAGGATCAATGTTGGATGCACGTGACTCGGGGGTGGAGTGGATGTGAACATCAGCGGGATCGGGCATCTCCTCATCCTGCGGAGTTGAATCCATTGGTGAGGGGCTAGCCCTCCTCGCCTTTGACCTATCGGTCTCAGCGGCGAGAGGTGGCGGTCTCTTTGCAGAAACACTACGTTCCCTGGCAGTCGAACCCCATTGAGGTGTGAACTCGTTGCTTGACCTCAGAGTTTCAAGATCACTGGTATCTCGCCCTAACGGGCTAGCGATCGACGGACGATCTTCGATCCCGAGTGCATCGGCAAGCCGACCATCTCTGGCACCTGTCCTAACAACATCGGCAGCCCGCTCAGTGATCCTCGGTGAACCAGTAACCCGGTTCGAGCTCACGTCTCTCTGACTCAACGGACCTCCAAATGTGATGTTGGGAAAGGGGGGAACATTCGGGGAATCACCAATAGCCGGGGGACCTACCGGTCCCTCGCGGTCATGAATGGCCTCCAATCCCCGAAGAACTTCCCGACTTTCCCTGGCTCTCTCTCTCTCGCTTCTGGCGTCCCTGTCAACACGAAGGTCCCTGACGGCTCCACGAGAGAGGCTCCTGGGCCTCGCAGCATCACGGATCCTAGCATTTCGTCGTGGTTGGTCCTCCTCCTCATCACGGCGATCCGCAAACGCGGCATACTCATCATCATCATCGACCTCAAACTTGGCAGCGGCGGGATTAGTCCTTGCAGTCTCACGGCTGCCTGCATCTCGGCGCGAATGGCTCTCCTCCTCATCCGCAAAATTGTAATCTTCGCCATCATAAGACTCAGATTTGGCAGTATTAGGGTTGGGCCTACCGGCATCAGACCCCTGCTTTGAGCTACTGCCCCAACCTGCGGTTGATCTCAACAGATCATCGTATCCGAAGTCCGTGAATTTCCGCTCCTCGTGCTCATCAAACTGACCTGGATTCTGAGAACCAGTGGATCGGCCCGGGATACCTCCCGGAACCAGAACCATAGTTCCTGGTCCCTGCGGCCTACTCTCAAACTCATCCGAGACCTGCGACTCACCTGGAACAAGAGATCTCGGAGGTCGAATCGGCATGGCCTCCGGGTCATCCGAATGAGGGCGGGCCATGTCCATCGCCATGCTGGTGAAGTCAAAATGTCCACGCCTGTGACCTGATTCAGAGCCACTCCTACCGGAGTAAACCCTTCGTGTCCGCTCGTCATCAGTGGCCTGGCGGAAAATACGATCGTCTCCATCGTCGGCGTACCTGCCACGGCCCCTGGGTGTATCCCTACCGGGATCTTCACCCCTGCGGTCCTGACCTGTCGAACCTGCTTCAAAATCCTCGTAGTCATAGTCCGGCAGGTCCTCACCTGAGCGGAGGCCACCTAGGATGGCCTCCTCATCCACGACGCTCCTGCGAGATCGTGGGGTCGACATAGAGCTTGTAGTTGATGGTCTCAAGCGCGTAGGAAAGTCCTACGGCTGATAACCTGTGATTCGGGCACGAGCCTGTGCCCAGGCAATGGGTAAGTTGGGGTAAACAAGCCACAAAAGAAAGGTTCCCCAAAAGCAAACCAATCCCCGGTCCCAAAGATCAGGGTTTCCCACACACCAGAGAACAACAACCAAAGGGAAATCAAACCAAACAAGAAAAGGGTTAACCCGCAACCTTGGTCGACAACAGGCCGCACGACTGGTCCCTACCAACCTGGCGGCGGCCCGAGGTCTCTTTCTCCCCCGAGATGCCGTCGGTCGACGCAGGGGTTCGGCGACGCCCATTCGAGGCGCGACGGAACCCAAAACTTGAGCCAAACACCACAGGTCAGTCACTACCGCGACATCCCTGGTGATGAAATAAAATCATGGCTAATCACATATACAAACTGTATGCTAACTCTACCAAAAAAGACTTAACTTTCGCAGGCATGGACAAACCTGTGGCAGGACCTGTTTCCAAAGATGTAGGTTTGCCTCGAAATTGGATCCAGGCAAGTTGTTCGTGACACTAACGTGGGTCGTGTATGACAAACGCTTCGGCCATCAAAGGCGGCACGCAAAACTTTGGTGCTCTCCAAAGAACCCTCAGAAGCCTTCGGGACCTGACTTCCTACAATTGCCTCAGAAAAACCAACACCTTGCCAGTGGGTCTTTACTTACCGGAAGTTAATGGAAGCCTCCGAAATTCGGTGGCAGCTCATTCTTCAGAACTTTCAAATTACCTCGCGGCGGGGTGCTGACCCCAAATCTGCCTAGCTATTCTCCCGTGGCTGAAGACCCCTTTCGGGAGAAACACAACGCATCAATGGTGCATAGGGGTGTCTTTGTTGAGCTGGTACCCTTGGTGGCGTGTTTCTAAAAACGGAAAACCAACCCGTTTTGAGGGTTGTCTTGACACAAGACCAGCCCCTACCTTTCCGAGCAACACTCTTACCAGCAATTCCCACACTCCTTCTTCTTGCCGCTTTGCTTTTTCCATGAGGGGCTTTGTACGAAAACCAGTGGCTGTGCGTTCCCATACTGCCCGGTTTAGCCCGTCCGGTCCCGGGCAGTGATTGCCAGGTAGGAGTCCAATCGCTTTCGGATCTCCTCGCTCCGACTCGGGGAACCCAAACCTTCTGGGCGTCGCGAAGGCGGAGGTGGGAGGGGCTATCACCCTTCGAACCGTTTGCTGGTCACGACAACGTGTTACTTCTAGAGCAAATATATGTGCCCAAACCCAGCTTCGCAAAAGGGTTGTGTTTATTCGATACAGAAGCAAGCCGGACATGAGGGGATTCATAGCAACTTGATGAATCGCGCCTTGGCAGTTCTATCGTGGCCAGCAGCTCAAGTGCCGACGCGATCACCCTCGATATCTTTATTTGGGTCCGGGAACTACTATTGCCTTTCCCCGGTCTGTGAAAGTAGGCATAAACATCCCGACGCACTTATAACCGGCACGGCGAAATTGCGCGTCACTGCGCTCACGGTGCAGCCAAACGCGCGCGGCGCTTGGGTTTTTGCACTTGCCACAATGCGACCACGTCAAAGCCTGCGCGATGTCTCCAGTGTGATTCACCAAAACGTGTGTTTTGTTGAGGCGAAGCAAGAGAAATTGCGAAAACAGAGCCTAATTTCCGTCACAAAATGTTCCTGGGTTTAGAGCAAGCATGTGCATCTTCTCGCAAACCTGTATACGTGTTCTTTGCGTTTCCGGGTGCCATGATGCTTGACCTGACGTGCTCAAGCTACAGACGCAAACAGTCACAGAAGGCCGCCGAAATATTCCGGGCGGGCAGTCGGGCGCGCGACGGAGACCGTGGGCGGGTGTGTTTACCATGTGCCAGGCACGTACTCAGGCGGCGTGGTGGGTGTGCTTACCATGTGCCAGGCGTGTAACACAGGCGTACCACGGAGAGTGTGGGCGGGTGTGCTTACCATGTGCCAGGCATGTACGCAGGTGTGCCACGGAGAGCGTGGGCGGGTCGGCGGGTGCAAAAACAACACGTTTTGTGGGTCGGTAAAAAGTTTATGGAGTTGACCAGGTTTTATCAAGAGCTATCTAGAGATGGAAATCCATGCACTTGGCGGGAAAACGAAAAGCCATGAAAACGCCACGCCGGTTTCTGGGGCGTAGGCATAAACATGTGCATATATACATATGTATAGGTATGAACGCAAACACCTGTGAGACTATGTATATACCTCGGGGTATAATTAACATGACCTCTCTCTCCCTCTCCCTCTGCCCTCTCTCAGTTACCCAGCTTCCCGGGCCGATGCCTTTTGCCACTTCTGAAGCAACCACAGGATTCGGAGGCGCGCCGCATCCGGCAGCGATTTTTCTTCGATTCCCCGAGCCGCTCCTTGACAAAGGGCCCGCTGTAGCGGTGGTTCTTCCTGTCCGCCTGTCGGCCTGCCGGGGCGCTGCCCGAAAGAACCTTGCGACCCTGCTGAGTTGACGGAAGAAACTGCACCTTTCGAGCCAAAGCACTAGATTGATGATGACAACTGCCAGGAAAAAGTTTGAAGCCTGCCAACTCGAAGGGTCAAGAATTGAGGCTCAAAGGTAGACCGAAAGGAAGCCGACCTTCCTAAGTGGCATGAACCATTTTTTGAGACCGTGGCCAAGAAAAGCAGCTGTGGCAACTCTGAACGCTTTGTCTCAATCGATCTGTACCAGAAGTCCCAAAAGGGGAAATCCAAAAAAACCCAAGGGAACATAATGGAATATAAAGGAAAATCCAAGGGAAAATCAGTCGTGAGAAGCAACAAGACAGTGAAAGCCCGGCGTGAATAGCTCGGCCAAGACTGCACAGGGTGTGAAGTGTGGTCTCATGGCAGAGTTGCAGAGAACCCATCTGCAGCTGCTGTGAGTGAAGCACGCTGCACGCTGGTCAGTCTTGTTGAACAGAGTGTTCATTCAAACTCACGAATGGCACGATACATTCAGTGCAAAGTCTGCGTGAGACATACAACAGGAATATTAAACTGTACAAGCCAAAGCCTGGCGAAAGAGAAAAACTCGCACTCTATGTGACATGCCACTGTGCCAATTTACCACGCCATAACTCTTGGCATGCATGAGCTTTCCCAAAGAAGCACTCATGACTCATGAAACGAAAATGGATGATACAGCTGTAATAATGGCCTGTGAAATTCATTTTGTTAGTCATATTCATAAGCTTCAGAATGCGACGTCGCACGACACGTTGGCTGGTGGCTCGCAGGCAGTAGCTGCAGGGAGATTCTTTGGAGGATGTTCTGTCAAAGTTGGTTGGGTGTGACTCATTGCCCCCCCAACCAACAAGAAATCGTGGCGTTCCCAACAAACAAAAAGGAGCACCTTCAAAAAATCGCCACGCCCGGTGGCGGTTTATGATCTTAAATCCTCTCCTCGCCCAAGTCAAAGCGGCTTCGGAAAAAACATGTCGCATTCGGTGAGCCAACCAGCACCCTCCATGGGAGTCACATGCGGGGACTCCCTTGACTCGCCGGACTCGCCATCCATGTCTTTCGCAAAAACGAAACCAAGGAGTGCGGGGCTTGCGCTTCGGTCGCACCCGGAACGAGTAGAAATGCGGCAAGTACCTTCAAGCCAAAAAATAAAATTCAAGCAAACAAAAACAAAAACAAAAACAAAAACAAAACAATAACAAGACAAACAAACAAGCAAAAAAAAAAACAGCAAACAACAAACGAAAACCAAACAAACAAGCAAACAAACAAACAAACAAACAAACAAAAAAGACAAACAAACAAACGAACAAGCAAAAAAAAACAACAAACGAACAACAAACGAACACCCCCCCAAACCAATTTCATAGCCTGTTTCGTAAGACTCCGGCGCGCCTGCCATGCTGCGGACGCTCTGCTGGAGGCTCGAGGCGCCGTCCTGAACATCCGGACCCAGCCATCGATCCCACAGCCTTCATGTGGCCACCTGTTCAAGGAATACGAACCAGGAAAACTGTCTAGGTTCCATTTGTGGGATGGGAGAGTAATCCTTGAGCCAACTTATGCTTTTAGTCACTTTGGCTTGAAAGGTTCCCCAGACGAACTGCCCTGCTTCCCATCCGCTTGGTGTACCTCAAAAACAAACCAAGACCGGAAACCGAAAGGGCTCTTACCCGCTATAAGGTCGAGATCTTGCACAACCCTGCACTCGACCATGACCAAGGGGTCTCTGCAAATCTCAAAACAAGGGGCTCCTTGCAGGCAAGACCTTGCCACAACAAACTCAAACCCTAAAGAATACCACTTAGAATACGCATGCTAAACTAAGTGGCTGTAATTTAGACCCTAAAATTCAGCCCCCTCCCTCCGGATTGCGGGCACGAGATTGTTTGTCCAATCCGATCCCTGATTTGTTAACCGTCTTTTGCTTTAGCACGGTAGGGTTCCTGAAAAACATCCAAAAAACCACCTGATTTGCAAGGATTCGGATCTAAATCAGCTGGTCAAGGTGTTGGACCCCTGCTGTTCTCCTTACTCAGTTCCTGAATGGGCCAAAAACAAGTCCCGACTTTGTGCCACCAAAATCGTCTGCAAGTGCCGTCGGCGCCTGGGCCCAAAAACCGGCACCTCCTGCCTTCATTGACTGCATGGTCTTCTCGCCGAAGGTCGGGTCCTGGTATGGAAACGCGCCGCAGCCCAAAGAACCCCTTCAGTAGGAGCCGCATGTCTTGAAGGTACCCGTTTTGGGGTGAGCTCGGAGGAGAACCAAAGTGAAAGCCGCTATTTTGGGGCCAATCTACAGAAGAACCACGTGGTCTGCCAGAAGCTGGATCCACTTGGCTACAGGATGGCAATCCCCATGTTGGTTTCCCCTTTGATTTTTCGTTCAAACCGCTAAAAAAGGTGCTCTCAAAACAACACAAAAGCAAAAATTCAAGGAAAACTAGGAAAACCCAGAAGGCAAAAATGGCGAACGGTCTGGCAAAGTCCGGCAATAAGTGGAAATCTACCGGAAGCCCTGTCCTTCTTCTCCTCCACGGGCGGCGGTTGCGGTGTCTTGTCCTAGGGCTCTTGGCATGTCTGGCGTCAGGTAATCAAAACCTCTACCCGAACCAATGAGAAGATCTGAATTCCTCGAGGTTAAACCCATGGAATCCCATTCCCCAAAAGGAAACCCGTGGGTTTGAGTCTACCTTGGGGTAATCAACCAACGGAACCCTGACACCTCCTTGGCATCTACCGGTTGATTGTGGCTTCTGAGTGCCAGAGTGGAGCAACCAAGTGGGCAAATGTCGACAATTCTCACTTCGGAACTTTTGGGTTCCCACCAAAATGGTCTTCCCGAAAAGTATAAAGTCCATACACTCAGGCAATGAGTCCTGGCGGAAATAATATTGGTCCGAGACTAGAAAAGGATGTTCCTCGGCCAGTTACTACATGTCTCAAATTGGAAATAGGAAATAACTTATCAAGGGACTGTCATGAGCGAGCTCGTGCTCCCTCCAGTTTTGCTTTCTGAGCTGTGTTGCATTTCAACTAGCGAAAGCTTGCAGGTTTCCTTTGGTTTCGATTGAAATCAAACCCCGAAGCCTACCATCAAAGACTCGCCCGGCTCTGAAAAAGCCTCATCTTCAGACCAAAAAACGCGTCGCCTTCCGGTCGAAAAGGCGCCTTCCGTATTCCCAAGCGGAACCTGAATTGCCTTTCCTGAATGGGAACCCCAGATGTTCAGCCAAAGAGAAACAACGGGGTTGGGACCTGTGTCCACCAGAAAAGCAGACCGCACGGATCCTCCATCATCGGCTCCATAGAGCCATGCTCCGTGAGGTAGGACCTCGTGAGAGGCGAGCGACAAGGCTTGAGCAAGTCGGGTCGGAACCCCTCCATGAGCCGCGGCCAAAAAATCGAAGCCTTCGACCTAAAAGGCACCAAGTCCCCTGGTTTTGCTGGGGAACTTTAGAGCTCATCGTGTTGATCTTGGGTCAAAATTGCCCTAGGTGGCTTGAGAAAATCCTGTTTTGGTGATTCGGCATACTCCATAGCTGTCCTAAACCAGAAATCAAGCCTGGAGTACAATCCCAACATGGTATTCGATTATATTTCGTGATGGGGGAGACACCTTTAGACTTTGAGGAGAAACACAGTAATGTCGAATGTCGCAAGTTGCTGGAGCGCACAAAATGTCGGGTCGCTCCTATGACTTCCAACGCTTCACGACCGCCGATTTGATCCGCGACAACGCCACGACGCAAAGTCTCTCTCGCGCAAAATCGGAAGTGCATGGGATGGGTAAACAGCCATGGTCCATTGCGGAAAGTACCCTCCCATCTATGGAACCCACCACAGGATCCAATTTCGAGAAAAATGGTCCGGGACCCCAAAACGGCACCTTCCAGGTTAGTAGACAGGGTACCGATGGATCATCACGAGTTGGTCAAACTTTGGGTTGGGGTTGTCTCAAAATAGGGAACCCCCCCCCCCCAAGAAGCCAAAATTGAACCCTGGGAAATGTTGTGCTCGGCCCATCAAAGCGACGTCCTCAAATGCTCACTGCAATTGGAAGAGTAGTGTGGACAACAGGTTTCTCTTCAAAAAGGAGAACCCCGGACCTGGTTTTCCTCTGAAACGAGAACCCTTCCCCAAGAACCACTTCACAGCCTATCTAGGCAGAGACCAGATTTTCCAGCTGTTGGGGCGAAAACAAAACGACTTTTCGACCTGCAAAACGTGATATTCGCTTTACCTCCAGAATTTTCATGGGGAAACAAGACCATCTGGCTCAGTAGGGTTCCACTTCCAAAAGCCCGTGTAAGGATTCGGATCCTCTAAATCAGCTGGGATGGTCCTGCTATCCTTTGAAAAACCCCAAGGAAAAAAAGCCCTCGTCCATCCCCGAGTCGGTCAAAACGAACGTTTTCCCACCTGCAAAACCCGCAAAACCCGCAGGCGAGCGCCGCCCCTCCGGGGCCCGGGCAAATCGTTGGTGAAGAGGTAGCCCACACTGCAGGCCACCTCCGTGATGCCATCAACAAGGGCTGGGTCGGGATGAAACGTGCTCAGTACTACGTTTGGGGCTCCCGCAAAGGAAAGTCGTCTTGCAAAACCCTCCGATCGTCAGCGCCCGTGATTGCTGGAGGGAGGGTAAGCCTGCCGTAACACACCCAACCGGTAAGCTAGAACTTGATACGACAAGTGGGGAATGACCCAGGGTTCTCGGAATGACCCAGAAGGGGGATTCCCTTAAAAGGAAACCATAGGGGATGGATTATACCGGCTGACCAGCAAGACAACCATGGTCGGGGGGGGCAACAGTTGCAACTCGCCATCTGGACCCACGGTTACTGAACCATGACCCAAGTTGAAGATCCAAGTACCCACGTGGTTGAACCGACCTGGTCGTTGAGGACCTGCCAAGATATGACCGACAATTCCGGCACCTTGGAACGTCCAAGCCAGGTCAGTGGCAAACCTTGAGGGCCAGGCCCCAAGTCGCAAGCCAAAGAGGGATCCCATCCCCGACGAAAGCCTGTCACTCCCAGCAGATCTGAAAACCAACACCCCGCAAAAGCAATATGCGCCCTCCGAATTATGATCTGATTGCTCGTGGCTACCAAGGGAATGAAAAGGGGCGAAGAGAAACCACCCATGCACTTCCCTGTTTCAAGGGGGCTCTACAAGGGTCCAACGAAAGATACTGACGGGACCCTCATGTTTTTGGAGCCTCAACATGGCAAACGGTGTTTTTTGCCTGGCTAAACCTTGCCAAAACCCTCTACGGACATAGGTCAATTCGAGAGTGATCTTGGAGATGAGTGTTGAGAGCTCCCGTAGACAGAATATGTTGACTTAACCTCATGTGTGCCATCGAACTCCTTATGTAGATCGTTTCGCTTGCTGAATCTTGGACACCTTGCATTGGTGCTCATTCTGGGCTGCCCTCAGATCCCCCCGCTAAAAGTTTAACTTTTGGTGGCTTAAATGGAAACTAGCACAAAACACTAAAAGGCTAAAAAGCTAAGGAACCGGATGGCGGGGAGCCTGTCCAGTGCGATATGTCTCCAGCCTGCTGCTCCACGACTATCCGGGTCTTGTCCTTGCACTCCTGGATGATGTTCGCAGTCATCTCCAGGCACACCTACCCCAGCAGCTTGCTTTTATGTCAAATGGGCTCCCAAAAAGACCATCTCATGGTTTCCCCTGGCTTCTTCTTGGCCTTTTGGTCATGTTTTAACTGGGCTCAAATGGACATCTAAACACTAAACACTACACTCAGATGCCCAGTGGTTAGGGGAAAAAAGGGCACCCTTTTTTGGTTGGTTGAGCTTAAAGGGGCACCCTGACCCAACAAAAGGAAAAAAGGGCACCACTGGGCAACACAGTAAAAAGCCCAAACGCTAAGTGGAAAAGGAGGGCTGGGAGCCAAGCTTGGCTAAAACTCCAAACGCCGAGACATCTCGTCGCCTCCGCAAGCTTTGGGAAGCGCCGGAACACGGACTGAGCCATGCGCTGTGAGAGGACCTCGCAGCACGTGTTTGTTTTCTCGCTTTTGGACAAAAGTGCAACGCTTGGACGAGCCGTGTTTTTTTTGGCGGAAAAAGAGAAGAAGGATCTCCAAAAAATAACGCTTCGAGTCGGTGTTCCTTTCTGGGCTTCCCTTCAAAACTCGCCAACAGAAACTGGGGGCGGTTTCTCCAACGGAAACCGAACAAAGCCTTTGGAGGCTCAGGGCCCGAGTTTCGACGGGGAGAGCGGCTTTTATTTCGCTCGAAGTTGCTGAAAAGAAAAGACATTTCGGCGCGGAACGAACAAGTGCACTTGGAGCGATGAGATGGCCAAGTGCTGAAACGCATCTGGAGCCACCGGAGGAAAGAATTGTCAGGGCGACCCAAAAAACCGGAAGCCTTGTCAAAGCTGACCGGTTGCAGAGCCCATGAACATCCCTGACCGCAAGCAAATGGGTGCATGGTTGTGGGAAATGGCCCTTTCTTTCACACTGAAGTGAGCCATGCCCAGGAGAACCCAAGCTCCCACAACCAACAGAAGGGGACCTACTGGATACTCTCTCTCAGGAACCAAAAGGAAACTAACCAGTTCAGGTGGTGCCCTGCCCCTGTCCAATACACCAAGTCCAAATGTTTGCTGACTGCCACAGAACCTTACCTGCTTCGACTGCATCCTCTTGTGCGCAAACTGGACATTGAGGAATGAGGAATCCCCTAGAAAACTTCGTCATAACCTTACGCTCGCTTCACCCCATCGATGGAACCGGTCGTGGACTAATTCGTCCAGATCTGCGGAGTCTAAAATCATGCCAACGCCTGAAGAAAGAATTGCACCCAAAGTTTTTCGGACCCACATGGGGGGTTGATCAAAATGTCCATTCACATGGGATGAGCATGGGGTAAAACCACCCTTCAAAAACATGATACTTCCCACACTGGCAAAGTTGCCCATGGTCCTTCGGGGGCCCTACATGGAATATGTTTATTGACCTGGGTTTTCTCGAGCGCCCGCCTCACTCAGATCCCTCAAATCCCTCACTCAGGAGAAGGGTCCCGGCATCCAATGCGGAGGCCACATTGTGCACGCACCTCAAGCCGGAAGCCGAGCTTCGGATTCGCGGAAAAGGAAGCGAGCGATGCCTCACTTTGTTTGAGGAGATCTTGGAGGATATGGGGGTGGGTTGACCCATATTCCATTTCGGGCCCCCAAATGAGCCTATGTGGGAAACATCATCTTTTTTGGGGACCTCCCCCAATGGTCATCCTATGCAAAGGACCTTATTTTGAGGACCTTTTGATCAACACCCATATGTTTTTCTTGGGGGGTCCCCCCATTCAGAGACAAACCCCGGTGGAAAGACAGATTTCCAAGAGATTTAGGAACCTCGAGAATGTTCGCTTTCAAGGACCCAGGTCAGGTGTGTGGCTCTCATACCGTCCAAGAACTAGTGGACCACATCACCCCCCCCCTTCCTTCCGCATGAGCACCCCCCCTCCCTCTTCCCCGCACTCGCGCCCTCCTGTGTCCCCAGCTCCACTGCCGGGATGGAGATCTTCTGCAGATGCGGCCTCAGAGCGGGTGGGCAACCCTCCCAAATTGGGCGCTCATGTTGTTGGTTGAGGTGCGGGCGGGAAACCTGGCGTCAGGTTAAGGAAAACCAACACCTTCTTTTTTGGAAGGGGCTGTCTCTGGGAAACTCCTTGCGATTTTTGGCCCAAGTTAGGGTGAGCATGTGTTGCCCCCGCTGGGCCTCCAAAAGGCAAACAAGGCTTACAAAAAACGGACGGGACCCTCCCGCCAAGTGACATGGAACCTGACGTTTCGGAGGGTCCTGGTTTGGCAAATTGTTCCCTTTAAAGGGCCTGTGAGGTGCCATGTTAATTGGTGGGAGGGTGTTAAACATTCCTCTATTTGGTTAAGCTCTGGAAAAAATAGGTCCAGTAGGAATAGATTCCCTTTAAAGCCAACCAGGGAAAATCGAGAAAAAAAGAATAAGAAGAAGAAAAAACATGCCCTTTCAGCCAATGGAAGAAGGGATGGTGTTCCGACCAAAGTTTTTGAGTTAAAAATTGGGGCTCCCCACAGCGCCAGGAACTCGAAGGTGTCCGGGGAAGGGAAGCCAGGCAAGGAGTCGCCTGCCGAACGACTCGACTGCGGCCGTCGGGCCACAAATCGGGTGCCTGCAACGTGGTTTTTGACCCTGGGGTGGTTTTCAAAGTTGGTTTATTGAAATTCGCCCTAAAACAAGGGCTCGCTTCATTTAAGATGTAGGAGACCAGGGACTAGGAGACCAAGAGACCTGCGGACTAGGTCTCAATCATGATTTTGATCCCCAAGACTCCTTCTTGTTGATCCCATGAATATTGTTTTTGATGCTCATCCCTCCACACTTGCCATGCAAACATCAAAGGTTGGATCCTCTGCTGAAGCACCGGCGCGGATTGATCCCACCCCTCCCCTTCATTTGCAACCCCCGAGTCACCACCCACCCCACCCCAACCATCACCCACAATGAATCCTGCGACCAGGCCCCCCCCCCTTCCCCCCCCCCAACAAAAAAGAAACTTGGAAGCCCCCCACCTTCATGCATGCGGATCGCCCGGTCGATGTCATCATCGGTCATCTCCGCTGTCATGGGAATCTCCAGGTAGTCCGCCTGCGCGATCGATGCCCGGTGTGAGGGAACGAGAAAAACCGAAACGGGGAGGAGTTCTTTTTGACCCAACTGAAACCCTCGGCGCCCCCGAAAAACAGGCGCCCTTCCTCCGTTTTGCCTGCAACCGCAGTTGGGTGGCAGAAAAGTCAAAAACGAACCCCACCCCACCCGGGGAAGGATCCTGAAACAACCTTGCGAGAAGGGCCTGCCTAAGGGGTTCTGATCCAAGCGCGCGAACATTTTTCTGGGTTGCGGATCCGAATGATGTCTCTCCTGACTCACTTTTTGTCCCAGGGCTCACCACGTACAGAACACGTTCCGGCTTTCTCAGGATATGGCCTCAGCCCGTGTTATATGTGGCCAACCCAGGCCCAGAAAAGACGCGAAATTGATGTCCCGACAGCCTCGGAACCTTCTGGAACCCTCCGGAACCCTCCGGAACCTTCCTGAAAGCTGCCCCGAACCATATTTGGGCAGAGACCCCATAGCTTTCAGCTGGCAACATGGCGGATGGACATAACTCCAGGGTCCCCAATTAACATTCAACTTCATGTTGGCGCAAGGGGGACGGAAGGCTGAATTGATTTCTGAACCCGTCGCAAGTAGTCCAGGGGCTACAGGCAATCTGCTATACATGCCTGGCTGGAAATGTCAAGAACAACACGCGGCCATGACATCTTTACCC
Source organism: Effrenium voratum (assembly GCA_963377175.1). Lineage (NCBI taxonomy): Eukaryota > Dinophyceae > Suessiales > Symbiodiniaceae > Effrenium > Effrenium voratum. The sequence continues at coordinate 37,063 of CAUJNA010001205.1, forward strand.
ATTTCCCCCCATTTTCACACAGATCTTGAGGTCTCCAATTAGATAGCTCTGTACGAGCCTCCTTAGCGGTCAGTTTCCCGGGTAATGTGATTCAATAGAGGGGGGGTACTGGAGATTGTTCAGACTTCGATTTCCCTGAAGCTGGGGGGGGCCTTGTGGAAACCCCCTGAAGGCTTGCGGGCACTCACATAAATAGGCGACGAGACCCTCTTAGGGGCCGGCCAGGAAGTCGTTCAGGATCTGCCGCCTCACTTGCTTCTTTTGGCCCAGGTCAAAATGACCAGCTTCTCATAGACTGCAAAACCAGTTGCACTAGGCGGCTTTCGCATATATTTCCCCAAGAGGTCTAAAGCAAAGAGCCTTTCCCCAGACTTTGTCCCAATTTGGGTGTGTTTTTTAATGAGGCGGCCTGCTTGGAAAAGGACCACTCCGTTCCGGCCTCGAAGACACTCTCCAATCTTGCAAGCCCCTCTCACCAAGAGAGTAAAAAAATTGCCAATGCCGACGACCATCAGGGATACCCTTTTGGATCATGTCTCAAGTTGAGATCTAAGGATGCTCATGGCGGCCCATGTCTTGAACTCAAGACATAAAGAGCTATGGTCAAAATACGCCGTTCACAGAAAAACTTAGACTGTGACTGGACATGTTGACCGATGACATGAGAAAAAACAAAGTGGGCGGTGTGCCGCTTCATTGCAACATTGGGGGGGTATGTTTCTGCCACCCATCTTTGCCACTTGTTTCTGCACACCCTTGCCAGGCACTGTCAATGGGTCCCTTGTCCTTTTACCCCATGGTCACGCCTTTAGTGGACCATGGTTGAAACGCCGCGGAAAATGCCTTGCGCTGCGCCCCAAGGAACTTCGACCGGTCCCCAAGGTGTTGGCTTCTTCCCAGAAACGTGGCAACCAAGACAGGCCTCATGCAAAATCCCAGGCCCCCAGCGACCACCAGAAAATTCTGGGCATGCGGCTTGTGCTTATAATCCAAACATATGGGTTGGCACTCCTCAAGGCACTTGGTATAAACCATAATACTCCTTGGCTTCACCCAGCTCGCGACTTCCCCGCGATGCCCCGAGGAAAGGCCGCGGCTTTGCTTCCCCAAACAGAAGTGATGGGATCCCCGGCGATCTGCCCAAAACTTTGAAAAATAAATCTCTGATTTGGGTTTGTCTGAAAAACAGGGGAACCTGGGGAACCCGCCAAAATGGTGGGTGTTCTGTTGGTTTCCCTTTAAACCAAACCAACAACAGGTTCCCCAAAGAACGACACACCCAGAGTTCAAACCTCCCCACACTGAGCTTGCGGCACGTGCGCTCCGCCAGACATGGAGCTGCTATCGCCCCCGTGCCTGGGTTCGACCCCATATCACTTGTCCAAGCATCATTTAGGGTTCCTGAAAGCATCCAAACACCACCTGCTGATCAAGGGAATCTCTTGAATCAGAAGTGATTTGGTCTCCGGATAAGCATCCTTTCGGGGACCAGGCTTCGCCGCCGTTGTCGCTTGGCCTTTTTGTGGGAAGGGGTGAAGCTAACGGAAAGCCGAAAAGAACCCGGAAGGACTTGGAAGTCTTCCCAGGGGTGTTGTTTCAAGAGCCAGAAACAACCAACCCATGGGATGTGTTTATGGATCTCTGGCAAAAGCATCAACAGGAAACCAACCTGTCCGAGAGCCCTTCACTTTGGCCAACAAACATTGAGATGTGCATCGAGAACGGAAAAAGAGGAACCAAGAATTCAGCAAATGCGTCCAAAAAATATGCGGCACGCTTGGTTTCATTTGAGTAGTGAAAACTTGGCAGGCGGATATCCGCGCCTAATTCTGGTTGGCACGGTCCCTTATCCTTCACTTACGTGGACTTTTATTGTGGCTCAGACATCAACAAGAGCGGGACAAAGACCTAACACACACCAAAAAAAAAGAAAACGGGACGTACGTCCCAGTCAAACATTCGCAAACAGGCGGGAAAAGGGGGAACCACATCCAACAAAGGGGAACAAGGGGAAGCAAAAGGAAACACCAAAAAAAAAAAAACGTTTCCCAGTCAAACATCCATACAATAACGGAATGGGGAAACATGTCAGCTAAGAAAACAAACGTGCCAGTCGAACTTGGAAAAAACAACGTGAAACAAGCTGGAAAAGACCCCTTCCCTGCGAAACATCTACAAGAAGCGGACAAAAAGGAAAACATGTCACAAATGGCCATGGGTCAACATCCCGTACCCCCAATGAACATCCCAATCCCCACTGAAATTGACCAAAATGGGTGGTGCACCTAGCCCAAAATGCTACCATTGGCTTGGACCAGCCAAATGAACGCGTCCATCCTCCCACAGGAGAGCGGGTCTATTCCCCTCTCGAAGGAAGTCGCAGCCGGGCCCCACGCAGGTTGGCCAAGTACCGCTGCAGCTTCCGATCGTACTTCCCGCCTTGGCCGACAAAAAACGACTCGAGAGAAGTAACTTCTGCCGGAGACCAATCTACTCTACAACAGGTGTATACATACTTACATATGTACATGTGTATATATATATATATATCGTGAAATAGATGTGTGTGTATATATATATATATTACATACAAATATTGTTGGTACCCCCGCCCAAACCCACCTTCTGACAGAGTTCACTGGTATGTGCAGTGTGTTCCGCCTGTTCTGGTGGTGGTGGTGGTGGTGGTGGTGGTGGTGGTGGTGGTGGTGGTGGTGGTGGTGGTGGTGGTGGTGGTGGTGGTGGTGGTGGTGGTGGTGGTGGTGGTGGTGAGGAGGAGGAGGACGGGGGGAGCCCCTCCACAGGGCGCACCTCCCGCCCGGCGACGTCATAGCAAAGCAACGCTTGGAGTTACAGGTATCTGGAAGCACAACTCTACTCTAGAAGCTTCAGGCTCTGGACAACAACAAGAAATCGTCCCTCAAGGTAGCTGGCTGACGGGCTTCCCCAGGAAGCTGGTGTTTCGCGTTTATACTATGTGTTTGCTGTTTTTGTTGGTTCCCCGTTCTTTTCTCTGACGCTTCTGTTGCTTGGTTTCCGGTTGCTTCAGTTGTTTCTTGGTTGGCTCATCTGGCCTTCTGATCCTCTTTAATATGACTGTTCGGGGGATTCTTGAATGGCACCCTCAAACTTTGTTTTGAGGAAGAATTCCCAGATCAAATCATGCATTAGCCTGTTACTTTTGAGGGGTGGCTTATCCAGCCCTACGACTAAGTCGGGGCAATACTAGACTTACCCACAGCGCCCGAGGGTTGCTGTCACCCCCTAATCCACCCTTGTCGGTTTTGGATAGGGTTTTGGCTTAGGTTGTTTGATGGGTTAAGGTTTAGGGTGTAGGTTTAGCCTAAGTTTAGGTTTGGGTAAATTACGTGCCTCTCTGCAGGATAGCTGCTGCATGTCTTGGAAGCTCTCAAGAAGTGTCGGCTAGCTTTGTCTGAACGGCGCAAGCACCCGTCTCTGCCTTTCAACGAGCCGAGCTGCGATCGTCTGTATGAGCCTGAGCCTGATCATGACTAATTCGAGCACGTGGTGAAGACGGCAAGTGCGTCAAGCAGCTTGGGCTTTTAGCTTCGGGCGTCGGCATGGGCTCGCCGTGGACTTAGAACTGGCAAAACTGAACTAAGACCTGTCATATACTAACTTTAGTAAGCGGGCAGCCCACTCTTTAATGGCACTAGCAAGCTTTTCTTTGAGGAAGCATTCCCAAATCAAAACCTAGAGGGAAAGCCGAGTTTGGGGGGTAGCACATACATATATATATATATATATATATTTAGATATGAATATTTAGATATGAATATTATACGAATATGTATTTCACAAATGCGGTCCTCCCTGCAACAGGGGGGGAGGGGGGAACAAACCGGAAAGCCCCAGTCATCTACCCTTCGTTTGCGGTTAGTTGCCACTTCGCTCCGGCGACTCCGCTCAAGTCCTGCGGTGACTTAGGGTCAATGCACTGAGTTGGGTTGATGAAAGCGGCTCGGTGCTTTTCATACATGGCCATGGGTCACAACCCACATCGTACCCCTAGTGCACATCCAAATCTCCACGAAAATAGAACACAATTGGTTGTGCACCTATTGAACCATGGCCACATAACCCAACTCAAAGGGCGAACTCCTGTTCCTGTCCCTTCTCAAAATTCCCTGGGCATTTATAAAAGTGGCAATGGCTGCGCAGCAAAATCACATGTTCGGGGTGAAGTTCTACAGTATGAATTCTGCCAAATGTGGGTCATGGTTCCCTGAAATATGATTCTTCCTTGCATCGAAATCTCTTCTCATCCTAATAAGAAGCTGGGTGAATCAGAAGAACTCGCCGCACTGCAAATAAGGTTTCCCTTACAAAACAAACCTTCGTGGGCCCCAAATCACCAAAACCTTTAGGCCGCAAAACTCTCTACTAAGCAGCGGTCCGCTTCATTCCCCTTGAGGGACTCCAGGAATTTGGGCCCCATTTGCGGCCCCCATAAGACAAACTCCTATCCGTTAAGCTTTACCTGAGGGGAACCTCCACAAAGGGGATTTGGGGGATTTGTGGCGCAGAGCTGGGATTTGGACAGGTCCCCACACCTTGTCAGCTTCCATTGTCAGAGAGCAACAATGCCACTTTCAAGAAGCCTTTTGTTGGCTTTCCCAAAGCAACGCTTGTCCTGCGCCATGGAGCCTGACTGAAGGTATTTTAAAAAAACCATTGCCCTATGACCTTCTCGTGGGGTTGGTGGTGGACATTATCGCCTGGCGGGATGGCGGGATGGCGTATTTCCGCCGGCAAGATCGAAGTCAGCTCAGCAGAGTCACCTTTTGGTCAAAGTCTGGCAAAGAGGTCTACCCCAAACCTCTCAAGGTGCCTCCTTTTTGGGGGGGAAACGCCTTGCTGGTGGTTCGAAAAGGAAACCAACAGGCAAATCAAGCCCATGGTTTAATAAGCCGAACTAACAGTAACTAACACGAGAGCAAAACTTGCCGCACCCTTGTTAGCCAGGGGGGGGCTGTCCCCGAAAGTGCCGGCAAGGGGTTAGTAGCCAGAGCAAATCACACACCAAAGCCATGCTTGTAAGCCCCCGTTCCGTCGGCTATAACCATGGCTACTAACGACTCACCTGACATGCCAGATCAACCAGCTAAAGCAACCTGCAACTCCCTATATTTCCCCCTCAATCATCACCTCACTTGAAGTCAACTCACTTAAACTGGGCCTGCGGTCGCGAATCCATGTCCTCTGGAGTGCCCCGGTCATGGGGACAGGGCAGTGTAGACGACAAAGGAAAATGGGTGATGATCACACACCAGCAAAATCGGCAGGCCCGATTTGCCCAAAAAGGCGATGCTGAAATCAAAGCGAGTTTACCCTTCAGCTTTGGGCTCCGCGCGGATGGTGTTCTTGAACATCTCGCAGTAGTCCGTGATCATGGTCCACCTCAGAGTCGCAATCCCATCCCCAGAAGTTGGTCAGACACCTTGCCCACTCCAGGGTATGGAGTAGCTTGACTCTTCTTGATTCGCAAAGAAAGAAGCAGTTCTTGAAGCAAAGGGAATTCGTTGGGTTACGCCGCACCCCCCCCATCTTCTCATTCTGAAAAAAATCTCAGCCTAGTCACAAAAGTCTGGGCTGGAACGCTGATGAAGGGAGAGAAGGTGGAATGGGCAAGAAGCCAAATGCCCGGGATCTGCAGTTTGCTCACGCTTGTTTTGCCACATGTGCGTGGACAAGTTTGGCTTCTGCGTAAGGAAACTCGAAACGCGAGAACCTGCCAGACTTACCAATGGTTGCAAGAAAACTTCCTTGCCCTGCTTGCGCCTTTGGTTGTTGTAACGCTTTTTTGGGTCGGTTTAGTGGACCTTTGGGAAACCACGTGTTTGAAGCCAATCCAATTTGCTGCCTTTTTCGGTGTTGATGCCCCTTAAGTTGTGGCCATGGTAATTAAGGGGACCACAAAAATCCGTCGTAATTGACTTGCTCAGTTGTTTGAAGATCCAAGTCGCATCCAATTTGCAGCCTGGCTCGGCTGCTTTCCTGGAAATCCTGGGCAACCTTTTGCCGGGCGAAAAGACGAGGTTGAAGAGTTACGCCTCAGATTGTTGCATGGAAGCTTTCTGGTTTTGGAGACTCCACAGTTGGCTTGTGGCTTTGCGTGTCCACGTGAATCTGTTTTGTTACCAGGTCCTTCCGGCCGAAAAGAAAACGAGCCGCGAGTCGGGGCTTTGGGAGCCCCAAAGAATCTTCGAAGCAGCTCGGCCGAGCAGATGTATAACGTGGGGCAATGAGCGAGAGTAATCCACCCATGTGCCGTGCGTGTAAGCACATGCTTCTCACCACTCGGCTTGCCTTGGCAGCCTTGCTTCTTTGCACTTGCCAGTCTCCGCCGAGTTCTTGCCCTGAACTCTTTGCATGGCTCACAGCTTGGCTTTGCTACTCACGTATCTGTCAGCCAAACTTCTGGCACGAAGACCTTCACTTCATCAGGCAGCCACATACGTCAGAAAAATGCGTCTGAAACAGATGCAGCATTCGCTGGCGCGAAGAAAAGAGCTGAGAAGAGGCGAACTACACGGTCTTTGGATTCACTTGGGGCACCGTGCCCCCCGGCCTCAGCGCCTCCAGGACGGGTCCCGCTCTGCAGAGGATGGCCGCTGCGAGACCCTGCATCATCTGCTCTGGGTACCGGCTGAGGTCACTGGAGTTGAGCTTTTCCCCCCTGGGGTGTTCGGCTGGGTTTGGACGTGTCTACTTGCTTGCCTCGGGCCAAATGTCTAGCCTTCGCCGAGCACTTCTTCAAGATGCATCTTCCTGGGCCGCTTTCCGTGATACGTCGGGGAATCTTCGTCCCCCAAGTCCCCAAAAGTCATTCGAGGCAAGCATTTTGGTGCAAGATTGCCCACAATTTTGTGGCTCTCAAGGCAAGATGTCTTTTGAAGATGTGTTTGGATCCAAACCCGGGTTGGATTGAACCAAGTTTTCACACAAGTCCCACCCTGGGCCTGGGCGAATTTCTTCTGAATCGGAGGTTTCGTGAACCACATGGGGAACAACAAACATGGGGAAACCGGAGAAGAAAAAAAATAAAAATAAAACGTGGAAAAAGCCAATTGTGCAACGCTCCCCGCAAGCCCCGCCCCCGGGCGCCCGGCATGAGCTGCACTCGGCCGTGATCCTCCAGCGGGATGCCCTGACCTGATTGACGTGAACGGTGCCGCTTTTTCGGCAACAGGCGACATCCCCTCCAAGGATGGTGAGTGCCAGGGGCGGACTCCTAATGGAACAGCATAACCAAATGATACCCCCCAAAAAGGTGCTGCAAAAGGCGAAATCTGCAAAAAGGATGGTGAATGTTGATGGACCCCCAAATAGCGGCAGTAAATCGGCCAGGAAAGAAAGAAAAGTACCTTTGTCCGCTCGCAGGTGGACGAGGTCGGAGGTAAGCTGCCTGAGTTCAGCTGGCCTCCAGTCCGAACTGGGCGAAAGCGGCTTGCGCTTGGCTCGGGTAGCAGAAAGGTTCGAAAACCCAAAAGGCTGCCACTACCCAGCCATCACACGACATGGCACAGATTGCGACTCCAGACAGGTTCACGTTGGGAACCTTTGGTCTTTACAGTTCAGGGACGTATTCTCAGGTGCACGAACAGTCCGCCACGCCAGACTGCGTGTGCGAATGGAGCGAGGCCATAGCTTGTCGGCACGGTTGCTGGATGTGCCAAATTCCTGCAAGACTCAGAGCTCCCTATATTTCCCAGTTGGACATCACCAACAGGAAGCTGGTTTTGAATTGGCCCCAAAAGTGAAGTGCAAAACCGACAAAAGGTGTATAGGGAACCCTGAAACTTGCTTGTGACATTAGCGTGATCGGGAGACGGTTGATCGCTGTTCATCCTGACCCGGCCAACTTCTGCGACTTCCTGCATGTTACCTCACGCGCTAAGTCGCAAAATGTGGTTCTACTCCGTGTTTTGGTTTGTCCATTGCCCTGTTCCGGTTCGGAAGACAGAGCACCACATCTCCCGAGCTGACTCGATTGCATGAGATGCAACTCTGCCAGGAGCAGATGCAGCTATGAGACAAAACCGACCGCCCCCTGGTAAGAGTGGGCTTGTTCGAGAAAAAAACAACCCTGAAGCTCACTGGAAAAGAAGAAGATTCAGAGTCCCCTCCAACAGAACGCTCCTTCGCGCTGGGGAGTCGCGCTGGGAGAGGTACCCCGCAAGCTGCCCTCAGCTTGACGCACCCAAAGCTTGCTTGGCATTCGTATTCCTCTGAAAAAGATGACTGGATAGTCATACACATAAAGATTGGCCCAAAATGTGTGCCTCTCACCTTCAGGGAAGCTTTGCTTGGGTTGCAAATCGCTGGCCTCTGGAAGACGCCGTGTCGAAATCGCCGTCAAAACTCGAGCCAAGGCAATCAAGGCCATCAGCTCCATCCAATTTCCCATTTGGACACCAAGGAAATCGGGGGTCACTGGATGTCCCCTTCAAAAGTTTCAAAGTCCTGGTGGTGTCCATTGAAACCATCGACACTTTTCCAGGTTCCAAAAAGGGAAATAGAGGAACCTCTGACAATTCACAGAGAGTTTTGAAAGCAAAGCACGGCCACTGAATTCAGACCGAGGCCCGGTGATACCGAGGGGATTGATGCGAATCGCGCAAGCTGTCAAGCTGTCGTGTTGACAACGGCACGGCAGGCCGGGGGATTTGATCACCCTATGAGAACGGGAGTTCAAAAAATCCACCATCGTGTACCTGGAGATTGTCACCCTCCAAATAGGCTCCTTGCTATTCTGTTGCGGGCAAGGAACCCTAGGGTGTTGGAAGCCCCCAAACTGGGCATAGTTCCTCTTTTGTCTGGGCCCTGACTTGAATGGCTTCAAGAATTCGACCGGTCGAACGAGAAAAGTGTGTCAACTGAACACAAGTATGGTTCACAGACTGCGCTTAAAAGCTCTCACTGCTCTCGCTGCGCAGCTCTCGAGCTGTGCCGATCTTGACTTGACCGGTGAGCAAGTAAAGCACCGGCTCGTGCGAGCCATCTCGGTTTGCTGCACGGGCAACGTCCAGCGCCTTGCGGCCCTTGGAGGTCTTGCATTCTGGGTCAGCGCCTGATGCCAGTAAAATCCTTACCAGCTGGTAGTTTCCGCTCTGCGCGGCCACATGGATCGGGTAAATCTTGCTCTCGCCGAAAAGTGTCCCGCAGGATCTCGGCCTGTTCACCGCTTGGAACTCGTGCAACTGCAAGAAGCTGTTCAGCTGGCGTTGCTGAGCGCACCTTCGCAATTCTTGCTTCGAAGCCCCAGACACCTCGGAGTCCTCGGTGGTCCACGTGGACGCCTCGGACAAGCTCGATGAGCATTCCTTGGAGTCCTCCAGCTTGGGCAACTGGGGCAACTCTGCGGGAGCCGACCAGTTCCCATCCGGCTTGACGGGGCACAGCAGCGCGCCCAAGCGATCCATGGCTCCTTCACCGGACGAACAGCTCACCTTCTGGGGCTAATCTAGCTCCAGACATCCTTTTGGACAGTGCGAGCCAAGCAGCCGTGATTTCAGGTACGTTCGAACCGGCTCAAAATTTAACTTTCAGTGGGAGAAATGGTTCTACCACAAAACCTAAAAAGCTAAAGGGAATGGCTGTAAATTTGAGTGTCCTTGGGAAACGAAGCAGATGGGTTCCTCCCCGACACTCATCCAAGTGGATGTTGGGCACTATTCGAATCATCGACTGGGATGCATGTGATGTGCAGCCAAAAGATAGAGGGGCGGCAATGTCCGGGAGTCTAGCACCAAACACTACCAGTAAAAAGATTGCTTCCAACCGCACATCACACTCATCGAAGAGTCATTCCCAGAAGTTGCTGCCTCTGCCGGCCCTTCTGAAAACCCTGGTGGAGAAATCCTGCGTTCCACTGGACAAATCTGCAGGAGAGTGACGGCTTTTCATATGCAAATCCAAACGACCTGCGGGAACCATCTCCGTTGTTGTTGCTTTTTTGTTTTTTTCTCCGGTGCCTCTAGTCTTCCCTGATGTAGCGCGGACTTCATCGCGTGTAGATCTTGTGCGAAATAAAGCTGACTGGCTGCTGCACTTCGAATGTACACACATGGGGTCTAAGAACTGGGTTCCTTTCTACACACACTTCAGCCGAAAATGGGCTTCTTTCGGACGCGGAAAATGCATGATTGTCCTTTCGGTGCAAGCTGAAACCCCCTTGTTGGAACCTGCTTAAGGTCTGACCACTGTGGTCAATTTGGTTGACAACGCATGGACTCCGCTGGCTTCAGCTTAGCTCGAGAGTCATGTGGGAACCCCTTTTGGGGTTCAGGGAAACTAAAAGGTGTCATTTACCTGTGGGAACGTGTTTTGGTTGCTAAAGGGAAACCACAAGCAGGCCACCCATTTCGGGAGTTCCCCCAGTTTTCGACTCGCCGCGAGAACCGGGAAAAAAAAAAAAAACGAATAGCTCTCAGGATCGTGCCCAGCTCGTCCATCCGGTCCTGCACCAGCCTGATCCGATCCGGACATGGAAGCTTTGCCGGGCCTTTCCAGCGCTCAGCCTTAAGGATTTTCAGTTGAAACCCCGAAGTAAGGGATACCCCTGGATGATGTCCAAGGAAAAAAAGCGAAACTTCCAAGGGAGAAAAAGGGAGGAACAAACAACTGGGCTTATGCTCCGACCATCAAGCCGGATGGTGGGTTGACCCGAATCATGGATACCTGGTTGACTCTCCTGGGAGCTGTTCCGTTGCGAGTTCCTCCTCTGACTCACAACCAAACAGTAATAATTAGGGTTTAACATCCAATTCCAGAGCCGTCGAAGGTACATGAGGGGACAGTTCGGTCTTGTCTTTCTGGCTCATCCCTTCTCGCCCAAATCAGCCAAAAGCCTTTTCATCAGTTCGAGACGGTTTCGACCCCCCAAGAAATCCGGAGACTCAACTTAAACCTTTGCGGAATCAGCTCCCGCCCGAGTGGGCAAGAGCCCAAGGAAGGTGAGCCTGCGCTTCTCATTGATCTCCTTCTTGATCTCTGGCAGGAATCCTCAACTCGAAACTCGCTTGCGCTGAGCAATGGACGAGTTGCGTATTACCAGTAGGCTCCAATGGAAGTGCAACTGGTACAGGTTGAAAAAGAAAACCTCGTCAAGGTCGAACTACCTGGCGGCACAAATGGCACCACAAAAATAGCCACAGCAGATAAAGCAGCAGAAATAGCTACCGCAGAAAAGGCAGCAGAAATAGCCACCGCAAAATAGCAGCAGCCGAAATAGTAGCAGAACTAGACAGTAGCAGCAGCAGCCGCCGCCGCAGTAGCAGCCACAGCCGCCGCAGCCAGCAAAGCCGAGGCAGAATCGACCCTGTCCTAGCCGGTCGAAAAAGTAGCAAGTAGCAGTAGCCACCAACTGCATGCCAGCCACTCAAGAGAAACACCAGCATAGACCCCAAATGCGGAAAAGACAGGTCGAGGATTGCACCCTTGGCCACAGAGCTTGAGCCTCGGAACCCGAGCCGGACCTTGGGGGTGGCCAAGCCACCAGCGCCCCAAAACTTTGGAGCCCCTGCACCAGCACCCCAAGCTGCATGCAAGCTCGCAAATCACTTCTTCCTCTTTAGAAGCTAGAACCCCAAGAAGTTTTAGTTATCTGCAAAATGGTTCGCAGCAGTTGGCATGGATGAACCTCGATGGTTGAAAGCCGGGCGGGCTGAAACGAAAACTGGTGGATCCCCCTTGAGAGCTAAAAAGACAAGTGCACCAGATTGAGCAGAATCCAAACTGCTGGGTCACGAACAACTTTCGCCTCATTCAATCCCATTTCCCGAAGCTAGGCGCCCTTTCGTTGAAAGAGATGGCACTGGTGAGTGAACATCGAGCCAACCAAGACCGGTTCCGAGTCCATCTATTTCAACCGAATTCTGACTTTTTACTCGGGTCTTCCCGCTTTGCTATGGAACAATCATGAGAAAAACCTGACCCGCGGATGGTTTGTGTACAACAGAAAAGCGTGAAACCCAAATACAAACATCCATGAGTAGAGAAGTCTCCGTTTTGGATGAGCTCAAGGTGGGTTTTGGGCCGTCCGAATCCTCAGACAAACCCAGACTGCCAGCCCCTGGGAGACAAACGGAAGATGTCAACCATCGAAGGCATGCCCCCGAAAAACCTCCGCGAGAGAATCCGACCGTCAACACTCTTCTCAGTGGCAGTTGGGAAGGCGCAGATTTGAAGGGCTTTGGCCGAAGGAGGACCAGGGCTGTGGGAAATGGAATCCACTTCCGCACAGCAAAAAGGGCTGCAAGACTGACTTCTCCCTCCCCAGAAAGAGGGGGGACTTCCCTTGTAGCACAGCGGGGAAAAGCCTTTGATCCCACAACTTTGAAGGGGGATCCTCCCAAGCAATGGAGAATTGGGTCCAAAGTTGACGACCCTTCGATGGCCAAGCTTCTGCGGATGTGCTTGAAGAGGATCCTGGGCTCATCGGCCATTGAGTCTCAACAAATCGGTGGTCAAACTTGTGCTCATGGCCCCAGTAAACATCCCTTAGAATCGCTGCCGACCCAGGAGCTGACCAGCTCTGGCAAGCCCAAAGGGTCGTTTGACCATGGTACAGAATAAGCAACGGACGAAAAATTACGGAGATCCCTCAAAGAACAAGATAAATTTGTGGGCGCTGCCTTACCCACCTGGGTTTGTGGGTACTTGGAGTGCTCCCTCTTCTCGCCCTCCCCAAAGGCATCCGTAAGCAATCAATGACACTGGCTGCCACTCACCTGTTACAAAGTTCGTGCAAAGAAATGTCCGCGAGTCTACCGCGGTTTCTGGCACATTGTGCTCACACATTGCAAGTGGATTGTGCTACATCTGCTGCGATCTACCATGGTTCTGCACAAACTACAACTCGCCCACCGAAAATGTGGGAGCCTTCTAAAAGGAACCTGGATGGACGTCGCAGACCCCTTTCATGCTTGACCGGCCCCGACAAAACCCCAAGCAAAGGCGTCGTTTGACACCCATGCTGGATCATGGGCCTTGCAGCCCCAAAGCTGCCGGCGAGAATTGTCCGGCTCGAGGGAACCCAGTTGATTTGACAGAGCCTGGTTCACTTTCAGACGACTGATGGTCAAAAGGTACTGGTTCCGAAAACTCACTGTCCCCTCATTTTGTCGGCCGCGCACGATTTGTAAACTAGTGATTCCCCCCAAAAGAGTGAAGTGTTCGCGAAGCGGGACACCGCCCGCAAAGCGGGACACCGCCAACTCACTTCCTGAGTGGGTTGGCCAAAAAAGTCCACACAGTTGGTTTGCCACAAAAATGGCATACCAAAAAGTATGAAGTGAGCGAATCAAACTCAACCAGGTTGCTTGCGTGCCTGCTTCCTTGGCCAAATGGGTGCTTTGGCTGCCGGGCACGGGAGCAGTTGGCTGGGTGTGTGGATATGTTACTGGGCAGCAGGGTCATTGGGCTGGGTCGATCGCTCGTCGTATGATTGTGGATGGGTTGGTGGGGAGAGTCTATCCAGAGCCATGTAAAGAATTAAGAGAGCGGCCACAGCTATTTATGGCTGGGAGTATCCCTTACCAACCTCCATCCACCCGGGTTTCGAGCACGCTCACGTGAGCTCCAGCAGATCCTCTCCTCCCTTGGCCTCTTTTGCCCAGGCGCGTGGTGAGCTTGCCGGTCAAGGTGTCCATACCCACCAAGCCTGGGCTCAGTCTGAAACCTCCGGAGGCCTCGAAAATGTTCCCAGACCCGTGGCCCATGGAAAGAAAAAGAAGCCAAACAAAAAAAACATGACCAAAGGATGCAACCCACTGGGTGGCGGGGATTTGTTCCCCATGCCACACGTGACACCCGGACGAAGAATGCCGAAACGAAGAAGACATTGGCTGGGGCCCGTCCCGCCCTTGTCTGCCCTAAACCAACAGTAGACTGCTAATCATATCGTCCTTTGGCCACGAAGCCCTGCGACTGATCGCTCCATTTCCATACCGATCTTAAAGGATCGGGCGGCGGTTGCGGGGGGTGGCGGTGGCTACGTTGTGGGGTTGCCCAAAAGGACCCTGGAAAAAAGTCCAGCCGGTTCCACTCGCTATTGGCTACACAACGACCTTCAAATGGCCGTAGAAAAAGTGCAACCTTTCGGGGCAGCACCGTGTGCCCGGCCTTCGTCTAGGGCATGGATTATCTTAGCATTGGAAGAAAACAGGAACCCGCGTTCCCGGGAGAGTGCACCCTCTCGCAAACTTGTACAGGTATACAGTACACACCTCCAGAGACTTGGTTCGGGACAACCCAGGCTTCTACGCGCATTTCCGCCGCGAGGGCCAAAGGGTAACTCTTGGGCGGGCTTTTCCCAGCCGGAGTGGCTTCCCAGCTTCTGCCAACCCCAGACGCCCGCGCCTGGAGGAAGCTTGCTGTAGAGCCGGTGGCTCTCAAACCACTCCCTCGGGAGAGGCTGTCTGTTTTCAGAAAGCCTGAACAACCAAAAAAAAACTTAGGTCTCTCTCGTCTTCGCCATAAATACTTCATCTTCGCCCCTTTCGCACTCAATCACCAGCCTTGGACAAATGGACGGGTGGGACTCTTTGTTTTCGGATCGTTTTTGTTCCCGTTGTCCGTTCGTGTCCCCCTTTTCCCCAACCTGATCGTTTGTTTCTGGGAGTGTCTCTTTTTTAGGGGACTCTCAAAATGGTGGCTCTCCTTTGGGTTGCAAAATGGCAGGTTGGCAATCAAAGTCTTGGGGATGGATTGCGCAACTTCCAGTTGTGTCTTCAGTGTCAGGCAGCAATATGACAACCAGTGACCGGAGACAATAATTACCAAGTCAGAGGTCCCAAATACAAGTCAGAAGATCTACCAATGCCATGATTACTGTCAAAGCCCTGGCAAGAGAAGCAAGAAATGGCCAACTCTGGAAATGGTGCCAACAGGTCTGGCTACTGGGCCGCAGCTCATTCAAAAATATTGCGAAGATATCAAGGATGGACTTTCTCGGCTGCCAAAAACTCCCGAGTTGCTTGGGTTGGGACCATTCCCTCACGTTGGGGTGGGGTGAGATGGTGTGGGTGGGTGGAGTGGGGGGGGGGTTGGGGTGGGGTGGGCAGGTTGAATGGACGTCAAACGAAAGCCTAGCTCATTCAGTAGCAAGGGGACGAGGTGGTGGCCCTGCATGGGCGAGTCACCAATAGTCGCTGCTGGCATGCTATGGCTCCCCTTGCTATGGAAGTGAAGCAGTCTGAAATAAACACCTTGCGAAACACTGGATCAAAGGGGCGGGTTGCTATGGCTCACCTTGCGCTGGCAAAATATCAAAACATGAACCCAACAACATTAAAAAAATGGGGGGGGGGGGGGGGGGTCGGGATCCTGGTTCTTGTAGGCAATTTGTTCGTGGCCCCCATGTCCTCCGTTAACTAACAACAGAATACCTGTTGCTCGGGTCAGTGCCCCTGCAAGAGGTTTTAACATGTTTTGTTCCAGTTGAACGGGAAAATGAAACAACACTGCTCAGATGTGACATGGGCATCATTATGTGGTCGTAGTTCTGGCCCCCCTTCATAGAAACCAGTGCAAAGGTTGTTCAAATTCCCTGAGGTTAATGACCATTCACAGAATCTTCACATCTTTCAGGGCATAGGCCACAAAGGTGATGGTTAAAACAACCAAAAAGGGAAATATAGGAACCCCTGCAGCAGCACATAAAAACCCAAAAGCACTACCGGCCTCTCTTCCTTCAAGGAGATCTTCACAGGCTTGCTGGTGCTGATGTCCTGCGGCATGGAACGTCAAAAAAATGAAGGCCCGTGGAACCCATGTTTCTAGGGATTGAGTCCGATTCCATTCTTTTCAGAAATCGTTATTTTCAAAAACCGGCCATTTCCCCCAGGGTTTTGGTGGTTCTCTAGAAAGATTCGGATCCCTGGATGGGGAAGTTACACCTAGAATGTTCTTTGGCTTCGGAAAATCCAAAGGGGTCCTTTTATCTTGCAGTACCCCCCCCCCAAAGTTCCAAGTTGGGAACAAAAAGCTCGAAAAACGCTTCCTCTCTGGTTCGGGGGATTAAAGTTGGGGCCCAGAATGTCATTATAAACTAAAAAAAATAAACTACTCACCCCGAGCTCCACTCTGGACCGTGAGGTGACGCCAAAGGTCTCTCTCGAAGAAAAAAAAACCAAGGGCTGCTTGTTTGGGATTGGTTGATGCTGAGGGGAAACCCACAGAACAAGAGAAAAATGAAACACCACTGCAGGCCTGAGCAACAAGAAAGAAGCCAAAGACCATGAACTTCCACGGCCAAGTCTAAGAACCTTCCAGCAAGGTCCGAACTGTCTCTTATGGAACAAAGCTCCTAGAGAATGGGCATGTGTCAAAATGGGGGTACACAAAAAGTGGTTGTCTTCCCTATCCCAACAAGGGGTCCCCATTCTGAGACAAATGGGTGCCGAGAGCCACAGCAGGTGTGCCTTTTGGCCCGACACGGAGCCACGAAGGAAAACCGAAAGGGGCTGTGGCAACATGTGTGCTTCCTTTCCCCTTTTAGTTTCATAAGCAAACCAAAAGGAAAACCACAAGGTTAGGGGTCCTAGGTCGACACATACCCAAACAGCACCAAAAATGGCGTCCGGCTTCCTGTTGGTTTCCATGCCCAAGTCAACAAAGAATGAACCTCGGAAGGACACAAATTGCATCAAGCCCTCCTGCTGGTTGCGCATCTTCACGCCCACATAGCCCAGTCCTGGATGCGAGAAGTTCGTCCAAATGATCAAAGGCTATGTCTCCCAGAACCAGAGTTGCGCCACCTTCTGCCCAAACGGATGTTGAGCAGGCTTTCCCCTGGTTGATTAATGGGGAGAGTGCCCCACTTAAGAGGGCAACCTTCACCTCTAGAGGAAACACCCTCATCCATCCACCAGGTTGATCAATGTGACAACATTTGGCCCCCCCAAGGGTCCGTATCAGTGACTGCTAGGATCTTTGGCCTTGGGTGGGCTCCAAGGTTGATGTAGGTGTGTCTGTTAAGGGTTCCCCCATCGTTGTGGCAAAGGGGCAAAAAAGAAGCCGACGCCATGTTGGGGTCCCCAAATCCTCAAAAGAGGACACCCCCTCGCGATTCGCATCTTCCGGGCTCCCAGGCGCAACGGGATGTCCTCCCCCCGCAACCTCCGGCCACTTGCGGGTCCAATGAGTGGCTTCGGGCTGAGGTGGGTCCCATGGGCGAACTACTCCCAGCGAACGAAAAAGAAACAGAAATGGGATCCTCCGAAAGGACAGTCCTCTGAAATGCCCTTCTTGGGCTCCAGGTTCATCCGGAAAGTAATAGATGGATAGTCAGCCTACTTAGTGAGGTATGGTAGGAGGCTATCATTGGAGTTGGTTCCCTTATGACCGTGGTTGTCACTCACTTGCTTCCTGGGTTGGGCATCCAAGTTGTTACGCCACTGAAATATGAATTGGAAAGCCCCCCGTGTGAACAGCTCTGTGTGATTCTTGTTTGAGGGGCTTGCCGCAAACAAAGGCGGCAAAGATAGGCTGCGGGTACTCCCATTGAATCAATCCTGCGCTGGGTTGGGGCACTACTCTGAAGCGAGGGATTCAAAAACGTGTGCCTCTTTTGAGAGATAAAAGGAAAACAGGCGAAACACTTGTCCTTGTGGTTTTACTCAACAACAACAAAGAAGGGAAGGGTACCTTCAGTCAAAAAGACATGCCCTTAACGGATCCCCGAAGAAAACGGAGAGGGGACAAACCTGTGCCTCAAGAAGTCACAACTTGTTGCACAAATTCCTGTCCCTGACCTTCACTTGAAACATAGGCAACAGCTAGACAGCACGGCCCCAGTTGCTTCGGAAACATGAAAACACCAAATGCCTGTTCACACCAAGGGGGAAACATATTTAATAAAAACAAAAAAAACAGCGGCAGGAAGGGTCCCCCGGCCCGAAAACCACGAAGACTACACCAAGACCTCGCTAAATTGCCGCCAGGAGCTGACTTCTAGCTGCAGCCTTCGAGTCAAATTGGTTGATCAACATTTCTGGCCCCAAAACGAGGGGAACCTTTCAACCATCCCAAAACCTGCCATGTTTTGGTGGCCGGCGGGTGCCGGCCCTCAAATCGTGGCTATGGACTTCTGCCCAAGGTGATGTGGGGAAGGAGAGGTTGGATCCTATCTTAGTTCACATAGATAGTTTGGGGGTTCAAAAAGCACTAGCTGAGCCCCACACTTGTTGCCCTTTTTTCTGCCCAGTTGCCAGTTGGCGCCCCTGGCTTTTGAGAAATTTTAAACCTCCCCCCTTCTCGTCCTCCCACCAACAGTAGCCTGCCAGTTATCTTGTGAATGGTCAGTCCTCCTACTTTCTGCTAGACCCCCTCCAACAGGTAGGAAAACCGACGTTGTTCAACAGGAGAAAAGGTTGAGGGTCGTACCGGATGCAACCCCCGTCCCCTAACCTCCGCCCCACCCTTGACTTTCTTAAGGTCGTTCCGTGGAAAACCGCTTCCCTGGTCCGCTGATTTCTCGGGGCCCCGGCATCTTCACCGCGTCCGTGCCCTGGTCCATGATGTCGATCTTGGTGATCACCCCGATGGACCTGCGGAAGCCAAAATGAGTCACAATCAAAACCCGGTATCAAAACGGTCTACACAGAACCATGCAGAGACATAAGAAGGCGGATATCCGCAGCTACTTATGGCAAGGGGATTGTCCCTTACTGACCTTCATCTGCCGAAGGGTTTTGAGCACGTGGCTCAAATGAAGCTGCACAACACAGGGCTTGCTCCGCAGCAAACAGCCGCCCTGGGAGGCCCTGGGTTCGTACATTTGATGGGCCGAAATAGCTCGAATGGGCCCACCCTCATGGGCTTTATACACCACCTAAAAGCAGGGGAGAATGCTTGGTCAATGTTGATCTCAAAACCTGAGCTGCAACTATGTTCTTTCATGGGTGAAGATGTAAGATGTTATCAAGATGGGAGAGAAGCGCCTTGAAAAAAAAGGAAACACCAAACGATAAGCTTAAGTGATATCCCCAACAACCCCGCTCCGGAAGCGGAAAACGCCCGCACCCCCAAGCGTTCTGCTGGGGGCAAAACGGGAAACAACCAGCGCAGGTCGGTAGGGTCCAAGAACCTTCTAAACTCCGAAGAACCACAAATAATCCTTGTTAACCCCAACCAATCCTCAAAAGACAAGGGAACAAGTGGGGGGAAAAAATCAAAACATCCTGAGCCGAAAACCGCAGCACCCAAGACCTGTTGACTTTGGGTGCAAAATCGCAAAGGAAAAAACTGCAAACCGTACCACACACCCCAAAACCCGGGCTGACATGGCCCCAGCGCACCTGCCGACTCGACTCAGCTCGAGCGTGGCTCGGGCGCGCCTGATGCCCTGAGGGTCCACCTGCCGCGCCAGCTGCAGGGCGTCGGACACCGACATGTCCTCCGACTCGACCGCGACCGCGAAGTGCACGGCGCACAAAATGGCTGAGGCTCACAACTTGATGTAACTGATGAATGGACAAGTAGACTAAAACCTGCGGTGATGTCCAAAGTGTAACCCTATGGAAAAGTAGACGAAAACCTGCGGTCCTCTGGCTCTCAAAAAAGAGAAGCCAAGCCCAAAGTTTGGATGAAAGCCTCCGGGTTTTGCCCATACACAATAGGTTGGTAGTGAAAACCAGTTTGCTAGATTGATAGACAAGAAATGGGTATCCTGTGTCAAGCTACCCGGTTGTTAGCTACCTCAGGTCCAACAAACACGTGCTTGAACCATCATCTCTGTGTGTGTGTGTGAAGAGTTGTCCCTTTGGAGCGAGCAAGAAATACAGAAGAGCGAAAGAATCGCAAGCCAAATAAAACAAAAAGGGCCAAATGACAAACCAAACAAACTGACAAACCGACCAAGCAGACCAACCAAGCAAAACAAGGAAACAAGCAAACAAACGGACAAACAAACAAACAAACAAACAAACAAACAAACAACAAACAATAACCACACAAACACACAAGCAAGTAAGCAAGGACACTGGCAAACCAACAAACAAACAAACAAACAAACAAACAAACAAACAAGCAAGCAAGCAAGCAAGCAAACAGGCAAGTAAACAAGCAAACAGACAAACAAACAAACAAACAAACAAACAAACAACAAGCAATAACCACACAAACAAACAAGCAAGTAAGCAAGGAAACTGGCAAACAAACAAACAAACAAACAAACAAACAAGCAAACAAGCAAGCAAGCAAACAAGCAAGCAAAAAAGGCCAATAATGAAAAAACACATGACAAATGAATGAACAACTAAGCGGCCAACTAATCCAGCTAGCTAGTTGGTTGGCTAACCAAAACTAGAGAGACAAACTGGATTGACAGAAGCGACCAACTGCCTGACTGCCTGACTGCCTGACTACCTGCCTGCCTGCCTGCCTTCCTGCCTGCCTTTCTGCCTGACTGACCGACTGATTGACACATTGGCTCCCTGACTAACTCGGCAAGCAACTAATATACTAAACTACCTGACTGACTGACTGACTGACTGACTGACTGACTGACTGACTGACTGACTGACTGACTGACTGACTGACTGACTGACTGACTGACTGACTGACTGACTGACTGACTGACTGACTGACTGACTGACTGACTGACTGGAAGAACAAACAAGAAAGCACACCAACCAACTAACCAGCTGACCAGCAAGCTAGCAAGTCAGCCCGCCAGCTACAGCTTGAAACGACATGTTTGCCTTCAGCCCTGCTCACACCGGCCTCGTTTATTTGGTGAGTCAGGGAAGCTAGAAGCAGTCCCTCTTTGAGGAACTCCCTTTTCTCAAAGGGAAGTCAAGGGAAACTCGTGTCCTCTTTTTTTGGAAGCATCTTTCTTGGTACCACCCCATATGCAAGCGCATTGAAGCTTTGCGTTGTTAGCAAGTTTGCTGCTAGAACATCCTCCCCAGCTTTTGAAGCCAAAGTTCTCTTTACGAAGACGGCCCTTGTTACAAAGGGTTGCGGGCACTTTGAGCAAAGGGCACCCTTGCGATCACCCGGTTTGTCAAACCTCCGAGTCAGCAGGCTGTGTCTTGTCTTGGCGCAAGGAATCCTCAACAAAAACTAGAAACCTTTTTCCAAACAATCATGGAAGCTGGAAAAAGACGAGGCTGGAATGGGGAGGTTCCCGTCGTTTTGAACCGCACTTGTTTTCAACAATCGTGGAAGCCGACTGGAGGGTTTTGGAAGACGGCCTCTTGAGAAGGGCGCCTGTCCACATCCATTGCCGGAAAGTAACAGCATCATGGCGCTCAATCTTGCCAGAGGTCAGAAATCCAATCCATGAACTGCCACATACTGTCTCATCGAAATCTTTGGACCCCTGAAACAAGCATGGCAGTTGGGGCATGTCTCACCTCAGCGTCCATGCCTTCGATAAAAGGTCATCCACCATATCCAAGTGCTGCTCAGCTATAGGCACAGAACAAAAGGCCCCCCACACCCCAGCCCAGGTTCTCAGAAGCTTCTGATCGAAGAGTCCTTCTACGAACCCAGAACTGGGTAGGGGCCTGACTCATCCACCCCTCCACCCCTCCACCCATCCACCCATCCACTCACCCGCTCGGCCAACCTGAGCAACGCCCCCAAGAAACGGGGCCTGGTTCGCCGGGATCACCGCTAGGATGATCGTCCTTGGGTCCTGGCGCACGCAAGCCCCAGTCTCCCAGTCTGCCAGCGTGGGGGGGGGTTTACTGAGGGGTCATGGCCCCATTTTGCTGGGCCCAATACGGACCGGAGGGTACGTGGTGCAGGGAGAGTGGAAACCGGGTTGGGACTTAGGGTTTAGGGTTTAGGGTTTAGGGTTTAGGGTTTAGGGTTTAGGGTTTAGGGTTTAGGGTTTAGGGCACCTTCCACCGATTCGGCATGAAAGTGGATAGGCCACGGACAGGGAACTTCCAGCCGTGGCTTTCGCGGGTAATGTGCCCATGGGTGCTAACCATTGCCTGACGTGCCCAGACTCTGTGGGGGCCTTTCTGGAGGTACCCGGAATTTGCCAAAGGCGCTTAGCAATGTAGCGGCTTAGTTTTCAGACCTCAAGGTCTGAAGAAGGCCCTTGCCGAGTTCACCCAAAAAAAGAAAAGCGTGCCTTTTGCTTCTAGGGGGTTCAACCATCGCGCTTTCCAGAACCTACTCTTGTTCCCCCTCTTTTGTTGACGGTCTCAAAAGAAAGATTCCTGGAAAGAATTGGGGACGTCAGCCCTAGGAGAATTCACCCAGGTGGCTAAGCACCGCCATTAAACCTTGGCCCCTCCTGTACTTGTGACACTTGTTGCTGGCTGGCCACCCGATTGATTGGGTTCCTTTGTTTCAAAGGCCAAAAATGGCTCATCCCAGCCCTATGATACCTGGAGCAAACCTGCACTGCTTGAGAGGAAGCTCATGGATGTTCCCAAAGTCTTTTGGAAAAGGGTTCTTGTTCAAAACGGGAGCTGTTGGAACAAGCAGCGTGATTTTGTGCCGCCTTAGGCTTCCAAGGCTTTAAGGTGTGACAGAAAGCTTTCGTCATTTGACCTTTGACATCCCGCAGTCTCAGAATAAAGAAACACACACCCAAACAAAGGTATGTTGCCTGGAACCTCACTGGAGCTGTCTGAAAACCTTGTCTGTGGCGGCAAAATGACCACAGGGGCTGGAATGAACAAATGTTGCAGCCAGGAGCGAACAGGCTTCCCTAAGGGTGACCCCTCAAACCCCAGAAGTGGCCCTCCAAGACAAATCCACTGAGAGGGCCCGAGTTCTTTACACGACGTCAACTCCTTGATGTAGTGCAGCGTCATGTCCCTCGTGATCTTCTCGATGTCTTCCACCTGGCTCGTGCTTCGCTTGTCAAAGGGCTTGTCCTGAGATTGGATTCGGAGCCGGATCAGGGATCCGGATGCATTATACACCTGAACATTGCAACTTGTAAATTGTGGCTTCCCTTTGTTTTGGCGCAAAAAGCCATGTTTCAAATGGGCAAGATGCATCTTTTAAGGAGCCCTGCTGATCAAAATGGGTGGTGTCCGCTTTTTTGATGTCCTTGTTTGGTGTCGCGTTGAGAATGAGTGGTGTCCTTTTGGTCTCCTATCAACTTCCAGAAAGACGGGAGACGAACAAGGATAAATAGACCTGAATGGGCAATAGGCATTTCCTGTTGGTTGCCCGCTAAAGCCACAGACAGGCCCATATTTGGAGATCCCAAACTCCACCCCAAAAAAGAACTTGAAATTCAAGAGTGGAATCAAGCAATCGCCCCGCAACCAATAAGCAAATCGGGCCATTCTTCTCGAGAAAAAGAGAATGCCGCCCATGGAGATCCCTCCCCCAATCAACGCCATGTTGCTGGCCTCATTATTTTACCATGGTGGGTTAAAGGGAAACAACCACGCTTTCTGACTTTGATAACCCCCAGAAACAGTCAAAACAATGACCCCAGTGTTTGACAAACGAAGGGCGACTTCGTCCCACGGAACTCCTGGAATCTTAAGCCAACCAAATGAAACAAGCACCGCTGGCATCGTAGCCAAAATAATGGAACCATCCTTGCTGGTAGCTCAGCCAAAAAACGGAAGAACTTCTGGGTTGCACTTGTTGCAACGCACAAAGAATGGTCACACAAAAAAAAGAAAAAAAGAAGAAAAAAAAAACATGCCAAGCTGTGAAGGAACCAGAAGCAACTCTACAGCTCCCTTCATAAGTAGGGAAGTCGGAAAGCCTGGTGCATCCTTTGGCTCCATGTGGTTGGTTTGTTTGCCAAACTTCGCTGAATTCCGAATTAGGATCCTCGGAGTTTAGATTTGTGGGTCAAAAATTGGCTGACCCCAAAATGGCTTGCCCTGGTACATGGAAACAACAACAACCTGCGGCCTGATGCTGTAATCTTGACCCACCCATTTGGAAGCCGTCCACTGACGGCTGAGACCCAGAATTCTGGGCACTGCATTATATGTACATGTACGCATCAATGTGTATATATATATATGTACTGTATATAGTTATTGACTTACTTTGTATCAAAGAAAACACTAGAGACTCCTGCGTTCGGGAAGGGCCACTTGGTGCCCGCCTTTCTGCGGGTTGTGTACATAGGAAAACCGCAGTATCCACAGCCCCGACCCGCGAGATGTCTCGAAAAAGGATTGTGTTTGGGGGCCCTGTGGGCTCTGGAGTGTATGCCAATGGCAAACAAGCCAAAACTCATAAACGCAAGGTGGATGTCTGCATCATGAAATTGTATGAAGTGTATGTGCTTACCCATATATATATATATATGGCGCTAAATCTGGATAGGGACCCACCGCAAAGGTAGTTGGTGGACATGAATACCCACGTCATTGACGTCCAAGAAAGGGTCACTAGTCAAACTTTGCATGTCACTTGACACAAGTCCGAGATGGATTGATGGGGGCCCAAAGAGGCCCCGATCAAAAAGAGGGAGACGCCAAAACATAGGTAGGTCTCTTTGGCTTCCTTTTACATGCCCCCAGGGGTCGCCCACTTTAGGACAGTCCCATTCTCCAAAAGAGCAACCAACAGCATCTGGGCGTCTCGAAATTAGACGATTTTCCCACAGGTGTAACGTTCTTCCTTAAAGTCCAGTTCCCTAGATCACCGTGCGTCTCGGTCTGCCCCACATCCCGAGCCTGGTCGCTTCCCTTCAATGGCACCCGAGTCACACCCGGCCTAGCGCAAGACTCCCCTTCGTGCTCGTGTCAATGGGATAGGAGGGTCTCAGAATGGGTACGTGTGCTTTAGATTGGCACCAATCGATTTGGGTATCGATTTTGAGCATTGTTGGGTCTCCGCTATTTTAACACATACCCCAAAGGGAACCTCCGCAATTTGGGTGGTTTGCTGGTTTCCCTTTGACAAATTTCGGTGGTTCTACAACCTGGTTACTTGAAATCATGGCCAGGTTGGAACCAAAAGTCGGCTCGTGCCCGTTTCCGCCGACGGGGGCTTCCGTTAAGCACATGTGGCGGGGGATGCTTACTGATAGAAAGATGGAAGACCTCACTGTGTCTCCGTTGAAGGATCTATGAAAGATCTCTGGCGTTCTAACTGGCCCAATGTATCCTTTGAGCAATTGAATCCATCTCCGCTTGGTGTCCCTTTGGCAAGGCAACCGACTGGGCGCTACCGATTTCGCACCCAACCAGCTCCGTTCCAGCGAAGCTGGGGTATCCGAGTGTCCGGGCAGGTCGATGAGGGTCAGGTCTGGCGCGCCAGTGGCATAGACCGTGAGGACAATGGGGTCGTTGACGATGCCCTTGTTCCTGCCGGTCATCCAACTTTTGGTCAACCCAAGAAAACCTTGCTCTCCCACCCGCGCCTAAAAATATCACTGCTTGGATTCTGGCCAACATGGTTTCTCAAAAAGGGGACTTGCAACCATGGAAAGTGGTTGCTTACTAGGCTTCCGATGGTCAACCTGTGGGTTTGGCTCTTTCGCCCGCGTGGTCGACTTGTGTGGAATGGGGTGCTTCGAGGTTCGAGCCGGGCATGTGGGAAGCTTCCGCCATTTTCTTGCTCGGCAAGGCCCTGCCCTAGAAACACCTACGAGACAGGCAGGATCTGCAGTGTCCACTGGGATCCAAAATGGTTTCCATGTGTGTGCTTTTTAAAAGAGATGGTGTTGCGTTCTTGCACGGTTAGAAAGTGACATCAAAGGATGAATTGAGACAACGGGGGACTCCTCAAAATGGGTGTTTCTCTTTTCGCTTCCCTTAACATCTAGAAATACCAATTGAAAAGCATACAAAGAAGCAGGAAGAAAGCTTCTCAGTCACTGGGCTGTCCCCAATTTCCCCGCTCAATGTTTATCTTTTGGGGGGTTAAACGAAAGCCCCCACGAAACCACCGAAAAAGCTGAAAACCTCAGGAACAAACCGGGCGGCTGGGAACCGCCGATGAGGGTCTCTCTTTTTTTGGTGGTACCCCCTTTTGGTTGGTTGATTTAAAGGGAAACCAAAGGGACACCCACCCACTTTTGGGGATCCCCGATTTTAAGACACGCCCAAGACTCAGATGTCCAGTTTCCGGAAAGGCGCCCTTGGTCTGGGAGCCCCGGCGTGCCGGCGACGGCGTCCGTCTGGCGCTCGATCTCCTGTACAAAATTTCCGCTTCGCGGAGGCATGCAGCGAAGCCCCAGTGCTTTGTCATCCACGATGCTTCATACTTCGGTCACCTTAGAATGTCATAGTCAACCTGAAGCCTTATATTCAGTCAACCAAAAAGCAGAAAGAAATCAGATCAGAGGAGAGTTCGTCAATTTCCGCGAAAGGGGCAGACCTGCCGCTCCAAGATTCAAGATGTGACAAGGGGACTATCCCAAGTTCCAACAGTCGTCTGCCGTGGAGCCACTTTCCGCAAAGCCCTGCAAGCCCCTTGAGAGGGGGAGAGCGAGTTAAAAGACCAAAGGCTCAAACACCTCCTGAATCGCAGGATGATGGGCCGAAGAAATTCTGTTTGTTTGGAGACCCTGACTATAAACAAGAGATCAAGCACTTTTTCTTGACCCACAAAGCTCGGCTTAGCCAGCTCCTGCTACCTCTGCAACTTGTTACTGGTAGATCAAGCACAACCAAGAAATCAAACACACCATTCAGGCGTCTTGCAGCCGAAGCAGTCCGTTCTGGCCTCCAGAAGGGTCACAAAACGGATCCCAAATCTGATCACATCAAGTTGCGCGATGCAAATTACATAGATCCAAGTATGGTATTGACATACCAGCTTGATGCGTTTAGAACGATAAAATGAAGGCCATGATTGAAACAAGGGACATGATTTATTGAGTGACCCCAGCCAAAGTGGCTTTCCACTTCTTTTCCCGGCGAAACGCCGCTGGATATCGCATTTGAGACGATGCCAAGGCCAGAAACCTTGCAGATCCTTCCCGGCGGATCTTGTTCCCTTGTGTCACATCGTGCGTCTCTCCCCCTGAGGCGATTTCACCGAACCTGCGAAGCCTCTCTTATCGAGTTGCTGAGCCCAGCTTGATATTCATGGGATCCACGTGAAGGACTAGTTGGATTTTCAAAAAGTGCAGGTGTACTTCTGTAATCAAACACACCCCTCAAACCAGGAGGAAATTGCAGGGACTTTGGCAGCAAGAATCAAGGAAGCTGAGCCCTTTGAATCGTTTGGGTCGCAAACCCCTGTGTGAGAAAAATCCAACCCGCCGATTCACCGTGCAACATGCTGGGCTTGGGCCTCCCACTGGCTTTCACATAAGTTCGGAAAGATCGGTCCTTCCGCACATCGTCGAAGTTCGTGTACTTCTTGTCACCTGGCGGACAAGAAATGTGTGAAACAAACCATTTGCCTCCAAATACGGGCCCCTTTTGTTTCACCCGAAGTTGTCTCCAAAATTATCGGACCCTGTGGGTTTCCAAAAGGCTACCGTAGACTCCAAAAAAGGTACACGCAGAGAAACCTGTCGGGAGACCTCCGGCAGAGTATCAAAGCTGTTTGTATAGCTCCGGTGGGCAACTGTTTCTAAGAACCCAAAAACTGGACTCGCAGGCCATGTCAGAACTAGGGGCTTCCAGGTCGGATGAAACTCACCATAGGGTTGATTCCATGGGCCTTCCCTGATGAACCAAACAGTTGCCCCTTGCTCCCTTGGCACATGCTCGTGTCAGCTTCCCCCTAGCTTTGACGGAGGAAACCATCCAGTAGCTTCTAGGAATGTTGGGTGGGACCGATATTTGGAGTAACCCCACCACATCCCCCCATCTGGATCGTTTTTCGACCGGGGTCAAAGCCCCCTATCGGGAAACCCCTCCAGGATAAGCTCCGGTTTGAGTTGGCCTGGAAAGGGTGACGTTGCAAACCTGAAAAGCCACTGCATTCCCTCCCTGTCAGTGGAGGCTGTGTGGCTATCAGCAGCTAGGCCATCCTGCTCGCATTGCAACGCCATGAAGCCTAAAGCAAAATGATGGTGCTTACACTCGACCAATATTCAAGACATAAAGGGCTGACAGGCCGCCTTCGAGTTGCAGGGGGAGTCCTGGGATTCGTAGAGTTTAACAGCGGAGCTGGAACCCTCCTTTTAGAAACATGGATCATGGATGGCAATGGATACAACTCGGAACGCATCTATGTTCAACTGAATCGGCCGAATCCAATTGGACACCTACACTGTTGGACAAAATCCTAGACCTGTGGATAAAACCCTTACAAATATCGGATTCTGCCCATCGTGCAGATCTTGCCAGACGAACTTCCAAGGGATTCCGAGCGATCCATCCCGCCTATGTTCTCGAAGACCGCCCATGCCTGATCTTCTTGGAATTCCTGGCGCCACGCAAGCTTTTGTTTGCTTCTGTTATCTGTTTGTCGCTTTTTTGAGGGCTGTGTGTGTGTGTGTTTCTCCAAGTTCGTAAACCTTGAAGGTGGAAGTCAAAAAGGAATCCCATCGCCCGCATGGAAGGTCCTTCCCAAGGCCTTTTCAACCCCGGAAGCGGGTAGCCACCGGCTTGCATTGCAGGCATAAACTCGGTGTCCTCCCCATTCCGGGTCGCTCTCCCCGGCAGGGCCCTTCAAGAATTTAGGGGAACTTATATACGTGTGTCACAACTTGGTCACGGGCCACTTGCTGACTTGGCACCAAAAAAAAACAGAAGAGCTCTCAAGTCCTGCAATGCCCAAGCACCTAATCTCCCTGCCAAGGAAGGGTTTCAGCTTTCGCTCACTAGTAGCTCCAAGTAAACAAGCGGTTTACCCCCAGTGAGCCAGGGAACAAACGGGAGAACCTGAGTAGCCCTGCCACTGCGCTTCCTCCCGTCCCGGTTCACACACCCAAGCGGGAAGGAACTCATCGAGACCCAGAATGCCGGCAGTCGGCCTGGCACAGCCCTTTGCTTTGTCCACAAGAGGAAATTCACTTTAAGCATTGTGCCCACGCGCTCACTGTGCGCCTGTAACACTAGGCGCACAGTGGGGTAGTGGCCAGGTCCGCAGCCGACCGTCGTTGGGAGGACGGATTGCTGAGCTCAAATGCGGCACCCCCTTGAGCAGAAGAATCTCCCGGCGCGTACCGATCAGGCTGTTCACGCTGATTGTTCCGTTCAGCATCCATGCCAGCTTGGACACGAAAGCTAGCCTTCTCGCTTCTGTCAGGAGTCCGTGCGCATGCAGAGAAGGATGGGGCAATCTTGGCCACCCTGGAGGTCACCATGGTGGACGCCACGAATCTGGCGGCGTCTTAACGTGAGGGAGCATGTCCAACACAAAAAGAACTGCGGAAACTTGTGTCAAGATAGGGGATCCCACCAGTGGCATCGGTGTTCTTTGTCCCCTTAACCCTCAAAAGGGGTACCCTCTAAAACAGACCCCCCGTGTGAACAAGCAGACCTAATTTGGGCCTTTAGAGACATGTGCTTGGGTTTTACCCACAAAATTGCGGAGACAAACCCTGTTATCTAACCCTTTTGAGTTGAGTGAGTTTGGATCAGCTTGAGTATGAGTTGTCAGGATCCCCTGCATTTCATCAACCCAAATGAGCTTGTCTGCAAATAACGGAGCTCTCAAAATAGTTTGGGGTTCCTTTCGGTTTCCCTTTTAAACCAATCCCAAAAGGGGGGGCCAAGAAACATCCAAGCTTCTTTTGGTAAGGGAAAATTATTACAAAAGGCCAAAAGGCATAACTGGCAAGCTGATTCTGACCTGTGGACCAAAAAATATATAATTTCCTTGTCGAAAGTAATGGCCAAGTAGGTGTGTTTTCTTTTGAGGGTACCCCCTTCTTTTGTGGTTTTAAAGCGAGACCAAAAGGAAAACCCTGTTCCCCTGCTTTTTCTCCTGGTTTTGAAGGAAGACCAAAAAGAAAGCCACTTCTTCTTCTTTTTTTGGGGGGGGGTCCAAATCCTGGGAGCAAAAAGAAAGAAGGAAACCCAAAAAAACACAAAGAGAATATCAACACGCCCAAAATTGTTTGTTGCGGCCAACCCCGTCCTGGGTGTTCAGGTGTACCAGGCGCAGCTCCAAGGGACGCCTGAAAAGTTGCTTGGGCTCCTGATTCAGCTTGGCTTGCCACGTCTTTGTGTAAAAAAATAAAATGTGGTGTGGTTGCTGTTGACCCCACTGAAAAAAGTGAATAACTTCTTGGGGGCTTAGTGGAAAACACCTTGAGGTCCCAAAAAATGCTATTAAAGTCTAAAGATCCAACCAATGGCAGTCAAGTGTTGTGTGGTTGACTATGTGTTGTTGGTTTGTTGCTATGTTTGTTTGTTGTTGTTTATTGAGTGTGTTTTGTTTGCTCTACATTCTGTCCTGTTTGTTTTGCCTGCTGTTTGCGGCTCGTCACTTCGTAGTTTGCCTGTTCGCTTGCTTGTTGTTCTCGTCCCGGTCGTCGTTCCGTTTGTCGGGTTGGGTGCTGCGTTCCTCACCTCCTGCGCCCGGAAAAGAAGCCACCACTGGAAGAATGATCTTCCACAAAAGACGGAGGCTCGAAAAGCGAGGCTCCGGCTCTTTGTTTTCGCGAACTATCGAATGATTCTTCCGGGATGTCTTGAGACCAAACACGGGCACGCGTTCACGGGGTAAAAACCTCGGGCTGGTCAAAAAAAAGGTTTGGCCACTCATCTGCAGGAGCCCCGGCTGGCAAAAGCGCCCTGTTGGTCCACAAGGAGTTTCACAGATTGCCTTTGAACAGCCCAAAGGAAGCCAGTTTGAAACCCAGGCTTGCTCCAACCCCGGCTCAGTTGAATATTAACCACGTTAGCAGGCCCCTCGAGTCGGAAATCAAACCATTCTTCTTGCTGGTGCTTAGCAGGGAATGTGGGAATTAAGGAAGCCACCAGTTGGATGCTTTCTCTTGGGGTCATTCCATTTCTCATTCCCAACTGGGCACCAGCAAGTCTTTTCGGAAAATCTGATCTTCAACTTCCCCCACCTGGTGACCACTCCGCCGCCGCGCGGCAGGAAGTCCAACCTGAGCGAGGGAGGCTCGCTGCGGATGGAGAGCCAAGAAGCGAAGCTTGGGCAAAATACTTGAAAAGTGGCTTGTGCACATGGATCCCCGCTGCTGACTTTAGGCTCTGGTGGGAATTGTACTTTAAATGGCGTGACCGTCCATGTCCTTGGTGGGATCAGGAAATTGTGGAGCCGTGGAGTGGAGGATGCCGAAGACGCTTGGTACTTTTGGAGGAGCCCACCTAGCATGATCGAACCAAAGCTAATCCATTCTGGAGTTTCTCACAAGCTCGGGCTCGCTCTTGTGCCAAGACCCACCACTTTGAAGGAAGCTCACTTTGCCCTTGCTGAAACAAATGTAAACTCGCTTGAAGGGGAATTCTCCAACACGTGATGTTTAAAACCCACACGAAGAAAGCTAGCCTGAGTCCTGAATGCAACAGCCCACCCATAACAAACTCTGTCAAAATAGCTACCAAAACCAATGATTGGTTTTGGTAGCTACTTTGACAGAGTTTCCTATAATCAGGAATTGATCGCAAACAATTTGGACCAAGGAGCCCTGCGCTTTCTCCGTGCTTACTTGAAGGTGGGGCCTTGTAAATCCTCCGTTGCCGCTGAAAGGTCCTCCTGCTTAGAACCTTTCGCTGAAATCCTCTCTCCCAAATGGACACCCACAATGCGCCTGGTTCCCAGTTGGCTTCTTCCGAATCAGGCGGAAATTGGCTATTCCAAAAACGGCATGCCACAGGGGACACACATCAGGAAAGCAAACCAAGCTAAAAAGTCACAATTTCAGAAAAGTTCTGGTTTTTGGACACACTTGTCAGGTAGCTCTTCGGGGTTGTAATTGGTGAATTTGGGGGTTGAACCCTAAACCAACAATCCAAAAGACGTGTTAAGGATTAAAATGAGAAGCCAATTAAGTTTCTTGTGATCTGACTGAAATTGGGCCTGTGTTTCTCCCAAGCGGACATTGGAACATTGGAAGGCCTGATATTTTCTACAGGAAATTTGGGTGGGACCCTCCTGTCCGCCCCGAACCAGTCGCTCACATCAAGATCCAGACCGCCCATCTTTCCCACAGTCCCGAGGGCCGGAAAAAACCCGCCCAGCTCCAAGCTCCGCCAAGCTCCGCCTCGCTGACCGCATCCCATCCTTCGAACTGCGAAGTCTCGGCCCCCAGGCCCCACGATGGACTCGATGAGGGAGCTCTTCCCGCTGCTCTGCGTGCCGATGGCCGCGATCCGGGGCAGCGAGATGTACCGCGACAGCCTCGCGCAGACGGAGCGGCGGCCAACGAAGTCGGGAGCGCACGGATGCCCGAGCGGGGGGAAGAAAGGAGGTGCCGCTTGCGGAGCTGTAAGGGGGAAACCCAAAAACAGGTTGTGGAGAATCATCCCTTTTGGAGGGGAACACCCCTGCTATTCATAAACTGGGGTTGACTAATATGGAGTCAACATTACCCAAAACCACAAAAAAATAAACGGTCGGCGATGGCAAGTGGCTCAGGTTTGTTTGGTGCCCACGAAACCAATCCTCCAGCAAACCCATCGTGCAAATGGGCCCATTTCCCAAAGGGTTCCACTTTTCAAATGGGCGAGCAACCTTCACAATATAAACGAAACGTAAACCTGAATCAACCTGAATCAAATCCATGAAGTGTAAGTTGAAGCGGTCAAGCCGACTCAATACGGTTGCCCTCAACCCTCCTTGGGTTCAATTCAATTGCAAACACCTCAAATTGTGCTTCCGCAGTTCGAGACGCAACAAACTACCGCCAGATGCGAGTGTGTATCAGAAAATTTGAAAATTCAAGAAAAAGACTTTCTATTGTTGGTGCTTTTGGCTTCTTTTTAAACAGATGGTTCTGCTTTTGGCCTCTTTTTCAACGGGGCCGAATCCCATTCTTGCAAAACACCCATGGGTTCGCTCAGGCCGCGGCCCCACGTCCCGCAGCTCATCCACTACCTCGGCACCAAGCTTGAACCAATCCGACATGATGAACCTGGCCGCCAAATCTCCCAAAGGCTTTCGCAAAGCCATCCCCAAATCACCATGGGTAACGTGTCCCATTCAGTGGGCAAAAATACACTTTAAAGCAATCCTGGGGTGAGATGGGGGTTGATCGATATATATATATATATGTCCCTGGTCCCCAAATGGCCATGGGTATGTTTCCCATTGCGTGGCAAACATATGTTTTCTTGCGGTTTGCCCCAATGGTCATCTCAAGTACAGCACCTTTTGATCAACCCCCAGAGCGCAACTCCCATCCAAAGCAAAAGAAACCCTCTAAATGGATGATGTGTTTGTTCAGGTCCACCGGGGGTTGGCAAAAGAGGGAAGCCACCATTTTCGGCGCCCTCCATTTTGTCACATGTGCAAATCTATCGTGGTTTCTTTTAACGCCCTTCCGAACAGGACTCTCCGTGTGGGAAAGTAAAACGCAGTCCATGACCCAAATCACGGGAGCGATCCCAAACTGGTAGCATCAGCCAAGCGAGAGCCATCTGTGCCGATGACCGGCAACAGATTCTTCGCCCCTTGCTACTGTTGATGGACAACAACCCGACCTTGAAAGAACCCCACAAATGTTGGCACCGGGGGCCTGACCCCGGTCACCCTCATCAAAGTCACCCCGAATTAGCAGGTGAAAGGGAACCCCAATCAGATGCTGACTTTGAGAACACCTAGACAGTGAGAATGGGGTTAAGAAAATCTGCAACTC
Source organism: Effrenium voratum (assembly GCA_963377175.1). NCBI lineage: Eukaryota > Dinophyceae > Suessiales > Symbiodiniaceae > Effrenium > Effrenium voratum. The sequence continues at coordinate 70,721 of CAUJNA010001205.1, forward strand.
AAAAAGGTCTTGGCTGCCGGGCTGTGATCAGCTGTCGCAAGTTCTCATAGAGAGACGACATGAGTCGCAAAACTGGGTGGCCACGCAGCCAGCCACTTTTGGGGGTCCAGATGCTACAAATCCACTCAGTGGCCTCAGCTGGAATCCCAGCAAACAGTGGCTGACCTATGAGTGGCAGGGGGAAAACATGAAAGACTCACTGTAGGTTTGCAGCTTCCCTGGTTTTTCGTCGTGAGCAAAAAGCTGCAGGCGTTTTGCCAAGCCGATCTCAAAGGCCCTCGTCTTCTTTTGCATCCAGCCATGAACGGTAGGAACCCCCTTGGTGAGCAATAAGGGGAAAACAAAGGAAGCAAACAATTTCGGGTTGGTACCCTCACTAAATTCCGGCGCGTCAAACCCCGAAGCCCCAAGCTGAGGCTCAGCAAGCCAACACGCCCACATTTCGGACCACAGGACCTCCCAGGACCTGTGGTTTCATAAACCAACTGGCCACTCGGGGAAACGGAAACCATCCTTGATCCCGAACAACAAAACACCCAGGAAGCTTGACATGGGAAAACTCCATTCGCCCTGGAAGCCAATGTGAATCTCCCTCTCGAAATTATGCCAAATCCCTTGGGCAGTGAGGATTCCATATGAGTGAATCGGGCAAACAGCTGGCATTTGCACTGCGCGGAACAGCCTAACTTGAAGCTGTGAAGGCATGCAACGTTTTAACCCACGCATGTATTTGGCTGAATTGGAAATTATTGCCTCGATATATTTTCCAAATATTCACTTTTCCAGAACGTGTTTTTCTACGTGACGAACAGAAGCTTGCAAGCCTGAAAGGAAAGCGAGACAATTGCGCAATCAATAGAACATCTACATACTCAAATACTTTTTTGAGACATGTGTCATGAATAGTTTGACCACATCTTTGACTGCTCAGCAATGGGAGCAACCTTACCAGGCCAGGGTTTTAACCTCGCAACGCCTGTCGCGAGCTCTCCGTTCTCATCCGGGGTGAGGCCCATCGAGACCCATGGCAGTTCCGGGTCATGGCGGGTCCGCCACGACCGGCGCCGAGTCCACTGTCATCGCGGCCATGTGGGTTTCTGACAATGGCGGGCGCCTGGATTTTGTCGCGGCGTTGTGCTCAAAAATTGGAAAAATGGTAGTGCCATGAGATGTCCCTGATGTTGACGCCCGTCCATCGCGCCCTTCGGCTGTGACAATTATGCATTTTTGCCAGTGCAACCTCATGGATTCAGGAGGGAATGGGTTAGTGCAAGAGAGAATGAATGAATGCGTGGGCGGGTGCATGAATGAATGAATGCATGCATGCATGCATGCATGCATGCATGCATGCATGCATGCATGAATGAATGAATGAATGAATGAATGAATGAATGAATGAATGAATGAATGAATGAATGAATGAATGAATGAATGAATGAATGAATGAATGAATGAATGAATGAATGAATGAATGAATGAATGAATGAATGAATGAATGAATGAATGAATGAATGAATGAATGAATGAATGAATGAATGAATGAATGAATGAATGAATGAATGAATGAATGAATGAATGAATGAATGAATGAATGAATGAATGAATGAATGAATGAGTGACCCTATCGGCAAACCTTTAAATTGAGCCAAATAAAGGCGTTAGCCTGAAACCCCAAACCTACTCACAAAGTATGAAGTGCCATGAAATGAGCATGAGTCAGCATGAGCACCAAAGCGAAAACAAATCAAATCGAGCGCTCCACTATTTTTGTCTCTTTCGCTTTCGGAGTATTGGCTGGAGTCATGCGGGGAACTCTGAAATCGTGAAACCGTCATATTCATACCCAAATCCATTCAGGCCAGCATGCCTGAAAAAGAGGGAGGGGGTTGGGTGGGTGCTCAAAATGAGCCAAATCTCATCAAGAGAATATTTCACAACCCTCCCCACATGAATGCAAAACCGTTGAAAATCAAGTTTCAAGCATGATTCAAGCAATCACAAGTTCAAAATAGTTGTCAGGAGCTTCACATGAAACCGACACATGCAATTGAAAGCAAACATCCCCCCGCCTGGGGGGAAAGAAGCACAATCATGTGCGAACCCAGGTTAAAGCCTAACGGGCCCCACTTCGATGGGCGAGCCCACTACGCGTGACCCTGTCGGCAAACCTTTAAATTGAGCCAAATAAAGGCGTTAGCCTGAAACCCCAAACCTACTCACAAAGTATGAAGTGCCATGAAATGAGCATGAGCACCAAAGCGAAAACAAACCAAATCGAGCGCTCCACTCTTTTTGTCTCTTTCGCTTTCGGAGTATTGGCTGGAGTCATGCGGGGAACTCTGAAATCGTGAAACCGTCATACTCATACCCAAATCCATTCAGGCCAGCATGCCTGAAAAAACGCGCAGCGCCGACTTGACTCCAGCCTCTTACTCCTTCGTCCAAGTCTCCCGGACAACTCTCATGCTTGGCCCTCTTGACTTTCATCCGCCAATCGCTCCTTTCAAGTCTCTTCTTCTTGGCATCTTTGATGTCCGCGTAAAGACCTTCCCTAAAACGAGCATTTGGTGAAAGATTTCCCCTTTGTACGAAGCAATTGGTTAATGTGTCTGCTTCGGAATTCTGCAGTCTGGGTAACCAATATAGGTCCAAATTGACATTGCCGCATGGAGCTTCCATGCCAGTTCCATGAGGGCTGCGCCAGTTCGACCGGGTTGGCGTTCAAAAGGGGGATTGGCACCATGTTATGACCGGATCGAAGCAATTTCAGCAAGAATTCAAGCACAAGTCAAATTGCGGCTGGAAGAGGGAGTACATCCAAGTTAAGGCATGTCGCACTGCTCCTAGCTTGAACCCAAACATGAAACCTCAAAAGAACAAAGCTCCGAAGCGGCCGCAATTCTTTTTACCGGGATTGCTGAAAGTTGCACTGCTTCCAGGGCACTACATTGACCCCCCGAAATGTGAAAAGGCAAGACAATGCGTGCCTTGCGTGTAAATGCAGTGCTTGGGGGGCGCGGCATGCGTGCCCACGCCCCAAGGTCCGGAGACCGACAGTCCGGAGGTCCGGAGACCGAAATTGGAGACCTGGTCCGGAGACCAAAGTGACCCACGAAAGTGCAGAGAAACTGCTACCTATCCTGGCAAAGCCTGGCATAGGGCAGTGCAGGGCGGGTGTGGGTTTCAGAAATGAAACCGCAGGTTTGGGTCAAGGCTAGAAGCAAAACGGCCAACGCATAGTCGATTCACCACATGCCCTAAACACAAGGGAAATGAAACCCTCAGCGTTAAGGTGTCGCACTGCTCCTAGCTTGGAGGGGGTTGTACCTAGGGCAGATGCTAGCGTCACCATGCACGCTGGGTTGTGAACAGCTTGGCATGCGGTGACTGCACTTTTTTCTGGTCAGAGCGGCTTGAGTAAGCGGCTGGCTGACATCGCCAGTGTTCTGGCTACAGGGCGGCGGATGTTGGGTCAGAAGGCCATGTCGGATGCAGGCTAGGCTGGTGCAGCGACGACGGAGAGGCTGCTGCCAAATGTTCCGACGCGCATGCATCGGACACAGTTGAATGCCTCCACTACTCGTTTACATGCCTTCCGGCACAGATAATTCCGCCACGGAACAACCTTACAAACTGTTCACGACCTTCTGGCCGTTGCAACTTTTTGTGCAATTAACAGCCTTCTGGGCTCACGCTCACAACGTGCTGCTGCAGCCGACGCACGTTCCAGGAAGGCAATGATTGGGCGGACGATCTCAGCAGAGGTCGGTTGGCCCGGTTCAGCCATCGCCCTGCCTGTCGCATACGCTTCAGCCCTGCAAGCCTAGCGATGTCACAATGTGGCTGGGGTTGCTTGCAGCAGTGCTAACTGTGCAAGAGTTTCAAAGCATGCGATGTACCGCTGTCCTGGCTTGACAAGGCAAGGCCACACGGCTCTTATGTCTTGCATGTTCCAGGTCTCGGCGAACCAGACCACTTGGGAGGATGTGATTGCCCAGCCCCCGACCACATTATCTTCGGCACACGCGTCGGGCAGCCAGAGCTTGCAGCTGGCGTGGCCGCGCCAAAGACTGAATGGCGAGTGTCGAAAGCACGACGCCAGCCAAGTAAGGCACTGTTGGCTTGACTTGGAAAGGCTGGTGGGTTGTTGGGGTCCGCGATGCGACCATGTGGGAAGCCCGCTGTGATCCACAAGCCCGGGAGGCTATGGCTAGTTTTGAGGTCCTGAGTTAAGGATGCTCGAAAGGCTGACCACATTTGCGGCGGTATGAGTGCATGGAGCCTGGTGGGCTGTTGAGGTCCGCGTAAACCGGTGCAGCCAGGACCTGAGGTGTAGGGAGAGAGAAGAAAGGGAAGACTCTACTATTGGTGAACACTCCGTGCTCTTACAAGCAGGGCACGCAATGTGACCCTAATTCTAGGGTCACGGACACAGCCAATTTTCAGCCATGGAAGCATCAACTACGCGGAAGCCAGCTAGACAACCTAGACACGCGTCTGGCCTTGGACCTGACGTCACACGCCTCTCGCCTTGGACCTGACGTCGGGCTCTCAGCGACTTTGCCACCCGCTCTCCCACCCGGAGTGCTGTCCGTCTTGCCACCCGGTTTCCCACTCGCTGTGCCAGCCATAATGCCAGCCGGAGCGCCAAGCAGGCAGCCAAGACCATGGCTCCTCGGGAACACCGTGTTTTGGTCTCTTGGCTGGCTGCTGCTGCGGGCTGCGACTGCTCTGCGACTGCACCACCGCTCGATGCAGCTTTATACTGTTGCCGTTATAGTACTGGTTAATGGTTGGGTTGGTGAACTGCCGGGCAGCAGTGGGAATCACGCGGAATGCCAACACCTCTTTGCCGTCAGCCAACTTGCGCAAGATCCGAAACTTGCTTTCCGGATGGCGCGCATCCTTGCGTAGAGATTGCTCTCGCTGGATAGCCTGGCAATTGGCGATCATGAGGAAAACGTCCGACGCATCCCAGAACTTGCTGTCGTGGCCCGCCGCAACAGCCCATGCGTCCAGCGCCGATTGCAGCAACGAGTAGCCAATCCCCAACAGCTTGGACTGGCTTGACAGCACCTCTTCCTCCACACGATTTCCACGAAACTTCAAGAGGACCGGTTTGCTGGTGACGGGAGTGGTTTTCTGGAGGCTGCAAATAAACTCACGCCATGACGTGCCTTGCTTGGTGGTTTGGTGCTGCAAGGTCTGCTGAAACTCTGCAGGCACGCAGTTCGAAAGAACCAGGACTTGCTCTGCACAGTACTCCGGCAGCCCCTCGTTGAAGTCGTACACAATGCTAACGAGAGCTCGAATCCACGGAGACATATTGAACGACAAATCGCCCGATCCACGCAAAATTGCTTCCTGTTGCTCCTTGGACAGCTCTAGGAGCTCATCACTGGCGGGGAGATGCTTGTCGCTCGACCACTCCAGGCCGGAGCTCGCCGGGTCGTTGACTGGCTCCTCGTCTGTCGGCTCCTCGTTGACTGGCTCCTCGTCTGTCGGCTCCTGCTTCTGCTCCACCTGCGGCTGCTGCTCTTGCGGGGCGGGATGCGTGTGAGTGACTTCGCAGTCGTCCTGCGACCTGACGTGACTCTGGCTCTCAAAGTGCTGAAGCACTGCCGCCAGCGACTGAAGCCTGAAGAGCTTCTCTTGCTTGCGGCACCATACGCATGTCAGGGCATCGTAGGCCTGCGGAAACACTAGCCCCTGGCCCACCAGGCACTGCAACTCCAGATCGCTGAACTCCGTCTTGCGCTTGCCCTTCTGATTCGTGTAGAGCTCCATCACCTTGCGCGCCACTGTGTCCACGCGAGCCAGACGCTCCTCACGAGCAATGAAAAATAGTCACCCCCGCTCGAAACGTTATTTGCAACACACAAGATTAGAAACCCGGCCGGCCTCACTATGGCGCAACACCTCCATCTCAACCGCCAGGTCTCCGTCTAGAGGTCTGCAAGCGACCTCCTGCGCGGCGCTGGCCTGCGCGCAGTCACCTTTGGCTGCCTGATGAAAAGCCGTGTCGGCCCGCGTGCGATCCTCCTTCCAACCTTGGTTCCAACCCCAACATCGTGTAGCCAGCAGCCAGTGCTGCGTCTGCGCGGGATGCTTGTTCCCGCTGTGGATTATGTGGCCGTCAAATGGCAGCGAAACGAAAGGGCCGTCCGTGTCTGGAATTGGCTTGGTCAACTGCATCACTTGGCGAGCTTTGTCGGTGACCAGCTTGTCCTCCTTCAGAAGATACACCCAGCCATACGGGCCGGCGTCAACCCAGCCAGGCACTAACTTGTGCACCCGGGCACCCTTCTTCAGCGTCTCGTAAAACTGCTTGCAGAAAGTCAGGCACCCTTTGCCTTTCGCCTTGCTTGCAAGCTCAGATTGCGGAGTCATCATGGCCTCTCCCAGCACCCGAGCCAGCAGCGGGTGTCGCGGGGAGCAAATGATCAAGCCCTGAAACACGTATTCGTGATTGAACGTGCCCAAGGACGTCACCATGAATGGAGGACACTGAGCGCCTGCCCGGGCTTCGCCCTGGCGGCCCAGTTCATGCTGCATGCAAGCGTTTTGTAGCTCGAGAAGCCAGCTCCAGAGCGGCTGAAGCAATCCGCACTTGAAGTCCAGGTACACTCCACCGCGGCGATATACATATGCAGGTAGCGCCACACATCGGCGCGGTGGCACGGCTTGATGTATTCTCGAAAAAGATTCACACTTTGCGTAGAGGCAAAGTTGCAAAACTCTGCATACTGCTGGCCATCGTCGACAAAAGTTCGAACGAACTCTCTCGCGAAGTAGCCGGCGTGCGTGCGCACCCGATGATCCTCCCGACAGTACGTCTGCACCAGCCGTCGCGGCAGCCACCACAAGGGAATCTGTTTCTCATCGTGCCTGAGAGCCCACAGGCTCGTTTCGCTGCAGGCATTCGCCCAGCCGCTGGCAATCTGCAACAACGTCCTCATGTCCACGGCGTCCTGCTCCCAGTGACGCAAAAGCTGCAGCTCCGAGCACAGGTTCACCAAACCTATCCGATACAAAGGCAAACACTTGTCTCCGGTTTTCGGAACGTTGTTCCACCCACAGCAGATGACGACCACCAGGTCGCAGTCCACCACGTCGTCCTCTGCGCGCGTCGCCCGGTCCCACAGCCAACTTCGCCGCCTCCTCGATCACGTGGCAGTAAACTCGGCGCTGTCGATCCTTGTCGCCACAGAAGTGCAGGCCACGCCGATAGAACGGCTCGCTGTCCTGCCGCCAGCTGTCCTGCATGTCTAAAATGGTCTTGCTCGTCTCTCGCAAGCGCCAACTGCTGCGATGTTTCTGCAGGTCGCCATAGATCGCAGCGGTTTTCGGCACGCTTTCGCGTGCCGCCACAATGCTCACCGCCAGCCTCTGAGCTAGAAAATCTGTCACATCCGGGAACCCGAGGCGCGCGGAAATCAGTTTCCAGCCGCACACGAGCTGCTTGGCCACGCTCGGGAGCGTCTCGCCAGCACAACAGGAGCCGGTCACCAGAGATCCACCGCAGCACCAGACGACACAGTGACGCCTGCTCGAAGAATCCACAAGCTGCACGCCGTACTTGTCACCGAAGCCCAGCGCTGTGCTGTCAGCCAAGGATAAGATGGGCGCGCACTCAGGCCTCATGGCCGGGCCGACAAAAACTACGCCGAGTCAGCCAAACTGGCAGGGCTCGAACCTGAGCGGGCCAGGCACAGTATACGCATGCAATCAAAAAGCCAGACACTCGAAACCACAAAAGCTACAATATCCGCTCTTGGTGGAAACCAGTGGGCGCGGTCTTTCCACTTCGACTGCCGACTCACTTGCACCGCCACTTGCGATGGCCACAGCCAACCAGAGCTGGCTCTCTCGAGCAGCCGCGCTTGCCTTTACAACAAAAACTACGCGCCGCTCGCCAGAACAATACAAGAAAACACACAGTCTACAAGTGCCGGCCTTCGGCCTGGGTGCAACCCCGGCCTTCGGCCTAGGCGCACGCCTACTCCCGCCTGCTGCGTAACACATCTGGTCCAAACCGAAGGCAGCTGAGTGCGGCACATGTGACATCAACCCCTTGCAATCGAAGATCCAATAACTGGAATTACGAAACATTTTGAAACACGTTTGATCCAAACCGAATGCAGCTGAGCGTGGCACATGTGACATCAATCCCTTGCAATCGAAGACCTCAAGAAACTGAAATAAGGAAGCATGTGGAAACACATCTGGTCCAAAATGAAGGACACTGAGCACCTGCCCGGGCTTCGCCCTGGCGGCCCAGCTCATGCTGCAGCCACCTCCAGAGCGGCTGAAGCAATCCGCACTTGAAGTCCAGGTATACTCCACCGCGCGGCGATACATTTGCAGGTGGCGCCAGATCGAACTCTCTCGCGAAGTAGCCGGCGAACCTGCGCACCCGATGATCCTCCCGACAGTACGTCTGCTCCAGCCGTCGCGGCAGCCACCACAAGGGAATCTTTTTCTCATCGTGCCTCCGTGTTCACAGGCTCGTTTCGCTGCAGGCATTTGCCCAGCCGCTGGCGATCTGCAACAACGTCCTGATGTCCACGGCGTCCTGCTTCCAGCTCGCTTGGATCTGCAGCACGGTCTTTGACATTTCTCACAGAGGCGGCAAGCCTGTCTTCATAGAAAAGCGACCAAAAAAGCTAGACTTGAGCCGTCATCAGCCACGCATCACTTCAGCTCGCACCACCAATAAAACGCCAAGCATGCAACTCACACCTCGCTTTTTGCTTTGACGAAAGGAGACAATACAAGCTCGCCGCCGCAGCCCGCGACCTGCTGGCTATCACCCTCTGGGCGAACAGCCCAGCGCCGCTGCAAAACCCCCTGGGGGCAAGATAAACTGTAATCCTAGAATGATGCAGCGGATTTATGTCAACCCACCTGCCAACACAAAGCTTCATCAATTGCACAACACACTCTCTCTGCATGATGCTGACGCCGAGGCGCTCACATTTACAGCTTCAACTCTTCGTGATGTCGGTGCAGCGTGTTGCAGGGTGCCACTGGCCAGCTGTGACATTTGTCACGAGACCATGCGCGAGACCTTGACGTTTGCACATGCCTCCCCACAATCTGCAGTCGGCTACTGCATTGAAGGTGTTGTTGTAGTCTTCGCTGAGTTCCCTCCTGGGTAGACCGGCCTCCCCGTTCTTTCGCCGGCAGTCGGCCAACTGCCTGGAAGAGGTCGTACTCGCGACCGTTCCTTCCTGGGTGGGCGGGATTAACGAGACGAAGAACTGATTGCTGCGGGCGCCCAGCCTGCGACTTGGCACCCAGTCTTCACAACACGCCAGCGGTCTGCAGCACGCAGGAGGCTCATAGTGCTGGCCCCCACACGCGGCCAGTCTCCACAGCTGCCAGAGTAGCACGCATCGCCGAGAACTTCCGCCGACGCCCGGCTTTCAACTTGGCGCCCAGCCTTCACAATATGCCACCGGTCTGCGGGCTCATAGCACTCGCCCCCTCCCACGCAGCCACTCTCCACGCTTGCCGGAGCAGCGCGCATCGACAAGAAGCAAAAGGCAGCTTCCGGATTCGCACGTCCCCATCACTTCGCAAACTGCTGTCCGACTCCCGGAGAAGTTTCATGAGGTCGCAGCATCTGCCTCGTCTCATCACTACTGCTGACAGGGCTCATTTGGCGCCGAGGCATGGGAGAAACATTGCGAAACACATCTGACACAAACCGAACACAGCTGAGCCGGAACGCAAATACATGCTGCAAGCTCAGCTCACAACTCAACTTCAAACGACCGCAAATCCCACAAATCGTGAGAAACAGTGAGTTGCAAGTTTTCACTGCGCAGGTCGCTTCACTTGCATTAGCACATTCACTGGGCGTTAGCCAGGACCAAGCCTGCTCAGTCTCAGGCGACCGCACTCCACTTCAGCACAAGCTGCCAAATCCCGGCCTTCGGCCTGGATTGCCAACTAGCCGCGCCCAAGAATGCTTCGGCCTTGCGCCGAGCCTGGCCTTGCGCTCCATGAGCTCAGCCTCCAGCCTGTCCAGCTCTTCCCACTCTTGATCAGCGCCGCCTGTCTCTCGACATAAGTCCTCCGTCTTCACCGACGGCGGCACGCTTGCGGCTCTTGTCCTCCCGGCAGCGGGGCGGTGTCGGCTGAGCCATGTCGCAGTCGGACCATCGGCCTCTCCACTGGCGGCCGCCACGAGATTCCCCATCCTCCCGGCGAACGTCCTTGCGGCCGGGACGCTGGTGCCCGGTCTCACGCAGTAGTCCAGCCCTCCTCCGCTTGCCTGAAGCTGTCGCCCCTTCACTTCCATGATCTTGCCCGTCACAATCTTCTCCGTGCAGTCCTCTGGGCTCACTACATCCTGCAACTCCGCGAGCGCCGTCTCAAGAATCTCGGCAGCGATGCCTAGAGCTCGACGCTGTCCGTGCCCCGCGGCCTTCGTCACATAGCTCGTCCTCAGGGCACATCTCTGGCAGGTCATCCACGCAGCATGCTGGTTGCCGCGCGCCCGCGTGACATGCTTCCGGAAGCACGGCCATCCCTCGCGCCGAGGGTCATCCGAAATGCCAGCAGCAAGCTCCGGCATCCAGCTTCACTGCGCAAAGGACTCTGACACACAGCCTCAGATCTGCCCCGGGAAGAAGATGACGGTGGACCACACTGCCCGCAAAGCCAAAAATGCACGGCAGCCTAGCTTCTCCACGCACACGCCCAATCCCTGAGCGCTAGACGGCGCTAACACAAACTGGCGAGCCACACATATAGCATTACACTCATCTCTCTCCGACGACAACCAGCTACACAATTCTGCCTGCAGTAGCTCACTTTTTGCTCGGCAGGTCCCCTCATGCCCAACTGCTACGCCTTAGGCTTCGCCATAGGCGGCTCCGACACCCACCCAAGCCACCTACTGCCACGCCGCGAGCTCAGCAGACGTAAAAAAAGTCTGTGGTCACATGCTCTTGGCCACCATACGGGAACCAGCAGCGTCCGTCCTTGGCTTTTCCCGGGATTCTGCCGAAGTAGGAGTTAGCCACCGCGCACCACAGCTCTCCGTGCTTGTCGAGCTGCTTTCCCTGCGGCTCTGCGTCATCCACAGTGCGAGACAAGCTCTGGCCGCGCATAATCTCGAAGTCTTTGGTGTAGTGCTCCTTGCCGGCATATGAGTACCAACACCTATCACCGCGAGCCTTTCCGGGGATCTTGCCTTCCCTGACGCGGGCTATGGCGCACCAATAGGAACCAGTGTCGCCTTGATAGCCTTGCGGGCGGACCATGCCCGCAGCAGCGGAGCAGCACTCGGGCACACAGGAGCGGCCCTCAGACTGCGGCGCGGCCATCTGCTCTGCGCCGCGCGACTTGTTCTGCCGCTGCCGCCTCTGCTGCTGCGCCGCCTCCACTTCTCTGCGAGCCGACAGCTCGTCCAACAGCCTCTTGCGAATCCAAGCTTCCTCCTCCTGAGCCCGGCAAAGCCTGCTGCGCCGCTGCTGCGCCGCTCCTCGCTCTGCCTTCTCGCGGATCTGCGAGCCAACATCAATCCACTCACTACAGTCCGTGCTGCGACTGCGCGCCGAGTCAGACCTTTCGCTGACAGGCATCACTACCCAAGCAAAGCTGAAGCACAGTTCATAGCTGAGCCAACACACGCAGTCCATAACTCAGGTAGTCGAAAAACGCCAAGCCTACTGCACCAAAGCAAGACAAACAAATGACACACGCGCACTGCAAGCCTGTTTTTCTTCCTTGGTCTCACAAGCATGACTCTCTGGCTAAAGGTGCTGATGCTCAATTCCAATCTCGCGAATTGCGAGCGAGCAGCCTGCTTGGCTCAATTCCGCTCTGCGTCCTAGGCCACTCTCGGACTTCGCCCGGACACGACTTCCTAAGCCTCTCTCCGGACTAAGCCTCTCTCCGGACTTCGTCCTGAGCAAGGAAACCTGTGCTGGCATCAACTCTCCAACCCTGCGCCAGCTGCGGGCGACTCTGCTGACTGCCAAGTAGTGGTCGCGAGGCCATGCCTGCGAAACTCCGCCAAGTCCACGAGGTAGACGTAGCCGTACGCCTTGCTGATGTGCCAGCCAGGGCTCAGCCTCTCGGGCTCAAACCTGCAAATGTCATCCTGCAGGAACTCGCGGACGCTGCGCCCGATGCGAGCTTCTGACCTCGCCGGGTGGATCACGTCGTGTGCCAGCTCGGCCATCAATGGGTGGCGCGGGGCACACACTATCAGCCCCTCTGGCTGGAAGCGGGCGAGATCCATCCACGGCGAGGGTAGTGCGACCACCAAAAAAGGCGGATTGCACACGCCGCCTGCGGCAGCACTCCAGTCCTCCAATTTCTCTCCTATTGCTCGCTCCCAGCAGGCCCATTGCATCTGAATCCCGAGCTCGTGCTGCTTGTCTCAAAGACCCAGATCTACTCCAAGGCTGCCAGACACGTAAACTCCCCCGCTGCGGTACAACTCCATGTATCGCCACAGCGCAGGGATCGAGTACGGATCCTCCAGTGCTTCTTCGATGCCGGAGATGGAAAGCCTCGACTGCAGGAACTGCAGCATCTCTTCATCGTCTGCGGACTGCCGGACGAATCCAGGGCAGAAGATCTCGGATCACACGCTTGGAAAGCCACCAAAGCGGAGAGCAGCAGCACGCGAGCTGCGACCATAGGTTGGCAGTCAGCGGCACATCCGACCACAGATAACACATCTGCAGCACATCCCGAAATGTCACTGCCTCTGTCTGCAGCAGCTTCAATAGATGCTGCTCCGCGTGCAGCCTGGCCATCTTCCTGTAAGTTTTGCCAGCATCCACACACGGGCCTGGCACCAAGTTCCACCCCGCGCACACGAGGATGTAAAGCTCCGCGGACGAAGGCTCGCAGTCTCGGGCCACTCGCTCCATCAGGTCGTTGAAAATCTCCTTTTTGCGATCCATGGGTCCCCAGAAGTGCAAGCCACTGCCGATGCCGAGCGGGGTGAACAAAGGCATGCCGTCCTTCTCAAACCAGGCGTTCTCCATGGACCTGATGGTGGAGCTGGACTCTTTCACTCGCCAGTCGCATCGGGCCTGATGCAAAGGGGTGAACTTGCCCTCTTGGTCGACACGCACAGCTTCACACACAGGGACCACGCTCAGCCCAACGCGCTTGCGCAAGAGCTGATCACGGCATTCCATCTCGTAGTACGAGTCGGCGATGCCAGCCCAGGTGCAGAGGAGCTTCTTCAAGATCGACATGTGCCTGTTGCCTTTGGAGGCATGAATCAAACTCGCGCCAAGGCCGAGAATCACCACATGCTTTGTTGCGCTGGACGACATCTTGACCACGTTGGAGCCGTACTCAGCGTATCCGTTGCCGGTGCTGTCGGACAGCGCGAGCACACACTTGCTCGCAAAAGCTTCCTCCATGCTTTGAGCCACAAAAATCCTGGCCGCGAACAAACAGAAAGATTTTACATGCGCCATGTCACTCTATAAATGGCCGAGCCAACCCACGCAGTCCATAACTCAGGCAGTCCAAGATGCCAAGCCTACTGCACCAAAGCAAGACAAACAAATGACACACGCGCACTGCAAGCCTGTTTTTCTTCCTTGGTCTCACAAGCATGACTCTCTGGCTAAAGGTGCTGATGCTCAATTCCAATCTCGCGAATTGCAAGCGAGCAGCCTGCTTGGCTCAATTCCGCTCTGCGTCCTAGGCCACTCTCGGACTTCGCCCGGACACGACTTCCTAAGCCTCTCTCCGGACTAAGCCTCTCTCCGGACTTCGTCCTGAGCAAGGAAACCTGTGCTGGCATCAACTCTCCAACCCTGCGCCAGCTGCGGGCGACTCTGCTGACCGCCAAGTAGTGTTCGCGAGGCCATGCCTGCGAAACTCCGCCAAGTCCACGAAATAGACGTAGCCGTACGCCTTGCTGATGTGCCAGCCAGGGCTCAGCCTCTCGGGCTCAAACCTGCAAATGTCATCCTGCAGGAACTCGCGGACGCTGCGCCCGATGCGAGCTTCTGACTCGCCGGGTGGATCACGTCGTGTGCCAGCTCGGCCATCAATGGGTGGCGCGGGGCACACACTATCAGCCCCTCTGGCTGGAAGCGGGCGAGATCCATCCGCGGCGAGGGTAGTGCGACCACCAAAAAAGGCGGATTGCACACGCCGCCTGCGGCAGCACTCCAGTCCTCGAATTTCTCTCCTATTGCTCGCTCCCAGCAGGCCCATTGCATCTGAATCCCGAGCTCGTGCTGCTTGTCTCGGAGCCAAAGACCCAGATCTACTCCAAGGCTCTGGCTGCCAGACACGTAAACTCCCCCGCTGCGGTACAACTCCATGTATCGCCACAGCGCAGGGATCGAGTACGGATCCTCCAGTGCTTCTTCGATGCCGGAGATGGAAAGCCTCGACTGCAGGAACTGCAGCATCTCTTCGTCGTCTGCGGACTGCCGGACGAATCCAGGGCAGAAGATCTCCGCCGAGCAGCCGCACTGTTGGATCACGCGCCTCGAAAGCCACCAAAGCGGAGAGCAGCAGCACGCGAGCTGCGACCATAGGTTGGCAGTCAGCGGCACATCCGACCACAAATAACACATCTGCAGCACATCCCGAAATGTCACTGCCTCTGTCTGCAGCAGCTTCAATAGATGCTGCTCCGCGTGCAGCCTGGCCATCTTCCTGTAAGTTTTGCCAGCATCCACACACGGGCCTGGCACCAAGTTCCACCCCGCGCGCACGAGGATGTAAAGCTCCGCGGACGAAGGCTCGCAGTCTCGGGCCACTCGCTCCATCAGGTCGTTGAAAATCTCCTTTTTGCGATCCATGGGTCCCCAGAAGTGCAAGCCACTGCCGATGTCGCGCGGGGTGAACAAAGGCACGCCGTCCTTCTCAAACCAGGCGTTCTCCATGGACCTGATGGTGGAGCTGGACTCTTTCACTCGCCAGTCGCATCGGGCCTGATGCAAAGGGGTGAACTTGCCCTCTTGGTCGACACGCACAGCTTCACGCGCAGGGACCACGCTCAGGCATTCCATCTCGTAGTACGAGTCGGCGATGCCAGCCCAGGTGCAGAGGAGCTTCTTAGTCGCTTGCACCCTTGCGCATCTCACCTCCACAAAATCATCTGCAAGCTCGTCAATCACATCCCATCCGTCTGTCGACTCAAAGTCAATGCTGCTAACAGCCAAGATCTTCCAGCATCCATTGCGGAGCATGTGGCCCGCTTGGCTGCAATTTGTGTTGCGGACTGCCTCTGACAGCTGTTGAACACGAGGTATGTGACACCGGCACGGGCAGGGTTGATTCATGGTTGCACTGCTTCAATGTAATGCTTCGCTACTTGGCTCATTACTGTTTTCTGCTCTTTGTTGCCTGAATTGTGGGACCTGCAATGACTTCTGCGGGGCTTGAGCCTGTGTTAACTTTAGTGAATCTACAGCAGAAACATGAATATCTATTATCTGTCGAGCTGTCGCGCATAAGCGGTATCTACAAGCTGCGATCACGAAGCTTCTCCCCCACGCAAACTCGATGCGCAGACAGCTGCTGCCTTTGGCGAGTCTGTTTTTCTTGCTACACATCTGCAGGCTCTTGACGAGCTTGCTCCCCCAAGCTCCATAATTGCGGGCACTTCGTTTTGAAGGTCCGCTTACCCCTAAAACATCCTACACCGACGGAGAACCAGAAGTATATTCCGCTTCCATGTCCTGGCAGTCGTCCCGCTGGGCGTCGACCTCGGCCTCGGCTTCTTCCTGCTCAAGCTGCAGTCTGCGGTGCAAGTCCTCAACGACGGCCTGCTCGTCGGGGACGGCCGGCAGGGGGGTGATCTCCTCTCTGCGCGGGCTACTGCTGTCGCCGCTGGCCCGGGCTTCGCCCTGGCTGTCGCTGCCGCCGCTGAAGCTTCGGCTGGGGCTGCTATGCTTGTGGCGGCTGGATCGGGCCCCGGATGAGCCGCTCGCCGGGGGAGTGAGAGGTGGTGTCGGCAGACCTTGCAGCCAGCGGCTGAAGCAGCTGCCGCATGGCGGGCACCGCTTACAGTCGCGCTCACTGCGACTGTGCGGGAAGTAAAAATAGCGAAACCTGGCCGCCATCATGGCGTTCTGCGTCTCCACGTCCACACCTTCGCGGTATGCGTCCTCCGTGGAGATCCGCAGCTTGTCAGATCCGCTGATGAAGAAAGGCATGCCCTTTGCAGACCACGTCACATCCTCGGAGTTCACATTTCGAGGCATGGGCACGGCGACGTGTTGACCCTCCAACAGAACGAGCAGGCTGTCCCACCCGATCCGCATGCTTTGTGGTCGCAGATCTTGTAGCACAGCTACTTTTTTGCTCACAATCCCCTGCAACGGAAAGTTGCATTTTCCTGCAGGTCTGGTGTATGTGAGCTTTGCTCCGAAGATGTACGTCACCGGGTCGATCGCGCAGGATTTACCCGCGTTGCGTGGCCCGTAGAAGAACAAATTGTTGAACTTCTCGGCGCCGACCTGCAGCGTCCTAGTTATCGCCGCTATCAGCCTGGCCTCCTCCGGCTTTTCTTCTTGCGACATCTGCGGGGGGAAGTTCTCGCACTGCACCCGCAGATTGTCTCGCATCAGCGGTATCCACAAGCCGTCACAGACGCACTTGTCGCGCGCTGCGGCGCACACCAATTCCTAGGGAGACATCTTCAGTCTCTTCAAGTTATCCGTGGACGCTTGGATGTCCCACACGGTTGCCAGCAGTGTCGGAATGTCCTTGAAGTGCCTGAAAAAGAATTCGCGCACCGGCTCTATTTTGTCCGAGGTGCGCTGCTCCAGGTGCGAGTATAGGATGGACTTGTCCGAAATCTTGTTGGCCACGATGTAGTGAACGAATTGCCTGTGGGACAGGGGCTGCACCCTGCCCAGCTTGATGCCGTGCACCTCTGCCAGCCACTTGCGAACTCTCTCTTTCACGGAGTTCACCGCTCCTTTGGGGATGTCGCTGAGCAGCTCCACCACGGGCGGATGGCCCTTGCTAAGCCACGGGCTGGCGTCGACGTCCGGCTTGCTCTCGGACGGCACCGCCAAGTACGCCACAATGCCCCAATAGGTCCTGTGGCCGTCTTCCAAGTGGATAAAAATTCCATGCTTCTCGCGCAAGGTTCGGAACAGTCGGGTGTGCCGTATGGGCTCCGAGACTTGCATCGCTGCGCGCATGTGCGGCTCCTCGTTTTCGCGCAGCTCTTGGAAGACAGACAACTTTAAGATCTGCGCCGCGCTGTCGCGGGTTGCATCCTGGAAGACGCTGTCCAGCTTGTCCGCAAATTCTTGTCTTGTCAAATCCTTTGGGTTCTTTCGCCCAGGCACATCTTCTCGCGGGTGCGAGAAGACGATGTGGAAGACTCGCTGCGGCTTGCCTTCCAAGTCTTCACGCGGCGCCTCCGCCGGCTGCGCTGGCTTGTCCTCTGGCCGCTGCGGGCCTGCCGGCGGGGCCGGCTCAGCCGACTTCTTCCCTCGCGTCTTATTCCGCGGCTTGGGGTTAGCCCGCCGACTGCCTTTGCCCACCTTCTCGTCTGCCGTCGGCCGGGCTTCGCCCTGCTTTGGCTGGACCTCGTCCTGCTTGGGCCCAGCGCTGCTGCTGCGTGCTGCGCACGGCTCCGCTTCACTGGCCGTGAAGATGTCTTTCACTTCTTGCTGCTCGAAGCCCTCCCACAGACGGTCGAAGTCCTCGGAGTTTATCGGGCTAAGCTCGTGTCCTGGAGTGAGAGCTTGCTCCCAGCACCTGCACCAGGAATATCCACAAGCGGGACAAGCTGTATCCAGGTCTTCTGCTACGGCTGGCGAGGCGGCAAGCAGCTGCGACCCCGTCTCGGCAGCCACATCTCCTCTCCTGTCTGCTCGACGGTATCGCTCTGCCTGTCGCGGCCAGACTTGGCCTTGCGGCGACGCTTGGGCGCTCTTGCGCTTGGAGCGCTTGAGCGCCGCCGCCGCCGCCTCTTCTCTGCGTCTCTCCGCGCTGGCGTGGATGCATTGCCAAATGGGCGCTTGCAGCGCCGCTAGCGGGGCTCGGCAGGGCGTCGCAACTGGCGCCGCCACTGCAAGAGCGAGCTTGGCGTCTGCCATGTTTGGTCCGGAGGATTGTTGCCAACTCGCTCGAGCCAAACGCTGCAAAGCCGAAACAAATGCTCGCTGAGAATTCGGTGCACTAACTCGAAACGGGCAGCTCGCTCTCTTTGTTTTTTTGTTTCTGCGCTAGATTGTGCTCGCTCGGCAAAAGCCCCGGCCTTCGACCTGGACGAACGCTCCCCTCTCACTGGCTCTGAGCTTGCCGGAGCAGTCCTTCCACTTGACTGCGGGCGATGCCGGGGAACCAGCGGACTTTGAGCAGAAACCAGAGCTTTCTGGAGTCCTGCAACTGCACAAATTTGTCCTGCAGCTGGAAACGGCGCAAATGCGTCCAGGACTCCTCGAATCTAATGGACTCTTGCTGCCACAGAGACTCGACTGACTGCCTGGCGACAGTCTTCCATGCCACTCGGCCTGTGCTGCGTCTTCTGGTAGCCATGCGCACAAAATGACGCCAGATGCATGGCAGCATTTGCACAAAATATAGATCGGGTGCGACTTTGAAGTGCTTCTGCAGCGCTGTTCGAAATGCTGTCCATCTGGCAGGCGCGGCATCCAACGCCTCGCGGCAGTTGTCGGCATCGCCGGACATAGCGCACGCCAGACATAGAGGACTGGGGCCCCAAAACATGAACGTGGTGCGAAGATGCCACAGCCGACTGCAAGCTCGACACTTGCACTCTGCCGAAGGACGCCACAACGGGTGCTCTTGACGGTTGGCGCAGGTCGCACAGGCCATGAAGACGTACAGGTCGTTGAGCATAAACTTCAGGTGATACCCCCTCATGTCTGAAGCCGTTTTACAGCCCGGCCGACCCAACAGGTGAACGGACAGAAGCAAAGCTGCGCAGCTGCACCAACACTGAGGAAGTCTGCCCCAAAAAATCTGCCGTGAGGAAGCGGTGCATCTGCAGGATGAGGCGACCGGCGCCCAAGGCCGATTCAGCCCAAAGTTTCAGCGCAGTCACCGCGTGGTCCACGAAGCGGGTGTCCGCTCCAACTCTGACTACATCCATGGACTTGCCGAATGTTCTGCGGCGTCCATCGAGATTTGCGAACATTGACCGCACCGATCTTCTGGAACCAGCAGCCAGCCTGAATGCATCTTCGACGGCGCCGACAACGCGGCTGCGAGTCTCGGTCGTCAGGCCCTCCGCGTAGATGCTGCGGTCCGCCACGAACCACTCGTGGTGCAGCAAGACATCTGTGAAAAACGAGTGGTTGCCCAGGTACCTGAATACGCAGTCGAGGAAAAACCACAGGTTCAGCTTCGGCTCACTCAGCTCCAGCTCTTTTCCCCACAGCTTTTTGTAGAAGAAGCTGCGATCCCGCCGAAACGAGCCCATGTGCGGAAAAAAGGAATTCTGCATTCCCGCCTCCAACAAATCCTGGTCTGGCAATGTCTTCGCGGTTTCTCGCAGCTCTGTGAAATCGTCTGCGTCCTTGGGGCAGCTGGCGGCGATGTACTGCGTGGCGAAGCAGCAGAACGAGCGCAGCAACTTTTCATTGTGGACGCGCAAGATGTGGCTAGCTTCGGCACGAAATTGCTCATGCTGAGCCGGAAAAGAGCATGCAGCGTGCTCGTATCTTTCATCAAAGAAAGACAATGTTTGCTGACGCGTCTTGTATGTGTCGTCTTCCTCTTCTTCTGCAGAAAGATCCGAGTTGCCTGCTGATCCGGAATCCGCATCGTCCACTCGCGCCTGCCTTCGGCATGCTTGCACTCTGTCGACTTCAGCCTGCTTGAAGCTGCGTTCCTCGGAGGGAGTGCGCTTGCTTTGATTTTCTCTTCGCCACCTTGTCGTCCTGGAAAGGTCTTCAAGCTCTCCTTCGGCTGGCTCGCGGCCTCTTTTTATCCCCATCTGGCAGCTATGCGCTGAACTAGCATAAGCATTTTGACCCAAAAGCGCTTGGGCAAGGGAGATGTACAAACCATGGAGTTGAGTGTGGCGCATGTGACATCAATCATTTGTAGAAGAAACTGGAAACGGATTTGGCGGAAAATGCAAGGCGCTTTCTTTTTTTAACGCGCCGCCAATAGACATCTGGCGCAAACCGAAAGCAACTGAGCGCGACACATGTGACATCAATCCCTTGCAATCGAAGACCGCAAGAAACTGGAAGTACGAAACATGTTGAAACACAAGGTCCGAACCGAATGCAGCTGAGCGTGGCACATGTGACATGATTCCCTTGCAGTCGAAGACCTCAAGAAGCTGGAATTACGAAACATTTTGAAACACATCTGGTCCAAACCGAATGCAGCTGAGTGTGGCACATGTGACATCAATCCCTTGCAATGGAAGACCTCAAAAACTGGAATTACGAAACATTTTGAAACACATCTGGTCCAAACCGAATGCAGCTGAGCGCGGCACATGTGACATCAGTCCCTTGCAATCGAAGACCTCAAGAGACTGAAATAACGAAACATGTGGACAGACATCTGCTGCAAACCGAAGGCAGCTGAGTGCGGCACATGTGACATCAACCCCTTGCAATCGAAGATCCAAGAAACTGGAATTACGAAACATTTTGAAACACGTTTGCTCCAAACCGAATGCAGCTGAGCGTGGCACATGTGACATCAATCCCTTGCAATCGAAGACCTCAAGAAACTGAAATTACGAAACATTTTGAAACACATCTGGTCCAAACCGAATGCAGCTGAGTGCGGCACATGTCACTTCCATCCCTTGCACTGGAAGACCTCAAAAACTGCAATTACGAAACATTTTAAAACACATCTGGTCCAAACCGAATGCAGTTGAGTGTGACACTCGTCACAAATGCAACCTGCTGGCCGGTCGAATCCTGCTTGCCGGTTGCATCCACAGACAATGGTCAAGTCGACATGCAGAAGCCCTGCCTCGACGGGTGTTCTCGACAGGCTCGATGTCTAGTCTGATCTGGCCTTCGACCTGATTTGCCTTGAGGATCTTTCTCCGCACCTCATAAGAAACAAAGCAAACCCAAACATCGCTTTCCCGAGACGCTGTCATCAACAAAGAATGAAAACAAACCGAGACCCTTCTCGCTCCCGGACGTTGAAGCGCACAAGCGCTCAACGTCCCTCGCGCCCCAAGTGCACAAGCGCTGGAGCACGAGCGGAGCGGAAGGAGTCTCAGCGTTGATTACGAAGCAGCTTCAAACTCATCTGGCCCAAACCGAATGCAGCTGAGTGCGGCACATGTGACATCAATCTCTTGCAATCGCAGATCCAAGAAACTGGAATTACGAAACATTTTGCAACACGCTTGCTCCAAACCGAATGGAGCTGAGCGTTGCACATGTGACATCAATCCCTTGCAATGGAAGACCTCAAGAAACTGAAATTACGAAACATTTTGAAACACATCTGGTCCAAACCGAATGCAGCTGAGTGCGGCACATGTCACTTCATCCCTTGCAATGGAAGACCTCAAAAACTGGAATAACGAAACATTTTGAAACACATCTGGTCCAAACCGAATGCAGCTGAGTGCGGCACATGTCACTTCATCCCTTGCAATGGAAGGAAGACCTCAAAAACTGGAATTGCGAAACATTTCGAAACACATCTGGTCCAATCCGAATGCAGCTGAGTGCGGCACATGTCACTCCATCCCTTGCAATGGAAGACCTCAAAAACTGGAATTACGAAACATTTTGAAACACATCTGGTCCAAACTGTGACACTCGTCACAAATGCTACCTGCTGGCCGGTTGCATCCTGCTGGCCGGTTGCATCCACAGACGATGGTCAAGTTGACTTGCAAAAGCCCTGCCTCGACGGATCTTCTCGACAGGCTCGATGTCCAGTCTGATCTGGCTTTCGACCTGATCTGCCTTCAGGATCGTGCTCTTCACCTCCAATGGCATAACAAACAAAGCAAACCCAAACATCGCTTTCCCGAGACGCTGTCAGCAACAAAGAATGAAAAACAAACCGAAACCCTTCCCGCTCCAGGACGTTGAAGCGCACAAGCGCTCAACGTCCCTCGCGCCCCAAGCGCACAAGCGCTGGAGCACGAGCGGAGCGGAAGGAGTCTCAGCGTTGAGTACGAAGCAGTTTCAAACTCACCTGGTCCAAACCGAATGCAGCTGAGTGCGGCACATGTGACATCAATCTCTTGCAATCGAAGACCTGAAGAAACTGAAATAACCAAACATGTGGAAAGACATCTGATGCAAACCGAAGGCAGCTGAGTGCGGCACATGTGACATCAACCCCTTGCAATCGAAGATCCAAGAAACTGGAATTACGAAACATTTTGAAACACGCTTGCTCCAAACCGAATGGAGCTGAGCGTGGCACATGTGACATCAATCCCTTGCAATCGAAGACCTCAAGAAACTGAAATTACGAAACATTTTGAAACACATCTGGTCCAAACCGAATGCAGCTGAGTGCGGCACATGTCACTTCATCCCTTGCAATGGAAGACCTCAAAAACTGGAATTACGAAACATTGTGAAACACATCTGGTCCAAACCGAATGCAGCTGAGTGCGGCACATGTCACTTCATCCCTTGCAATGGAAGCAAGACCTCAAAAACTGGAATTACGAAACAGTTCGAAACACATCTGATCCAAACCGAATACAGCTGAGTGCGGCACATGTCACTTCATCCCTTGCAATGGAAGGAAGACCTCAAAAACTGGAATTACGAAACATTTCGAAACACATCTGGTCCAAACCGAATGCAGTTGAGTGTGACACTCGTCACAAATGCAACCTGCTGGCCGGTTGCATCCTGCTGGCCGGTTGCATCCACAGACGATGGTCAAGTTGACTTGCAAAAGCCCTGCCTCGACGGATCTTCTCGACAGGCTCGATGTCCAGTCTGATCTGGCTTTCGACCTGATCTGCCTTCAGGATCGTTCTCTGCACCTCCAATGGCATAACAAACAAAGCAAACCCAAACATCGCTTTCCCGAGACGCTGTCTGCAACAAAGAATGAAAAACAAAACAAAACCTTTTTCGCTCCAGGCCGTTGAAGCGCACAAGCGCTCAACGTCCCCCGCGCCCCAAGCGCACAAGCGCTGGAGCACGAGCGGAGCGAAAGGAGTCTCAGCGTTGATTACGGAGCAGTTTCAAACTCATCTGGTTTAAACCGAATGCAGCTGAGTGCGGCGCATGTGACATCAATCTCTTGCAATCGAACACCTGAAGAAACTGAAATAACCAAACATGTGGAAAGACATCTGATGCAAACCGAAGCCAGCTGAGTGCGGCACATGTGACATCAACCCCTTGCAATCGAAGATCCAAGAAACTGGAATTACTACGCATTTTGCAACACGCTTGCTCCAAACCGAATGCAGCTGAGCGTGGCACATGTGACATCAATCCCTTGCAATCGAAGACCTCAAGAAACTGAAATTACGAAACATTTTGAAACACATTTGGTCCTAACCGAATGCAGCTGAGTGCGACACGCGTCACAAATGCAACGTGTCGGCCGCTTGCGCACAGACACGAAGGTCAAGTCGATCTCCGGAGTCCCGGCCTCGACCGGTTTCTTCGCAAGCTCCATGTCCAATTTGATCCGCTCGGATAGCAAAGGCCAATGACGAGCTGACAACTGCAAGCACAATTACGGCGCACAAGTCCACAGCAAACAAACAACAATGCTGCCGCAAAAACTGTCTTAGCCGCAGCGCGACAGTTTTTGCGGCAGCATTGCTGTTTGTTTGCTGTGGACTTGTGCGCCGTAATTGTGCTTGCAGTTGTCAGCTCGTCATTGGCCTTTGCTATCCGAGCGGATCAAATTGGACATGGAGCTTGCGAAGAAACCGGTCGAGGCCGGGACTCCGGAGATCGACTTGACCTTCGTGTCTGCGCGCAAGCGGCCGACACGTTGCGTTTGTGACGCGTGTCGCACGCAGCTGCATTCGGTTAGGACCAAATGTGTTTCAAAATGTTTCGTAATTTCAGTTTCTTGCCGCAAAAACTGTCGCGCTGCTCGCTAATGTTTTTCCTCGATGTCGCAAAATGCACAGCCTTCGTCCAGCCTTCGGCTTGGCCTTCGTCCAGCCTTCGGCTTGACACGCTCCGCACCCCAACGCGGAGCATGGCTGCCGCCCCAACGCTATCCCCTACTCCCGCTCTACTTCAAAAGCTGGTGGATCTCTTTCAAAAGCATGCGGGAATGTTCTCGACTGGAGATCCGCTGCGCTCCCCCGCAGGTCACATTTGTCTTGGCTTCACCACCCCACGTGTCCGGCTTGGCTCGCAGCTGCAGCTCGAACATCTCGTCGTAGTATGTGTCCTTGAGCGCTTCTTCACAGATCTCCTCAGATTGCTGGCTCAGTTCGACAATGGACTCGGCGGTCGAACCTAGCACTTTCTCGGCAGCTGGGTGAAAAACTGTGACCCAGCATGATCCGAAAGCATCAGCGCACATTCAGCCGCGGCCCCACCTGCGCAGCACAACTGCATAAACGCAAAATGATCGCGCGCAATCCCGCCTTCCCCGACTTCTGGCACATTCGACAGTACCCGGTCTCGTCAACTCTTCGGTTACACTGCAGGTTGCCGCCATCTTTCAGCTCCAGGCAGGCCATGTAGTACAAAGGCATGGCCTGCCAATTCAAATGTGTGACACACCAACTGCATTTGTGCTTTTTGTTCTTTCTCTCTCTTTCTCTTTCTCTCTCTCTCTCTCTCTGTCTCTCTCTCTCTCTCTCTCTCTCTCTCTCTCTCTCTCTCTCTCTCTCTCTCTCTCTCTCTCTCTCTCTCTCTCTCTCTCTCTCTCTCTCTCTCTCTCTCTCTCTCTCTCTCTCTCTCTCTCTCTTTTATATATGTAGATGAATATACATATATATATACACATTTAGAAATATAAACAAACAAAAACATCGCGCCTCGTGGGTTTTTTTTTCGGAGTTGTAGCGACCCAAGTCGGCATATGAGCGTATAGTGCTCCCTCACAGCCTGCTGCGACATCGCTGAGATCTCTACCGAGGTCGCTCTTTGTGGAGGTCGAAGACTACCAGCTGGCTGCTCGAATGTGAGATGTAGGTCAATCTCTGCTGGTTGCCTCCCTTGTACCACCAGGCGGCTACCCGCTGCGCCTCTGGCAAGAAGGTTGGGTTGAGTATCATGGATCCTGCTTCCGCCATGGAGCCGCTTCGACAGCTCATCCACTCCTTGACCTGAACTCCTTTGAGGGCTACCACGGGGCTGCCGGCAAACTCGCGACTATCTAATCTGGCTCTGTCACCCCACAAGGTAATCAGCACGCTGTGGCCGCTGTCGTCTGCCACAGTGATCTCTCGCTTGACTAAAGCTTTTCCTTCTTTGGTCTGAAACTCTTGAGGGTGCTCCGCTGAAACGATGACTCCGCAGATATCCACGCTGCTAGGCACAGCCATCTGTGTCACTGAAGCAATCTTCTGCACGGCTAGACGCACTGCTCCGATGTCAGCGTCGTCGTCTACCATGTGTATCTGACATCTGCCGTCGAACACCAGCTCGTAGCCATGCTTGAGCACGCTGTACTTCTTCTGGGCAGGGCGCACGATGCCGTTGCACAGCGTGAAGCATCTTCCGCACTGCATGAGATCATAGTGCTGCTCCGCAGCTTCGTTGAACAAGCTTGCACGAATCTCGCCTCCTTCTCTATCCAGCAGCTCCACTGAGAACACCATTCCCTGCAGGCTGACCAAATCCACCAAACTCAACCAGTCACTGCAAACCTAACATATGCGAAGACTCAACAACTCCCTCGAGCCTGTCCAGCACCATTCTTGTTTTGGAACTGACGCAGCTGTGACCGGCTGGTCACTCTGCACTTGATGGTCCACTTCGGACCCACCCAGGTACTTAGCTCTCTGACTGGAAAAAAAGCGTGATGTTCGCTCATGCTGCAGTTTGCTTCGAGCAAAACAACTAACTAACTAAAGCCAAAAACACCTGCGAGCCGCTGCCAAACACAACGTGTGAAAGACAACACCGCCCAAGCACAGCACACGGACCGTCAACTCTCATTCTTTTCATGGCTCGGTGCTCGATTTGCACTTCTGCTGCGCGGGACCGATTCTCCGCTAGCTATTCCGTGTGGAGCAACCTTCGGCTGAGCTACTGACCTAGCCTTCGGCTTGGCAATCCGAGGAAGCAATCCGAGCAAACCGCTCGCGCCCAAACGCTGCCGGGGCGTTTGTCTCCCAGGCGCCAGCCTCGGGAGACCATGTCTTCCTGATGGACCAAGTCGTCGTCGCCCATAATGCAATTTTTGGTGACATCCATTTCGCGGCATTGCTGGCAGACGACCGCGTACCGGTAGTAGCGAGGATTGGCTACAGGTTCACATGGCCACTGCTCGTCTCGCACAACCAAAAACAAAACATCCCTCGTCAACTCTATGACAGCCGAGCCGCGGTGCAATAAAATGCTGTCGTCTCTGTCAAATCCCGAGAAGTCATGTTGATCATCATATAATCTTTAGTCGTCACATTTACGAAATCCGACGACTCGCCTACTGTTGGGCGCAGCTTCTTTCATCCGCTCGTCTGGCCGAAGTTGGCTTGGGCGGCGGCGACTTCATGACGGCGCCTGGTGGGATCTGCCGCAGCACACATGGCGGCGGCGCCTTGGTTGGCAGATGTGTCGGCTGCACGCAGGGGGCTTTCGCCTTTGTCTCGAAGGCTGGCGGCTGGGCTCAGCAGGTGTTTGCGTGAAAAAAAACGATGTTGGTTGCTGCTGAGCCGGCGCAGCCGGCGCACAAGGAGAGGCCGCGGGAGTTGGGAAGCTTGGCGGAGCCGAAGGAAACACCAGAGGCGAAGAAAACAGATCACGCGGGCGAGCCTGCCGCGGCTCTGGCACATGCCAAGGATCATAATCATAGCCATACCCATTTGTCGGCTGCCAGGCAGGCTGGTGCTGTCATAGACGCTCAGCTAGGTATGTGTGATCGTAGTTCGCACCACCTGCCTGACCTTCGGTCTGGCTCTCACCCGTCCTCCCGCAGGTTTGCTGAGCAGCAGCTGCATCTTCGGTCTGGCCTACGCTGGCTCGTGAATACTCAGCAGGCGGCCGACGAAAGTTACTTGGCACCTGGCTCGAGGCTGCCGCTTGGCCGGGCAGCTGCGGCGGCCGATCTTCGCGAACTCTCTGCCGTTGGGCGCTCGCGGCAGCAGCCGCCACCGGCATGGCACAGCTGCCAGCCCGTTGTCAATGGCCCAGCAGCGCAGCCAGTTGCATTGCGTTTGCGCTTGCTGCACCAGCTCCACAAACTTCGGCTGGGTTGAGTTGAGCGGACTCGCATAATGCAGTGGACCGCACGGTGGCCACAGCCTGCCTGCCTGGTCCGGGTGCACCATCTTGAAGGCTCTTTTCACACCCGCTGCGATCCCAGCTTCACTGGCATCGTGCGCTATGTTCATGCTGCAAAATGGGCATGCCATTGCTTGGAGCAGGTAAATGGTAGCCTGCTCACTGCTCTGGCCAAAAAGCTTGCGGTCATGCACAACTACAGTTTCAACTGTTCGTGATGTCGGGCGCGAACCCAGCTGTAACGCTACAGAATGCTATATAAAAAAAAAAAAAAGATACCCCCCCCCTCTTTATTTACAGCATTCTGTAGCGTTACACCTGACCAGTGGCATCCTGCAGCACACGACTCACATTTTACACAAGGCAGCAGCTCACAGTTTTGCTACAGCTTAGCTTGGCTTGGCTGAGCTTTGCGCAAGAATAAGGCAATGTGCTTGACACGCAGCCTCATTTGTTGGTGGTGTCGTCCACTTCTTCAGCTGCGTTCTGATAGTCTTCGACATCAGAGGCAACTTGAACTTCTTCGGCGGCTGGCTGCGCTTCGTCCGCAGTGGAATGTTGCCCACCTGCAGCTGGGCTTCGCCCTGCCGCCTCGGCAGTCGAGCTTAGCCCTGCCGTCGCGGAGCTTGCCTGTCCTGGCTCAGCAGCTGGCTGCGCATCCACCGGAGCGTCGTCTTGCCCCGCCGCGGTCGTGGATGGCTGCTGCCGCGACATCAACCACTCGAGATCGGCGGCACTCAAGCGCCCCGCAGCCCTGATGAGACGACGTCTCTTCCTTGGCTGACAGGCTTTTCACAATGCTAACAATGAATACTCAACAAAGCAATCAGACAAGACGCCGCATTTCCAACTTCAGCAACTTGGACTGCTCACGAAGCTGTCGCTTCAGATCCGTGCGACGACACTTCATCTCTTCCACATTCATTGCAGTGGGCGCGGCTCAGGCTAAAATGCGACTGAAATGGCTGTCCGACCGCTTGCTGTTGCTAACCGTGCCTGCACCTAGTGCTTAACGCTACCGGCAGCCTAAAACAAAGCCTTGCCTGAACAGCTACTCCGAACAAAATCCTTTTCGCGCCATAGCCTGCTTTGCCACGTCCTGCCTTGGGCAGACGCTTGACGCGCAACAGCGTCACTGGGATTCGCGCTATCCGCCCAAGCCAGTGAAACTCACAGTGGGACTAGGCGACCAGGACCCGCCTTTGGCGGACGCCGTCGGCCCTTCCTCTGCAACACTGTTTTAGGGGATGAGTTGCGACCCCCGCAGACACGTCTCTGGTATGTTCATTCACAGTAGCGTTGCAGTAGCGAAACAAACGAGCAAACCTCGGCCTGTTGGCAGCGCAAAAAAAAAATGACCGGACTTCGTCCTGTCCAAATTTGCTGGCTACTCAACTCGGACTGCATGCTCAACACACCGACCTCCAAACAGTGCTTGATAATGTTGCATGCCAAAACGCGTCCGTGGCCAAACCAAACACAGCTGCTGGAACGTAGGCCGCGCTCTGTTGGTAATGTGAGAAATCTGCAGAGCTTCTAGATGATTCGTCAAGCACCCGCCTTCGAGACACAAATGCCTCCGTCCAGGACTTTTCTTGAAGCCAGCCAGGGACCCTGGCCAGAAGCTGGATCCAGTCGCGCACTGTCACTTGCTGCTGCGTCACTCTCATGCGCTGAAACTCCTGACTTAAACGCTGCTTGACAGAGGCAAAGACAAACACGTCTGCCACCTGCAGCAGCGGCGTCATGCCAGCTGGAATGATGACGACTTCCAAACAACATGCCCTCGCAAAGCGCAAAGCCGGCGCAATGTGAGCACTCGCTGTGTCCAGAAGCAGCACTGGCTGGCAGAATTCTTTGTACGGCTCGCACACTCGATTGATGCGGCTCACCACGCGCATCATGGAGGCGCCATTACTCCACGACGACTTGCATCGCCACACCACAAAGTTGTCTGGCAACACCAGGCGATTGCGAACTCGAACCGCTAAACGATGAGTGTTGCAGAGCAAAAAGCAAGGCCTGCAGAGACGGCCGGTTGCAGACAGTTGCCAAAAGCGAAGCCGTTCCTCGCTTCTCGTTTGTTGAAACTGCAATTTGACCGCCAGATCCTTTCTTCACGACTCCTGTGACTGGCTTGATGTGATACGGAATCGGCGTCTCGTCGATGTTAATCAAAAGCAAAGGCTTGCCCTGGTGCTGAGCTTTCAGCTGAGTGTGTCGGAGCCATTGCCAATACACTTGTGCCTGCATACCCATTTTTGAGCACAAGTAATGAACCTAGTTTGCGGGTCAACCATTTTTATGAGCTAGTGGTAGTTCATTACGACCCTCTTTTTGGGGCTAAAAAGTGTACCCATTTTTGGCGTCACTAAGAAGCTCAAAAAGCTGGCGCAGTCTAGCTTCCTGACAGACCCAACTCCACTGCAAACACCGCAAAAACAAACGAAGCCATCCTGCCTAGTTGAATCTTCACTATAGCCCACAATCGATTTAGAGGTCACGAAATACAAGTGCAAAGGCATAACAAAAAACACCAAAAAAAAACTTCAAAACAAGGTACCTTTGCGCGTTTTTGCGCCAAAGTCAGCTCCACCTGATGCAGACCAATTCTGCGACGCACGAACTTCCACTGCTTGCAAAACCGCTGCGTCCAGAGTCTTCTGCCGCAAGTGGTTCTGCCTTGCAACCGCTCGTCTTCTGGAAGCATTCGCTGATACATCTCAAACACCTCTAGCGAAGCCGAGCGTAGCCAGCAGCGTTG
>CAUJNA010001206.1:0-100520 GCA_963377175.1 Effrenium voratum
GAGCACGCTTCTTTGCACGCTCCTGTGCAGAGCACGCTTCTTTGCACGCTTCTTTGCAGAGCGCTCTCCTTTGCAGAGCACGCTCCTTTGCGCGCTTCTTTGCAGAGCACGCTTCTTTGCAGAGCACGCTTCTTTGCAGAGCACGCTTCTTTGCAGAGCACACTTCTTTGCAGAGCACGCTCCTCTGCAGACATGCTTCCGGGCTGTGAAGGGGGAAGGGGGCGAGTCAGCTTTGGAGTTGGGTGTGAAACTGTTCGGTGTGAAACTGTTCGTCGTCGCCGTCGTCGTGCTGTCTGTTTTTGTTTTGGGGCGGGCGGGGGGCCAGTCAGCTTTGGAGTTTGGTGGTGTCGTCGTCGGTTTTTTTTCGGGGGGGACGGGGGGGCGAGTCAGCTTCCGGGGCGCGTTCAAACGGGTTATGCCCTCAGAGCGTTTTCGCGGCGGGCGGGCTGGTGCCTGTAGGGTTTAAACACAGCTGGCTTTCAACAAGTCACTATTTGCTCGAGAAGCATAAGCTCTGCGATGGCGACTCTCTCCGAGTGCGAGGCGCGCGAGCGCCTGCTCGCCGCCGTGAGCGCGGCTGACGCACTGCCGAGACCTTCTTTGAGAAGGTGAAGGGGGCCAGGGATCGGCTCCGGGGGGAACTCTCGTCCGTGCAGCGCACGGACGGAGACGAGCTGGTGAAAAGCGCAACGGCCTGCGCGCACCGGCTCAACCAACGCCTGAGCCGGATGAGGAAGCTTGGCATGGATGCTCCTGCCGATGCGCCTGAGCCCGCTCCTGCCGAGGCGCCCATCAAAAGTGAGCCCGCTGCGCCCGAGCCCGCTCCTGCCGAGGCGCCCATGAAAACTGAGCCCGCTGCGCCCAAGCCCGCTCCTGAGGCGCCCGCTCCTGCCATGAGCAGTGCTCTTCGCGCCATCCAGAGTCTCTGGTGCACGCTGGCCACAGAGAGAACGCCGGGCAATATCGAGATGTACAAATTCTTTCGGCGCTTGGGCAGCACCATAAGCAGTGCTGACCTACATGTTGAGGATCTCCGGGTCATCCGGCGGGAACTGTGGAAGTTTCGCAAGTTCATGGAGTCTCATTAAAAACAATTTTTCGGCCCTTGCCTTGTCCGCGCCTCGGTGAGCACAGGCATATTTTGCCTCACTAATCTGTTCGCCGAAGTGCAAGCAAGGATGTGCGCCTCGCTTGCCCGCGGCAAGAAGCGCAAGGCGGACGAGCTGTAGCTTTTCAGGCGAACACGTGGCACAGAGAAAAAAGCGTGATTGCGTCGTTTGGCAACGACCCCAAGCCCAGGGACATTTGTGCGGTTTTGCACGGTTTGCCCACGCCAGCCCCCGCTCATTTGATTGGTTCGCCCAACCCGTTGGTTTCCCGCCCCAAACCCTAACCCAAAAAGGGCTTGAGCAGGGTCCGGGAATTCCGACGGGCCAATGCCTCGAAACCTTTTTTTCTAGTGTTTTCGCTCGATCATCCAACTTGAGTGTGATCAGCCTCTTTTTGCGCCAAAACGGGTCCGATCAAGCTTCCTCGGAAACGAGGCTGAGTCTCCGGGCTTCCTCTAATCCGAGGAGCCTGAAAGAAGCCCATTTTTTCCATGTTTTTGCATGTTTTTTTGGGCGGTGCCACGTTTCACCAAAAATGGTGAAGAGGGGCACCCCCGCCTTTTTTCTCGTTTTTTGGGCGCACTCAAAGCGGTGTCACGTTTCACCAAAAATGGTGAAGCGTGACACCCCCGCCTTTTTTTCTCGTTTTTGGGCGCACTCAAAAGCGGTGCCACTAAACTTCAAAAATGAAGAAGAGGGGCACCCCCGCCTTTTTTCTCGTTTTTTGGGCGGTGTCACTCAACTTCGAAAACGGTGTCACTAAACACCAAAAATGGTGAAGCGTGACACCCCCGCCTCAAAAAACCATTTTCAAATTAGTCGAGGGTCCTGGGCCTCGGAGGCGCCAGGAAGTCGTCCAGCTGCCTCACAGCCGCCGGCCTGCGTCTCGTCAGCCGGCCCGCCGCGTTGCCGCTGCCCGGCGCCGGCAGCGCCAGCTTCAGCAGGGTCTCGCGCCCCTCCGTGCTGCGGACGGTCATGGAGTCCACGGCCCCCAGCCGCTGCACGTCGCCGTACTGAGGTTGAAGCTCCTCGCCGCGTTCGTCGGCGCTCGGAAGGCGCCCGCGTCCTCCACCGCCTTCACGCGCCGGTCGGTGAGGTCCTTGTTGTGCTGGAACTTGTCGGCGTTGTCTTGCAGGACCCTGAACTCCGTGGCCGGCTGCCTCTCCACGTCCTCGGGCGCGCCGTGCACCGTCTCGTGGGGCCGCGCGTTGTAGGCCGAAGCGGTCTGCTGAAAGTGGTCGCTCCACTGCCCGCCCTTGCGCGCAACCCTCGTGGCCAGGTCCTTCTTCAGCGTCTGGATGCCCCGGTCCACCACGGCGATGGCGTTGCGGTCCTCGGGCCGCTTCGTGCGGTGCACGGCATTTTCGGGCAGCTCCCGGTCCAGCGTGGCGTACTCGTTGCCCAGGTCCGTCGTGACCACGAAGTTCCCGTCGTCCCCCGTCAGCTCCTTTGCGGCGCGCTTGGTGGCGCGGCCCACCGTCTCGGCGTTCTTGTTCTGCAGAGGTTCCACGGCGGCCTCCCGGGTGAAGACGTCCTTCACCACCAGGCCGTACTTCGTCTTCCCCCGCGTGTTCTGGCTGAAGTCGATGAGGTCGGCCTGCAGCCGGTCGTTGGGCCCCTCGGCGACCGACTTGCCCAGCGCGCGCGGCCGGGGCGCCTGCACCTGCCGGCCCACGTCGGCCTTCAGCGCCTCGAAGGCCATGGCCTGCGTCACGTCGAGGTCGCGCTGCCTCGCAAGTCGGTACAGCTTCCGCGGATCCCGCACGTTGAAGTCGTCGGCCAGGTCCCTCAGCGCCTCCATTTAGCTTTGCCCCAAAAAGGAGCTTGCTCAAGGTTCCTCTAGAACGAGGAGGCCTGAACACCTACTTGTTGCCCCAAAAAGGAGCTTGCGCAGGCGTCCCGGGATGCCGGGAGGCCTGCACACACCTACTTCTTGCCCCAAAAAGGAGCTTGAGCAAGGCTCCTCTAAAACGAGGAGGCCTGCTCACACTACTTGTTCTTCGGCCCCCGCTGCGCCTGCCAGGCTTCTACCGCGTCCAGCCGGGCCTGGAAGCCCTTGCACACCCCCCAGAGCACGCTGGTGAGGTGAGAGTAGTCGAGAGTAACCATCTCCGTGCCGTCGCTCCACCGCGTGGTCCCCGTCAAATTCTTCCACTTTGTTCCTGCGAAGTCGTCCGAGGCGAAGCCCAGCCTTAGGTCCCCGTTCATGTCCGGGCGCTTGTACTGCTTGGCCTCCACGGAGTCAAACAGCTGCATGAGCTCCGTCACGTCGGCCTTGGCAATCTCCGTCTTCACCCGGCTGTCGGACAAGTCCGTGAAGCTCGTGTTGCAGACCACGTTGCCCGTGTTGCCTGCGATCACGAGGCAGCCGGGGTTCCTCTGGTTCGTGGTCAGGGACAGCTGCGTGGAGAGGCTCTTCGTCTGCACCAGCGCCTCGGCGTTGATCATGATGAGCTCGCACTGGTGCGCCCCGCCGTCCCGCTCCAGGAAGACCCTCGCGCTCTGGTTGCCCAGCAGCCGCAGCTCCGGGCCGCTGTTGGGGGCCGCGCTGTTGTTGGACACTTGCAGCTTGCTCCAGCCCGCCCAGTTCTTCGTCAGGAAGAGATCGTCCGAGAAGTCGGAGGTGTTGGTCACGGTGAGCGTGTTGGACGCGAAGAGCTGCGTCGCGGAGACCGTGCCCGAGCTCGTCACGTCGCCGCACACCACGCTGCCCGTCGACACTCCGCCGCTCGTGGCCGTGAAGGTGCAGTCCAGGCTCTCGCAGTCCAGCGGGCCCGTGGAGGCCGCACCGGTGATCGTCAGCGTGGCGCCCGTGAGCGCGCCGGTGGCTGCGAAGCTCGCCGCCGTCGCTGCGCCCCAGGCCGTCAGCGTCCCCGTGGACACGTCGCCCACCGTGGTGAAGTTCCCGGCGTTGGCCGTGTTGTTGATGGTCAATGCGCTGCCCGTGATTCCTGCGGCGGAGCTCAGCAGGCCCACGCTGGCCGCGCCGGTGATGCTCAGCGAGCTGCCCGACACGGCGCCGGTGGACGACAGCGTGGCTCCGGCGACGGTGCCTGTGGCTGTGAGCGCTGCGCAGGAGACTGCGCCCGAGGCGTCCACGCCCGTGGTGAACACGTCCGTGCAGTTCACGTCGGTGCACAGCAGCTGGTCGCAGCCCACGTTGCCCTGCGCGGTGAGCCCGTCCAGCGTGGCCGAGCCCGTGAGGGCCAGCGAGTCGGCCAGCAGGTCCGTCACGGAGACAGACTCTCCCTCGAAGGCGCTGGCCCTGATCTGCATGCTGTACAGGTCCAGCGTGCCCGCCGACTGCTGCACCAGGCCGGGGATAGACCCGCCGAAGGCTCCGAAGTGCAGCTTCGCGATTCCGCCCGGCGGCACCGAGAAGTCCAGGCGCGCCGTGCTCCAGACGCCCTGCGAGGGCGTGCCGAGGAAGGTGCCGGTGACGCCCACGTAGTCGTTGTCGGCCGCGCTGACGTACATCACCAAGTTGGAGGCCGTGCCCAGCCGGTACCGGCAGCCGAAGGAGTAGCGTCTCCCCGGCGTCAGCGTGTAGGTGCGCACGATGTTCCAGGCGAAGGCGCTCAGGGTCATGGCGTAGCCCTCCAGCTGGAAGCCTCCCACCGCGAAGCTGGCCGAGGCCACGGAGCTCTGGCTGTTGGAGCGCACCAAAAATTTCCTAGCGTGGTGAGCGTGGGCTCCAGCAGCACCTCGCCCAGGGTGGCCAGCGTGACGTCGTCCGCCCCTCCGTCGAGGAACTCGTGCTTCAGCAGCAGCGCCGAGGCCGCCGTGTCCTCCTCCGCTGTGTTGCCGGCCAGGGTTGCGTCCAGGATCTGGAGGCCGTAGACGTCCACCGTTCCTGCCGTTTGGTTGGGCAGGCCCGGCGCCTGGAAGTGCGCACCGAAGTGCAGCTTTGCCACTCCGTTTGGCGGCACGGTGAAGTACATCTTGGCCGTGCTCCAGGCGCCCTGGTCGCCCACGAAGCTGCCGTACAACGGGTCGTAGACGTTGTCGGCCTCGGACATGTACACCACGAAGTTGGAGGCCGTGCCGAGCCGGTAGCGGCAGGCGAAGAGCAGCTCTCTGCCGGGCGTCACGTTGTAGGTGCGCACGATGTTCCACGGGTTCGCCGCCAGGGTCAGGGTGTAGCCGTCCACGCTCACTCCCGCGGTGTGCGTGGCCAGGACCACGCTGCAGCCGCTGCTGGGGCGAACCGTCCAGTTTGAGAGCGAGACGTCCGTGGGGCCCAGGATCTGCTCTCCTATGGCGGCCACCACCTCGTCGGCCCCTCCGTCGTCCGGAAAGCGCACTGCTATCTGCAGCGCCGAGGCCGCCTCCGTGACTCCGAGCTTGCCGGTGAGGAGGCCGTCTACTTGCGCGATGGTGTAGTAGCTGAGCAGCGCGGCTGCGATGCTCGAGGCCGTCGCCGTGTCCTGGTCTGCGGCGGAGCGGTACGCCACCAGCGCCGAGGTGATTTGGTTGGTTGTGAAGACGTCCTGGTCCGGGCCCGTCCGGTAGGCCAGCAGCGCGCCCGCGATGGCGGCCTGCGTCTGCGTGTCCTGCGCGCTTGCCGTGCGGTAGTCTCCCAACAGCGCATCTACCTGCGCCGTGGTGTAGTAGGCCAGCAGCGCTGCTGTGATGGCGCTGGTCGTCTCCGCGTCCTGCGCTGCCCCTGTGCGGTAGTCTCCCAACAACGCGTCTACCTGCGCCGAGGTGTAGTAGGCCAGCAGGGCTGCTGTTATAGCGGCGTCGGTGCCCGCCGTGGAGTAGCAGTCTGCCGTGATGCTCAGCGTGTCGTCGCCGTTGGCCAGCGCAGCAGAGTGAGGAGCCATGAAGTGCAGGTTGCGAACGACGTTGCTTCCGCGAAGGAGCTCCCAAGTCGTGAAGCCCGCCCAGGCCGGCGCGTTAACAACTCCGCCGCCGGAAAGCTGCAGGGCGGCGAGCTCCGCGAGGATTGCGTCGAGGGCGCTCTGGAGCGCGGTCTCGCTGGCGGAGAGCGCGGCGTACGTGGCGTACGAGGCCAGCAGCGCCGCGTCGGCCTTGGAGGCCTGGAGCGCCGTGATGCTGGCGTCCCGGCTAGCAAGCTGCGCTGCGACGAAGGCCTCGGTGGCGAGGCCCAGCAGCGCTTTTGCTATCTTAGTGTCTACCTCCAGTGGCGTGTCCAGTCCGTCCACCGTGGAGAGCAGGGAGGCCAGCGCGCTGGCGTCCGCCTTGCCGAGGAGGGCCGCGTCCAGGGCCGCCGTGGTGACGGCGTCCAGGAGGGCCGCTGCTATCTTAGAGTCCACCTCAGAGGAAGTGTCGACGGCCGAGAGCAGGGCGTACGCGGTCAGCGCGCTGGCGTCCGCCTTGGAGGCCTGCAGCCCCGAGATGGAGGCGACTCTGCTCGCGAGCTCGGAGGCCAGCGCCGCGGCGGTGACGGCCCCCAGGAGAGCGTTGGCCACCTTGGTGTCCACCTCCAGCGGCGTGATCCTCGCCGCTATGTCTGGGGAGTGCTGGTCCACCACCGTCTTGAGGCCGTAGTTGGCGGCCACCGTGGCCAGCGTTGGCGTTGTTGGCCGAGGCGATGGAGCCGTTCATGGCCGCCGTGGTGCTGTAGTTGGACAGCTTCAGGTCCACGCCGTCCGGGGTGCTCTTAGTGGCCACCACGCCCTCCAGCACGTCGAAGGCCGACTGGTCTGCCTTGTTGGAGAGGCCCGTGGTCAGCGAGCTCTGCAGCGCGGAGATGCTGCTTCCGTGCGCGGCCACCTGCCCGTCCGTGGTGGCCAGGGCCGCCGCCGTGGCAAGAGGCGCAATCGCCGGCGCCAGCGCGCTGCTGTCCAGCTTTGAGGCCAGCTCTGCGGTGACTCTGTCGTCCAGGGACTGGATGGCGGCCGCGTTGTTGCCGGCGGCTGCCGTGTTCACCGCCAGGTCCGTTACTTGTGCGTACGGCGTCAAAGCGAGGGCCAGCTGCCCTGCGGTGACGTGCGTGCCGTCAGTCACCTCTCCGTTGTCCAGGACCTCCGGGATATTGCCGGTAACAGGTCCTTCAAACATGTTTACATATCGCCGCCTTAGTCCAGTGGATATTCCGCAAAGCGAGGCCGGCTCCGTCGCCGGTCAAAAGCGTCGGACACTGCGCACGATGGAGCCAGTGTCCCACATACTCGGACACTGCTTCGTAGTTGGTGATAACATATGAGACATCATCAGCTGCGTGCCTGGCGCGCTAGGTATCGAAGCCTCCACGTTGGCGTGGAATTTGTAACGGGGCATGTCTGTTTTTTTCCGACATACCTACTGCGAGTTCCGCTTCGGGACTTCCGTGCACTCGTCCGTCCAGCATTTGACCTCGTCCTGCGAAGGATTCGAAGTCTAAAACGCTGCGTGGAGGCGTGAGGCTGCAAAATAGAGACCCCTAGATATGCGCCGCAATTTGGCTCCAGGTTGCATTTCAAGCGATGTCAAGCTTTGCCAAAGGAAACCCATTTTCCCTTTTTTTCGGGGACCCCTTTTTTTGGGACCCCTTGTTTTCTTTTTTTTTTGTTTTTTCTTAGCCCTGCAAAGGTTGGCTCGCTTGAAATGCAACCTGGAGCCAAATTGCAAGCATATCTAGGGGTCACTATTTTGCAGCCTCACGCCTCCACGCAGCGTTTTAGACTTCGAATCCTTCGCAGGACGAGGTCAAATGCTGGTCGGACGAGTGCTGGGAGCCTCTCAGGTAGAATATAAGCCATTTGGGAAACCCCCTCTAAAGAGAGAGGGTGCGGGATCCTGCGTAGACGGCCTTGTGGTTCGCCTGCGGGCGTCGGCCTGTTTCTTATGGGTTCCATGTTTCTTATGGGTCTTCGGCCCCGCGAAGCCCAGCCTAGGTCCTCGTTCATGCCGGGCGCTTGTACTGCTTGGCCTCCACGGAGTCGAAGAGCTGCTGGAGCTCTGCCACGTCGGCCTTGGCCATCTCCGTCTTCACCCTACTGTCCGACAAATTCGTGAAGCTCGTGTTGCAGACCACGTTGCCCGTGTTGCCCGCGATCACGAGGCAGCCGGGGTTCCTCTGGTTCGTGGTCAAGGACAGCAGCGTCGAGAGGCTCTTCGTCTGCACCAGCGCCTCATCGTTGATCATGATGAGCTCGCACTGGTGCGTCCCGCCGTCCCGCTCCAGGAAGACCCTGGCGCTCTGGTTGCCCAGGAGCCGCAGCTCCGGGCCGCTGTCGGAGGCCGCGCTGTTGTGGGAGATCTGCAGCTTGCTCCAGCCCGCCCAGTTCTTCGTCAAGAAGAGATCGTCCGAGAAGTCGGAGGTGTTGGTCACGATGAGCGTGTTGGACGCGAAGAGCTGCGGCGCGGAGACCGTGCCCGAGCTCGTCACGTCGCCGCAGACCACGCTGCCCGTCGACACTCCACCGCGCGTGGCCGTGAAGGTGCAGTCCAGGCTCTCGCAGTCCAGCGGGCCCGTGGAGGCCGCCCCGGTGATCGTCAGCGTGGCGCCCGTGAGCGCGCCGGTGGCTGCGAAGCTCGCCGCGGTTGCTGCGCCCGAGGCCGTCAATGTTCCCGTGGACACGTCGCCCACCGTGGTGAAGTTCCCGGCGTTGGCCGTGTTGTTGATGGTGAGTGTGCTGCCCGTGATTTCGGTGGCGGAGCTCAGCAGACCCACGCTGGCCGCGCCGCTGATGCTCAGCGAGCTGCCTGACACGGCCCCCGTGGACGACAGCGCGGCCCCGGCGACGGTGCCGGTGGCTGTGAGCGCGGCGCAGGAGACTGTGCCCGAGGCGTCCACGCCCGTGGTGAACACGTCGGTGCAGTTCACGTCGTTGCACAGCAGCTGGTCGCAGCCCACGTTGCCCTGCGCGGTGTGCCCGTCCAGCGTGGCCGAGCCCGTGAGGGCCAGCGAGTCCGCCAGCAGGTCCGTCACGGAGACCGACTCTCCCTCGAAGGCTGAGGCCCTGATCTGCGTGCTGTACAGGTCCAGCGTGCCCGCCGACTGCTGCACCAGCCCGGGGATCGAGCCTCCGAAGGCTCCGAAGTGCAGCTTCGCGACTCCGCCCGGCGGCACCGAGAAGTCCAGGCGTGCCGTGCTCCAGACGCCCTGCGAGGCCGTGCCGAGGAAGGTGCCGGTGACGCCCACGTAGTCGTTGTCGGCCGCGCTGACGAACATCACCAAGTTGGAGGCCGTGCCCAGCCGGTACCGGCAGCCGAAGGAGTAGCGTCTCCCCGGCGTCAGCGTGTAGGTGCGCACGATGTTCCAGGCGAAAGCGCTCAGGGTCATGGCGTAGCCCTCCAGCTGGAAGCCTCCCACCGTGAAGCTGGCCGAGGCCACGGAGCTCTGGCTGTTGGAGCGCACCAGGAAGTTGCCTAGCGTGGTGAGCGTGGGCTCCAGCAGCACCTCGCCCAGGGTGGCCAGCGTGAAGTCGTCGGCCCCTCCGTCGAGGAACTCGTGCTTCAGCAGCAGCGCCGAGGCCGCCGTGTCCTCCTCCGCTGTGTTTGTGTTGCCGGCCTCCAGGGTTGCGTCCAGGATCTGGAGGCCGTAGACGTCCACCGTTCCAGCCGTTTGGTTGGGCAGGCCCGGCGCCTGGAAGTGCGCCCCGAAGTGCAGCTTCGCCACCCCGTTGGGCGGCACGGTGAAGTACATCTTGGCCGTGCTCCAGGCGCCTGGTCGCCCACGAAGCTGCCGTACAATGGGTCGTAGACGTTGTCGGCCTCTGACACGTACACCACGAAGTTGGAGGCCGTGCCGAGCCGGTAGCGGCAGGCGAAGAGGAGCTCTCGGCCCGGGGTCAAGTTGTAGGTGCGCACGATGGTCCACGGGTTCACCGCCAGGGTCAGGGTGTAGCCGTCCACGCTCACTGCGCCCGCGGTGTGCGTGGCCAGGACCACGCTGCAGCCGCTGCTGGGGCGAACCGTCCAGTTTGACAGCGAGACGTCCGTGGGGGCCAGGATCTGCTCTCCTATAGCGGCCACCACCTCGTCGGCCCCTCCGTCGTCCGGAAAGCGCACTGCTATCTGCAGCGCAGAGGCTGCTGCCTCCGTGACTCCGAGCTTGCCGGCGAGGAGGCCGTCTACTTGCGCGATGGCGTAGTAGCTGAGCAGCGCGGCCGCGATGCTCGAGGCCGTTGCCGTGTCCTGGTCTGCGGCTGAGCGGTACGCCACCAGCGCCGAGGTGATTTGGTTGGTTGTGAAGACGTCCTGGTCCGGGCCCGTCCGGTAGGCCAGCAGCGCGCCCGCGATGGCGGCCTGCGTCTGCGTGTCCTGCGCGCTTGCCGTGCGGTAGTCTCCCAACAGCGCGTCTACCTGCGCCGAGGTGTAGTAGGCCAGCAGCGCTGCTGTGATGGCGCTGGTCGTCTCAGCGTCCTGCGCTGCCCCTGTGCGGTAGTCTCCCAACAGCGCGTCTACCTGAGCCGAGGTGTAGTAGGCCAGCAGGGCTGCTGTTATGGCGGCGTCTGTGCCCGCCGTGGAGTAGCAGTCTGCCGTGATGCTCAGCGTGTCGTCGCCGTTGGCAAGCGCAGCAGAGAGAGGAGCCACGAAATGCAGGTTGCGAACGACGTTACTTCCGCGAACGAGCTCCCAAGTCGTGAAGCCCGCCCAGGCCGGCGCGTTAACAACTCC
This sequence comes from Effrenium voratum, assembly GCA_963377175.1. NCBI lineage: Eukaryota > Dinophyceae > Suessiales > Symbiodiniaceae > Effrenium > Effrenium voratum. The sequence goes on from CAUJNA010001206.1 coordinate 10,680, forward strand.
GCAGCTGCCGGAAAGCTGCAGGGCGGCGAGCTCCGCGAGGATTGCGTCGAGGGCGCTCTGGAGCGTGGTCTCGCTGGCCGAGAGCGCGGCGTTCGTGGCGTATGAGGCCAGCAGCGTCGCGTCGGCCTTGGCCCCCTGGAGCGCCGTGATGCTGGCGTCCCGGCTAGCAAGCTGCGCTGCGACGAAGGCCTCGGTGGCAAGACCCAGCAGGGCATTTGCTATCTTGGTGTCTACCTCCAGCGGCGTGTCCAACCCGTCCACCGTGGAGAGCAGGGAGGCCAGCGCGCTTGCGTCCGCCTTGCCGAGGAGGGCGGCGTCCAGGGCTGCCGTGGTGACGGCGGCCAAGAGGGCCGTCGCTATCTTAGAGTCCACCTCCGAGGAAGTGTCCACGGCCGACTGCAGGGCGTAAGCAGTCAGGGCGCTGGCGTCTGCCTTGGAGGCCTGCAGCCCGAGATGGAGGCGTCTCGGCTCGCGAGCTCGGAGGCCAGCGCCGCGGCGGTGACGGCCCCCAGGAGAGCGTTGGCCACCTTGGTGTCAACCTCCAGCGGCGTGATCCTCGCCGCTATGTCTAGGGAGTGCTGGTCCACCACCGTCTTGAGGCCGTAGTTGGCGGCCACCGGGGCCAGCGTGGCGTTGTTGGCCGAGGCGATGGAACCGTTCATGGCCGCCGTGGTGCTGTAGTTGGACAGCTTCAGGTCCTCGCCGTCCGGGGGCCTGCTCTCGCCAGTGTCTTCCTTTTTATCTCACTAGAAGTGGTTTCTGTTAGCTTGGTGGCCACCACGCCCTCCAGCACGTCGAAGGCCGACTGGTCTGCCTTGTTGGAGAGACCCGTGGTCAGCGAGCTCTGCAGCGCTGCGATGCTGCTTCCGTGCGCGGCCACCTGGGGGCGCAATCGCCGGCGCCAGCGCGCTGCTGTCCAGCTTTGAGGCCAGCTCGGCGGTGACTCGGTCGTCCAGGGACTGGATGGCAGCGGCGTTGTTGCCGGAGGCTGCCGTGTTCACCGCCAGGTCAGTCACTTGGGCGTACGGCGTGAGAGCGAGGGCCAGCTGTCCTGCTGTGACGTGCGTGCCGTCAGTCACCTCTCCGTTGTCCAGGACCTCCGGGATGTTGCCCGTGACAGGTCCTTCAAACATGTTTTCTTAGGAGTAGGCGTTACGTGTTTGTAACGCAGGGGTGTTGTACTTTCGCAGCGCTCCCTCAGGCGCAGTGTCCTATAAAATCGGACACTGGGTATGATGCAACGAATTGACCGAAAATCTCGGTCAAAGAAACGTTTGGGACCTTGCCCCTTTCATGAACCAACCTTGCCCATTCATGAACCATTGATGAATCACCCGGTTCCATTATTGACTCTTTAGGGCACGAGAGCCGATGGTGAGATTAAGGCGTTGGTCTCCGGAGCGACGTTTCGGAGGTTCGATTCCTCCCCGGCACCTCGGCGGGCTGACGTGTTAGAGACCGGTGACTTCGGCGGTGACTAGTTCAGCAGGCTGACGCGTTACGTGGGAGAACCTCGGCAGGCTGACGTGTTGCTCGGGAGCACCTCGGCGGGCTGCCGTGTCAGACACTGGCTGACTCTGTGCTGTGCCTCGGCAGGCTGACGTGTTAGAGACCGGTGACTTCGGCGGTGACAAGCTCAGCGGGCTGGAATTCGCTGGTTTTTCGAGGCAGAATACGGATTTCGGAGCATGGCGAACACCCGGAGCCGGTTTTCGGAGGAAAACGAGCGAATTTGGAGGCCTGGCTGCACTTTTGACGCCGGACACGAAAAACGCACTTTTCGGAGTTCGCCGTTTTCAGCGCTTTTTGCTCCAAAAACGGAGTGGTGACAAAGACCGGTGACATCGGAAAAACGTTCAGCGGGTTGAAGAATTTGGCTGTTTTGCGGGTTTTGGGACCAAAAATCCAAATGAATTAGGGCGCTATAAGCCTTCTTTCCTTACTACTGCTTCTTCCAAGTACTACGAGCCTGGTCCCGGTGATCATCCGGGCGGAACGCCGGGGCGGGGGACTGGCTCCGGTGAACGAGCTGGGCGCCCGGCACACCTCACGGAGGAGCAGCGGGTCAGGCGACAAGTCAAAACCGCTAGACCCGGGCGGCGCAGCTCGGACGAGACCACTTCCTTGACCCTGAGGGGCACTGGGTGGTCAGCACGCAATATCGCGCCTCGGCATCCGCCGAGAAGGTGCGTGGCGCAACACGCCGATGCGCGTGCTGAGCATGTGAGAACAGCTACGACCTGGCTGAAGGAGCACCGTGTGCTTCTTGGCCTTCGACGGCACTGCCATGTACAGGGCCGTGAAGCGGGTGCTGGAGCGGGCGGGCGTGCTCTACCGGGGCGAGGCGAGGCAGACCGCCCATCCAAGAGTGGACCTGCGAGAGGCGCGGCGCCAGCTCTGGTCGGCGAGAGCCCCAAGGTGCATCAGCAGCCCGGTGTACTGCGGGCGAGACACAGATCCGAGAGCCGGAGGAGCACAAGGTGCGCGGAGGTGGTGCGAGGCGCTGGGGCAGGAGTACAGGCGCCTGGCTGCGGGGCTGACGGCCGGCATGGACCATGTGGTGCCGGTGAGGCAGGCGCGCAAACCCTGCAGGCGCTGTGCGGCGACTGCCACAGCGAGACGCTGCCGCTGGAACCACATCGTGTTGTGCATCTCCGCTACTGGACGCGGCGACGCTGCGGCGCGCGCTGAAGCGCATGGACGCCGCATGGCAGGGTGGGCGCGCAGCACGGACGCGGTTGTGGAGGGTGAGGGTCTGGCAGCTGGCGTAGGTCACTGCGTGGCTCGGCCGGGTGGCCCGCAGCAGCTCCTGGTTCTTCAGCCCCGGCTCCACTTCTGCCACGGCCACAAAGACGCCCTTGGGTATCTTTCCGCCGGCCCCAATGGCGCAGCCCCGGCCACACCCTCATGCTCTGCGGGCTGTTTTGGGGAGCTTGGGTCGTTACCAATTCGTAACACCAAATCTAAGCTCCAAGAGTGACCAGCTGGTGTCCGGCCACCGGGCTTGGACCTTGGCCTGCTCCCGCGTGGAGCTTTTTTTTTTTTTTTTTTTTTCACCCTGCCGCCTTGGGCCTAGTGGCATCGGTCGGCTGACTTGAGACTTATCCGTGTACCAGGGTGGAATCGAACCCCGGCGACTGTCTGACGTTGGTCCGGAGACCAACGCCTCTACCATCTCACCACGGCGTCGTCTGGCCTGCTCCCGCGTGGGGCGCCTCCTCGCCGACCCGCAGTTGAAGATGCCGGTCGGAGCGCATGTTCTCCGTGAGCTGATGGGCGCCCGGCCCAGGAGTCCAGCACGGCCGGCAACTGCCGGAAGCCCAGCAAAACCTTCTTCAGCCACGCACGCCAGGTCCGCCCAGAGCGCCATGTCCAACTGCGTGATCTTCAGGTGCACCGCCTCGCCCTGCTCTTGCAGCCCTGCCAGGCGGCAGTGGCCCACGGGGTCGTCCACCCCGTTCCACCTCGTTGTTTGGGGCGCTCCGCCTCCACGCGCGGCGCCCTGCTGCTGCCCAGCAAGCGGCTTCGTCTCTTCCGCGGTGACCGCGCCGCAGCCGCCGCGAAGCGCTTCGCTGCGTCAGCACGTCCGTCTTCACCTTGCCAGGTAGCGCGGCGGCGCGTCCAGGATGCGCCGGGCCTTGGCACATGCAGTGCTCAAATCCCAGGACCGCGTCGTGGATGGGGCGGTACACCATGTCCCCCTCGTAGGCGAGGCCTGAGAGAAGTCCGCCCCGGCTCGCTGCTGCTGCTGCGCACGCTGTAGACCACCTCCGCCTGGACCTGGAGTCCTGCCACCTCACGCTGCGCCACCTACCTCGAAGAGCGCCCCACTGCCTGCCCATCAGCCACACGTGCCGGGCCTCCACAAGCGCGCGGCCCCTGCGGCGCGCGAACTCCGCGGGGTGCGGCACGCGGTTGCCGGCCGAGGCAGCGCTCCAAGTCGATCTTGCACTTCACGTGCTTGCCCTTGGCGCTCACCTTGACGGCGCGCTGCAGCTGGCTCTCAAGTCAAGCTCGGTGCGGGCGGCCCCCGGAAAGGGCTTCTGGAAGATGATCATGTTGTTGATGACGCCCTGCTCCACCTCCTCCGTCCACAGCTCCAGGTCGGTGTTGGTCGCAAAGCACACTCCCACCCTCTTGGCGTCCTGGAAGTTGCCGGGCACCTCCACGTCCACCTTGCACACCAGCGCGCCCTATGGACATGAACTTTCCCCCCTTGGCATTGGTCTGAACGTCCAGCCCGAGTGCAAGCTTCATGGTTGCGAAGTTCGGCTTTTTATCTCGCGGAGAAAAAATCCGGTCCGATGAACGTGCGAGTTTTCTTGGTCGTCGCAGTGGCGGTGATCTTGCTCTTTAAAAATGCCGAGACTCCTGGAGCTTTTCTGCGGCAACAAGTCGGTGGGCAGGGCCTTCGAGGCGGCGGGCTGGGAGGTCGTCTCCCTGGACATCGTGTCGAAATTTGAGCCCACCATCCTCTGCGACATCCGGAGCTGGGACTACACGACGTTCCCGGGGCACTTCGACATGGTCTGGGCCAGCCCGGTCTGCACGGATTACAGCCGCGCGCTGACGACGCGCCCGCGGGCGCACCAAGGAAAGTTGGCGGCCTAGGTGTTTGGGGAGGTGGGCTCCAGCAGCACCTCGCCCAGGGTGGCAGCGTGAGTTCGGCGGCCCCTCCGTCGAGGAACTCGTGCTTCAGCAGCAGGGCTGAGGCCGCCGTGTCCTCCTCCTCCGTGTTGCCGGCCTCCAGGGTTGCGTCCAGGATCTGGAGGCCGTAGACGTCCACCGTTCCGGCCGTTTGTTTGGGCAGGCCCGGCGCCTGGAAGTGCGCCCCGAAGTGCAGCTTCGCCACCCCGTTCGGAGGCACTGTGAAGTACATCTTGGCAGTGCTCCAGGCACCCTGGTCGCCCACGAAGCTGCCGTACAAGGGGTCGTAGACGTTGTCTGCCTCGGACATGTGCACCACGAAGTTGGCTCCTGGAGGGCGCGCTGGTCTCAGCGCCCTTGAGATCATTGCGCACTTTGACCCCTTGATGTGGGTCATAGAGAACTGTGGGTCATAGAGAACCGGCCACCGGGCTGCTGAAGACCCGGCCGTTCATGGAGCGTCTGTCCTGGGTGGACGTGACCTACCTACTGCAAGTACGGGACTCCGTACAGGAAGCAGACGCGGCTGTGGACCAACATGCAGGACGGCAGGCACCTCCGGGCCGCGCAGCGGGGGCCGCGGCTGAATGGAGGGGCAGTACGAGAGGGTCAGCCAATCACGCGAGCTGCTCTACAGCGTTCCTGCTGCGCTGTGCGAGGAGATTGCGCGCGCGGCCACGGAGGAGCCTGAGTCTTCCTCTCCATTTTTCAATGTTTTTTTTTGCATGTTTTGGGGCGGTGTCACTAAACACGAAAAATGGCGCAGAGGGACACCGGGGCTTTTTTTTGTCATTTTTGCGGCGCATTCAAAAGCGGTGCCACTAAACACCAAAAATGGCGAAGAGGGGCACCCCCGCCTTTTTTCTCGTTTTTTTGGGCGCATTCAAAAGCGGTGTCACGCTGCATCAAAAATGAAGCAGAGTGACACCGGGCCTTTTTTAGTCAAGCACAGAGACAGACGCCGGAGAGCGTCACCAGGTGGATGAACAGGTCCGTCATCGTGCCGTCCAGGCCCTTGAAGGTGAACCGGGCAAGGTCGCCCGAGCGGGTGCTGACACCACTCAGCGGCATCTTGGGCACGCGCTCGGTGGGAAAGCCGGCAATGAAGCTGTGGCGCAGGTAGCCCACGCGGCCGATGTCAATGTTGCGCACCGTGTCGTCGTAGGTGCCCGCGAGGACGGAGAGGAAGTGGAAGTGCTCCGAGGCTCCCTTCATGGGGTTGTGAGGGTACTGCAGGCTGCCCAGCTGCATCTGAGACTCCAGGAGGCTGTCCTCCTGCCTGGCCGCGCCGATGGGGGCCACGTCCTGCCCCGGGTTGGCCAGCAAGTGGATCTTGGAGCCTGCGTCGTTGTCCCAAAAAGTCACAAACGCGCCCATGAGTTTTGTGAAGGCGCGCGCCACGGTGACGTTGTGCTCCGCCACGCCGTTCGGGACGCTGGACTGCTGCGTGTGCACCGTGGGCTAGCTGAACACCAGGGAATTTTGTGAGAGGAGCACGCGGTTGAAGGACTCTACCAGCGCAGAGTCCAGGACGACCTGGGAGGCCAGAACTCGGACGTTCTGGATCTCGAAGTCGGTGCTCAGCGTGGCCCCCGCCGGGTGCGCCCCGGCGTTCTCGGACCACAGCGCAGTGGTGGCGTCCGCAAACTCAATTTCTATCACCAGGTTCAGCTGCGGCGGCTGCATCTTCCCGCAGCGCAGGATGCCCACCATGGTGGGGCGCAGCAGCACGTCCGCGTAGCCGCCCTGGTGCACCGCGCGGGCGATGCGCGGGTCGTTCACTTCGTCGAAACCCTCCATGGCCTTGTTGCGGTTGTACTCTCTGCCCTTCAGCAGGTCGTGCACGGCCACGGTGCGCCCGTAGTAGTTGATGTCGTCGCAGCGCTGGCCGTTGGCGAAGACCTGGACGCGCTGGACGAAGCAGGCGGGGTTGGGCGTGGCCGGGGCCAGCGGGTTGGTGCCGTCCGTGTTCCTGACGCGGAAGGCGATCTTGATGGACTCGGGGTCGATGAAGGACGTGCCGCTGGTGAGCGGGATGCGGCAGACCCTAGAGGTTGTGGGGGAGAAGGAGCTCAGCGAGCTGGGGAAGTACTGCACGTCATGCCGCGCCGTCACGTAGCTTGTGTTGCTTGTTTTCAGCTTGTAGTCCAGGCTCTGCATCAGCTCATCCTGGGCTCCGGCGGTGATTACCTCCATGCTTGTTTATACACGCATTTTGACTCGTACGGAAAACCGTGCAAAAAGCTATTAGTCCAGAGGGCGTACATGCATATACGGCCTAGACTGATAGCATTTTGTAGTGCAAAGCCGTGCAAAACGAGCTATTAGTCCAGTCCGTATATACACAAACGGACAAGACTAATAGCATTTTGTTGCCAAAAACCGTGCAAAAACCGTGCAAAAAAACTCTCCCCGAGGAGGAGGGTTGAATTTTTTTTACGCAGCCTCAATGTCTCGCGCCAGCTGGTCAAAGCTGGGCGGAGGCAAGCTCCGGCGTGACTGCCCGGAACTGGAGCTCGCCCGCCCGCGAGCTCTGGGACTGGGGCAGGGCACGGGGTTCAGGCCTCAGGAGAAGGGGCGCGAGCGCAGCGTGGTGTGCTGAGGCTGAGTGGCGTCATTCATGTTGTTGGCGGACCGGACGTCCTGCACGGCCGCGTCCTCGCTGCCCTGCTAGGGCCGGAAGAGCGTGTTCTCCAGCACCCAGCCCGTGCCGCGTGCCAGCCCGTGGGCTGCGCCGCCCGCAATGCCCACGGCCCGCCGCGCCAGCCAGCCTCGCCCGCGGTGGGCGCCAGGGCAGCTGCTCCTTCTGCCAGGCCCCCCAGGTACCCAAAGGCTCCGCCCACGCCCTCGGCGGCAACGGCAACCTCTCCCTCCTCCGCAGCCACGGCCGCCGTCTCCTCAACGGCCTGCGCCGCACGCTCCACCTCCTGCGCGCGCTGCCCCGCCTCATCCAGGAGGCGCTCCACGTCACTGGGCCGGCCTATGATCTGCGGAGGTGGCTGCGCCTGGCCCGGACGGGGCAGCATACTCAGCTGCGTCCTGGGGCAGCTGAGAGCGGAAGGCCTGCGCGGCTGCAAGCCCCGCGGCCCCTGCGCCTATGAGGTCCGCTGCCGCCTGCGCGCCGTCTGCAGTGCTGCGCAGGCGGTCCGTGATGGAGGGCGGCCCCTGCCCGTTGCTGGCCAGCGCGCCGGCCTCGGGGTCTCCCGCCAGGTCGTCCTCAACAAAGCGGGTTCCGCCTTGGTACCTCCGCGCAAGGCGCACATCCTCGTCCGTGGCCTCTGCGGGAGTGCGGAAGCCGTCCTCGGGAATTGCCTGCAGAGGCGTGTGCTGCAGGGGCCGAGGGTTGGGGTCCTCGCTGGACTGTACAAAATCGTCCAGGTAGAAGTGGCTTGTGACAAACGAGGTGCCTTGCGGTCCGGCTGATCCAGGGGCAGCGGCTCATTCCGCTCAAGCCTGCTCAAAGCGCGGGCGCTGGTTGAAGCCGTGCGCCCGAAGTGTCTTGCGCCACGCCCCGGCGCTCGGCCCGCGCGTAGCGCGGGGTACCTGGCGGTGCTCCGTCAGCCGGCTCACGTCGTCCAGGTGCCGCTGCCCCTCCTGCGCCTGCCTGCGCTCGCCTAGCCAGTTGTTGAAGGCCCGCGCCTCCTCCAGTTCTCGGTAGCGCTTCAGCAGCAGCGGCTGCAAGTTGTAACTGGGGTACGTCCTGCGGAACCACCGGAGCATCCGCGGCTCGTTGCGGGGTTCAATCGACATCATGCTTCTTGCGCCTGTGGTCAGCCGGTCATAAGCGGACTGCCTCTCCAGCATGCGCAGGGCGCGCTGCTGCTCTCTTGTGAGCTGAGGCGCCTCCGGTGCAGCCGGTGCCTCAGCCGGTGCCTCAGCCGGTGCCTCTGCTGGTGCCTCCGCCGGTGTCGGCTCAGTAGGCACGTCCTGCTTCGGTTTGTTCTTGCTCCCAGGGGGCCTGCCCCGTTTCGGTTCCGGCGCAGCGTCCGGCGCAGCGCCCGTGGCGCCTCTTGCGCCTCTTGCGCCTCTTGCGCCTCTGGCGCCCTGTCGTGTTCGGTCGGCTCCATCCTTTTTAATTATACGTGGTCAAGATATAACACGAACGACAAAGACGACCCGCGAAGCCGGACGACGTTGCCGTCCAGGTCGGTCAGGCGGAAGCGCATGTGCCTCAGGGAAACCGGGCTCTGAGGGCCATGAAGTGCCCGTCGTCCGAGCCCGTCTCCACAATGGTACCCACTCCGCTCTTCAGCGTGATCTTGGAGGATGTCGTCGCCCAGGTTGCCCAGCACTCTGCTGGCGTTGGCCAGCTGGGCGCAGCGCAGGTAGACCTCGTTGTGCGCCATCATCTTCACGAACTCAAAGACCTGCTGCCCGCCGGAGACGAAGCTCGGGCCCAGCATGCGGTCCACGCTGAAGGGCTTGGCGGGAGAGGCGGCCGGCGCAGGGTAGTCCGCGGCATCAGGGAATTGCTGCCGCAGCTCCAGGTCGTTCAGGATCAGGCGGTTGCCGTCGTAGGCAACGCTCAGACTGTTGGTGGTCTCGCTGTAGGTGGCGGTGGCAAAGTTGGAGCTGATCCAGGCGGCCAACCGTGCGCCAGTGTACGCGCCCTCGGGCAACAACGCCCAGTTCAGCGTGCCAGCGCGGCGTCAACCCAGTAGAGGTAGCGGCCCCGGTCCGTCGAGAGGAAGCTGTCGGCCAGGCGGATCTTGTAGACGGCAAGCCGGGCGTCGCTCTGCAAGTGCAGGGACTCTCCCAGGTCTACCTCAAAGTCGCTGTCCGAGCCGGCCACTCTCTTGCGGCTGTCCACGTAGATCGTCGTCATCCTTTTCTTTAGGAACCCGCCCGTCCGACGGATGATGGGCGGGTGGACGGCTGCGACGGAGGTGCAGCAGGAGATATTCTCGCACCGTGCGCTGATCAGTGTGGAGCTAGCAAACAGCGAACAGTTCTGGCCCAGGAAGCTGAGCGCCGCTCCCATCGGCGTCTTTTTCAAGTGCGAAGCGCTCTTCAAAGCGCTTGTAGAACATTTCATTCCTCGGCTTCAGGTAGTAGACAAAGAGGAAACTGTAGGGTTCCCGCGTCGCCTGCTCGTACAACTGGTAGAGCTGCTCCTTCGGCAGCAGGGCGCTGAGCTCCTCCACCACGGCGTCCAGCTCGTGCTGGTTGCGCAGCCTCCAGCAGCAGAGGAATTGCTGGTTGACCCGCACGGCGGCGCTGATGAGCCTCAGCTTCTGCGAGCTCACCCAGGTGCTTATCTGCATGTGCCGGCCCCTGATGAAGAGCGTATGCAGGGCGCCGTTGGGTCTGTGGAGCTGAGGCGCATCCGCCAGGTCATCGCAGATTATCAGGACCTGATACAGTTTCTTCATCTCCAACTTCTTTGACGCCTCCGTGATCTTGCGCTGCTGCTGGATGATGCGGCGCAGCGCCGCCTCGTCCCACTCGTCCCAGTACGCTTGTTCCCGTTCAGTATTCACTCCCAGGTCCTGCTCGATGTACTTCTTGACGGGAATCCAGCCGTCGTCGATGTCAATGGACGGGCTAAAGATGTAGATCCTTTCGAAGACGCCCCTGTACTGCTCCAGAATCAAGCTGATCAGAGTCACGGTTTTCCCCGATTTTGATGGCCCGAGGAAAATGCCCGTGCACGGAACCAGGGGCACCACGGGGTCCGAGGGCTGTTTGCTGCTGTATTCAGGCACAGGGAACAGCTTGATCTTCCCCATCCCTTTGTTTCACTTGCCAAATTCGAAGCCGGGAAGCCGGGCGGCGAGTCTGGGAGCGCGTCTCTGTGTAACGACGCACTCCCAGAGTTTTCCGGGAGTGCCCTGCTATACAGCAGTGCGCTTCCAGAGTTTTCCGGATAAACTAAAGGGCTGGTATGCAGCTCAATTACTTTGGAAGTAAAGTGTGGTTAGCTCCTCACCTGGACCGGCTGCTGGGGGACGTCGCTGTGCTTCACTCTCCCTTCTTCGGTTCTGGAAAGCTGGAGTACTACCTCGCCGCCCGGCGCCCGGGCCTGGAGGTGCGCGGCGTCGACGCCTTCGAGCCCGTCGCAAACCTGCACCGCTGCTACGTGAGGCGAGACCCGGTCTTACTGCGCTCCTTGCTGCGCCTGGTGGGGCGCAGGGTGGACAGGCGCTTCTACTTCGGGCACCTCCTGCCGGGCGCGCTGAGAGGCCGTGCCGGGCGCCGGGCTGCCTGCGCGTACGTCCTGCTGCGCAACAGCTTCTCGGGAAAGTGGGGCTCCTTCGCACAGCAGCGGCCACTGGCACTGAGCAGCGTGCGGCGTCTGCAGCCACCGTGCAACGTGACCGTGCGGCGCCAGGACGCGCTGGCCTATCTACGCGCTCTGCCCTGCCTGGCGCACCAGTGCATCTACGCTGACCCTCCTTACATTTTCCCCGGCCGCAGCATGAACTACTACGGTACGCGAGGGGGCCACGACCTGGTCTTTCACACGGAGCTGCGAGACGCACTCTTCGCGAGCGGCCTGCCCTTCGTCGTCAGCGTCAACGACGTGCCGGAGGCCCAAAACCTCTACAGCGGGGCCGACTCCATCACAAGCCTGTGCTCGGGGAAGAACAGTTCCAAGCCCGAGCTGCTGGTAGTGCACCTGGGCAATCCTGCTGTCAGCACAGGAATGGGGGAAGCAATCCTGTTGCCACAGCAGGATTGAAGGGGCAATCCTGTGCTCACGACAGGATTGACGGCAGGGCGTGTAAGTGGTGAAAAAAAACACCCTGTCAGCGATGCTGCGAGGACAGCCTCGCTGACGGACCTCCGGCGCTGGCCCGGTGATGGGTTTTTGGGCAAAAAAAGCGAGGTCGGAAATCCGACTTCGGTGTAGAGCGAAGTCGGAATCCCGCGGCCGGGGACCGGGCAGGTGGCGCGGCAGGAATGTGGCGCGCTAGGTATCGAAGCCTCCGATGCCGGGCAGGAGTGTGATGCTGGAAAGCATAAGTGGCACTTATGCTTTCGAAGCGGCCGGGGAGGCTTCTATGCCGGGCAGGTGGCGCGGCCGGGGAGGCTTCGATGCCAGGCAGGTGGCGCGGCCGGGAGGCTTCTATGCCAGGCAGGCGCGGCAAGCCGCCGAACCCTCACAGTCCCCCGGGTCCTTGCTATATGTGCTATATGTGCTATATGGGTCTCACAAGGCAAACCACTGAACATCCACTCTCCCCCAGGTCCTTGCTATATGTGCTACATGTGCTATATGGACCCTATATAGCACATATAGTACAAATTTTCGCGCGTACAGAATAATATAGCACGTATAGTACATATAGCAAGGAGCTGGGGGAGAGTGGGGGTTCAGCGGCTTGGCGTGTAAGACCCATGAAGCACATATAGCACATATAGCAAGGAGCCCGGAGACTGTGGGGGTTCAGCGGCTTGGCGTACACGCGGCACCGTGCCGCCGCAGCAAATCGGGTTGTCCGCGTTGTCCGCAGTGGGAGGTAGAATCCCCCACTGTGGACAACTCTAGCTCTCTCTTTAGAGGGCGTTTCCCAAATGGATTCTATTCTACCTGGGGGGAGTTCAATGCAGGGAATCCCTGCATTCCCGGTATCTCTCTCTTTAGAGGGCGTTTCCCAAATGGATTCTATTCTACCTGAAAATCCCAGCACTCGTCCGTCCAGCATTTGACCTCGTCCTGCGAAGGATTCGAAGTCTAAAACGCTGCGTGGAGGCGTATGGCTGCAAAATAATGACCCCTAGATATGCGCCGCAATTTGGCTCCAGGTTGCATTTCAAGCGATGTCAAGCTTTGCCAAAGGAAACCCCTTTTCCCTTTTTTTCGGGGACCCCTTTTTTTTGGACCCCTTTTTTTCTTTTTTTTTTGTTTTTTCTTAGCCTGCAAAGGTTGGCTCGCTTGAAATGCAACCTGGAGCCAAATTGCAAGCATATCTAGGGGTCTCTATTTTGCAGCCACACGCCTGCACGCAGCGTTTTAGACTTCGAATCCTTCGCAGGACGAGGTCCAATGCTGGACGGACGAGTGCTAGGAGCCTCTCAGGTAGAATATAAACCATTTGGGAAACCCCCTCTAAAGAGAGAGGTCGTGTCCGCGAACTCGATCTCTATCACCAGGTTCAGCTGCGGCGGCAGCATCTTCCCGCAGCGCAGGATGCCCACCATGGTGGGGCGCAGCAGCGCGTCCGCGTAGCCGCTCTGGCGCACCGCTCGGCGCGTCCGGGGGTCGTTCACCTCGTCGAAGCCCTCCACGGCCTTGTTCTGGTTGTACTCGCGGCCCTTCAGCAGGTCATGCACGGCCACGGTGCGGCCGTAGTAGTTGATGTCGTCGCAGCGCTGGCCGTTGGCGAAGACCTGGATCCTCTGGATGAAACAGGCGGGGTTCGGAGTGGCAGGCGCCAGCGGGTGGCGTCCGTGTTTCTGACTCTGAAGGCAATCTTGATCGACTCGGGGTCGATGAACGAGGTGCCGCTGGTCAGAGGAATGCGGCAGACCCTCGAGGTGGCGGGAGAGAAGGAGCTCAGCGAGCTGGGGAAATACTGCATAGTTGGTGTTGCTGGTTTTCAGCTTGTAGTCCAGGCTCTGCATCAACTCATCCTGTGCTCCGGCTGTGACTACCTCCATGCTTCTTTACATGTAGCGCAACACTCATTTTTGTTCGTACGGCGAAGGAGAGTCTAGGCCGCCTCGATGTCTCGGGCCAGCTGGTCGTAGCTCGGCGGAGGCAGGCGGCTCTGGCGTCCTGAGCTGCGGGAGCTGCCCGGGAGTTCGGCTGGGACTGAGGCAGAGTCACTGGGTTCAGGCCCCAGGAGAAGGCGTGTGATTGGCCTGCGCCTGAACACGAGGAGGCGCGGCTGCTTGCGGGGCTGCCTGAAGTGCTGCTGCCGGAGCGCAGTGTGAAGTGCTGGGGCTGCGTGGCGTCATTCATGTTGTTGGCGGACCGGACGTCCTGTACGGCTGCGTCCTCACTGCCCTGCTGAGGTCGGAAGAGTGTGTTCTCCAGCACCCAGCCCGTGCCGCGGGCCAGGCCGTAGGCTGCGCCTGCGAGTCCCACGGCCAACCCTGCCGTCGCCGCTGCGCCAACTCCTGCCATGGCAGCCATCGCTCCAGCAACCTCTCCCGCTGTGGGCGCGAGGGCTGCTGCTCCTTCGGCCAGGCCCCCCAAGTACCCGAAGGCTCCACCCACGCCCTCGGCGGCGACGGCGACCTCTCCCTCCTCTGCGGCACCGCTGCCGTCTCCTCTATGGCCTGTGCTGCGCCACGCTCCACCTCCTGCGCGCGGCCCCGCCTCGTCCAGGAGCGCTCTACGTCGTCGGGTCGGCCTATGATCTGTGGCGGTGGCTGCGGCCGCGGCCCTGGGCGGGGCAATACGTTCTGGCGGACGTACTCAGCAGCGTCCAGGGGGAGCTGGGAGCGGAAGGCCTGCACCGCCGCGAGCCCTGCTGCTCCTGCGCCCACAAGGTCCGCTGCTGCCTGCGCTCCGTCGGCCGCGCTGCGCAGACGGCCCGTGATGGAGGGCGGGCCCTGACCGTTGTTCGTCAGCGCGTCGGCCTCTGGGTCTCCTGCGAGGCGCATCCGGGCCAAGTCCTCGTCCGTGGCCTCAGCGGGAGTGCGGAAGCCTTCCTCTGGAATCGCCCTCAAAGGAGTGTGCTGCAGAGGCTGCGGGTTCTGGACTGCACGAAGTCGTCCAAGTAGAAGTGGCTCGTGATGAACGTGGTGGCCTTGCGGTCCGGCTGGTCCAGGGGCAGCGGCTCATTCCGCTCCAGGTAGCCCACCACCTGCTCGAAGCGCGGCGCTGGCTGAAGCCGTGGGCCCGAAGCGTCTTCATCTCTTTAAGGGTTACTGCGCGGCAACTTCGCCCGCTGCGCGTTCGACGCCCCTGCGCTCGGCGCGCGCGTAGCGCAGCTGAGGGACCTGGCGGTGCACGGCCTCCGTCAGCCGGCTCACATCGTCCAGGTGCCGCTGCCCCCTTGGGCCAGCCTGCGCTCCCCTAGCCAGGCGTTGAAGGCCTGCGCCTCCTCCAGCTCTTGGCGCTTCAGCAGCAACGGCTGCAGGTCGTAGCTCGGATACGTCTTTCGGAACCGCCGGAGCATCTGAGGCTCGTTGCGGGGTTCTAGGGACATCATCGTGCTTTTCATACCAGTACGCTTGCGCCCGCCGTCAGCCGGTCGTAGGCCGACTGCCTCTCCAGCATGCGCATGGCGCGCTTGCTCGGCCGAGGCGCTTCCACAGGCTCGGGCCGTACCTCGCTGTGTACCTCGGGCTTGGGCTGTACCTCGGGCTCTAGCGGTGCCTCGGGCTCTAACTGTGGCTCTGCCTTGGGTGCTGTCTTGGGTGCTGCCTTGAGCTTGGGTGCTGGCGCAGCAGCTGCCTTGGGCGCAGCCTTGGGCGCAGCCTTGGGTGCTGCCTTGGGTGCTGCCTTGGGTGCTGCCTTTGGGCGGTGCCTTGGGTGCTGCCTTAGGCGGTGCCTTGGGTGCTGCCTTGGGTGCTGCCTTGGCCGCGGGTGCTGCCTTGGGTGCAGCCTTGGGCGCCGTCTTGGGCTTTGTGGGAAATCTCACCCTCTTGGGGTGGGAAATCTCACCCTCTTGGGCCGGAAGGGGGAGTCGATTTCGTAGGCAGGCTCCGTGGGCAGGTCGGCGATCATTTTTTTGCTCTTCGGCAGGGGCAGCTCGGGCGGCTTGGGCTTGTTTTTACCTCTAGGCCTTGGCGCCGGCTGCGCTTGCTTCATCGGTTTTTTAATAGAAAATATTTTTTTAAAAGACCTTCGGGGAATTAGACGTGATCCAAAAACAGCACGAAGGACAAGGACGAGCCCCGCAGTCGGACGACTTGGCCTTCCAGGTCTGTCAGCCGGAAGCGCAGGTGTCTCAGGGTGATGGGGCCCCTAACGGCCATGAAGTGCCCGTCATCGAAGCCGGTCTCCACAATGCACCCCCACGCCGCTCTTCAGCGTTATCTTGGACAGGATGTCGTCCCCCAGATTGCCCAGCGCGCGGCTGGCGTTGGCCAGCTGGGGGCAGCGCAGGTAGACCTCGTTGTAGCAATTCATGCGCACGAACTCGAAGACCTGCTGCCCGCCGGAGACGAAGCTCTTGCTCGGAGAGGCAGCCGGCGAGGTGGGGTAGTCCACTGCGTCTGGTCGTTCAGAATGAGCCGGTTGCCGTCGTAGGCTACGCTCAGGCTGTTCGTGGTCTCGCTGTAGGCGGCAGTAGCGAAGTTGGAGCTGATCCAGGCGGCCAGCCGGGAGCCCGTGTAGGCGCCTTCCGATAGGAGCGCCCAATTCAGCGTGCCGAGCGCGGCGTCCACCCAGTACAAGTAGCGGCCGCGATCAGTCGAGAGGAAGCTGTCGGCCAGGCGGATCTTGTAGACGGCCAGCCGGGCGTCGCTCTGCAGGTGCAGGGACTCTCCCAGGTCTACCTCGAAGTCGCTGTCCGAGCCGGCTTCCACGTAGATAGTCGTCATGCCTTTTCTAAGGAAGCCGCCCGTTCTGCGGACGACAGGCGGGTGGACTGCTGCGACGGAAGTGCAGCAGGAAGAGGAAGCTGTAGGGCTCTCGGGTCGCCTGCTCGTAGATCCTGTGCAGCTTGTCCTTCGGCAGCAGGGCGCTCAGCTCTTCGATGACGGCGTCCAGCTCGTGCTGGTTGCACAGCCTCCAGCAGCAGAGAAATTGCATGTTCACCCGCACGGCTGCGCTGATGAGCCTCAGCTTCTGGGAGCTCACCCAGGTGCTGATCTGCAAGTGCCTACCTCGGATGAAGAGTGTATCCAGGGCACCGTGGGCCTTGTGCAGCTGCGGGCTATCTGCGTAGTCGTCCAGGATAATCAGCACCTGGTAGAGTTTCTTCATCTCCAACTTCTTGGATGTCTCGGTGATCTTGCGCTGCCTCTGTATGATCCCCCGCAGCGCTGCCTCGTCCCACTCGTCGTCGTAGGCCTGTTCCCGCTCGGAATAAACACCCAGGTCCTCCTCTATGTACTTCTTTACAGGGACCCAGCTGTCGTCGATATTGATGGAAGGGCTAAATATGTAGATTTTCTCGAAGACACCGCGGTAATCATGCTGATCAGCGCCACGGTTTTGCCGGACTTGCTGGGGCCGAGGAAGATACCTGTGCATGGTACCAGGGGCACCACGGGGTCCGAGGGCTGTTTGCTGCTGTACTCAGCCGTAGGAAACAGCTTGATCTTCCCCACACATCCTTTGCCTTACTTCCGAAGCCGGGCAGCGAGACCGGGATAAATCTAAAGGCTGACATGCGGGTGAAGTACATGGGAAGCAAATCCTGGCTAGCTCCACACGTGGACCGGCTGCTGGGACGTCGCTGTGCTTCACTCTCCCTTCTTCGGCTCTGGAAAGCTGGAGTACTACCTCGCAGCCCGGCGTCCGGCCCTGAAGGTGCGCGGCGTCGACGCCTTCGAGCCCGTCACAAACCTGCACCGCTGCTACTAAAGGCAAGACCCGGTCTTCCTGCTCTCCTTGCTGCGCCTGGCGGGGCGCAAGATAGACAGGCGCTTCTACTTCAGTCACCTCCTGCCGGGCACTCAGAGAGGCCGCGCCGGGCATGGGGCTGCCTTCTCGTACGTCCTGCTGCGCAACAGCTTCTCGGGAAAGTGGGGCTCCTTCATACAGCAGCGGCCGCTAGGGCTGAGCAGCGTGCGGTGTATGCAGCGGCCACCGCGCAATGTGACCGTGCGCCCGACATGCCATATATGCCGATCCGCCCTACATCTTCCCAGGCCGCAGCATGAACTACTATGGCACGAGGAGGCGGGGGCATGACCTGGCCTTCCACTCGGAGCTCCGAGACGCGCTCTTCGCAAGCGGTTCCTCGTGAGCATAAACGACGTGCCTGAAGCCTGGGAGCTCTACAGCAGGGCCGGCTCCATCGCAAGGCTGTGCTCTGGCAAGAACGGCTCCAAGCCCGAGCTGCTGGTAGTGCAGCGGGGCAATCCTGTGTGTGGCGCAGGTGTGGAGCGAGGTCGGATTTCCGACTTCGGTGGAGAGAATTTTGCGCACTTTTCGGCCCCAAAGAGAGCGGTGACAAAGCGGTGACATCGCGGTGAGACCGTTTTTGGGCCAAAAAGCGCGATCGGTAACAAGAGCCGATGGTGAGATGGCTTAGGCGTTGGTCTCCGGAGCGACGTTTCGGAGGTTCGATTCCTCCCCGGTACCTCGGCAGGCTGACGTGTTAGAGACCGGTGACATCGGCGGTGACAAGTTCGGCGGGCTGCCGTGTTACGTGGGAGAACCTCGGCAGGCTGACGTGTTATGTCGGAGCACCTCTGCAGGCTGTCGTGTTAGACACGGTGGTGTACCTCGGCAGGCTGACGTGTTAGAGACCGGTGACATCGGCGGTGACAAGCTCAGAGTACTCTCAGCGCTGGAATTCGCAGGCTTTTCGGGGCAGAAAGCGGATTTCGGAGCACGGCGAACGCATGGAGCCGGTTTTCGGAGGAAAACGAGCGAATTTCGAGGCCCAGGCAGCACATTTGACGCCGGACACGAAAAACGCACTTTTCGGAGTTCGCCGTTTTCAGCGCTTTTTGCACCAAAAACGGAGCGGTGACGAAGCGGTGACATCGCTGGTGACAAGTTCAGCGGGTTGGAAATTATGCAGTTTTGGAGCGTTTTGGGACCAAAAATCCCAAATAATTAGGTTACTATAAGCAGTCTTTCCTTACTACTCACATCTGCGAACGCAGTGAGCGAGATCTGGCGGAACTGCAGATGGTGCGGGAGCGGGCTGCTCTGCTTGAGAGGCGGGTCAACCGCGAGACTTGCCGCTGGAGCGCCGCGTCGAGATCCTCAGGGAAGAGAACAGAAATCTTCGCAGGCGGACGCACTGATGAGCTAGAAAAAAAGCCCGCCAAATGCTCGAATGGTCCCAAATGCTTGAATGGTCTCAAAAAACCCGCCGCAGCTGCTCAAGACATGGCTTCTGGAAAAGCCCGCCGCGTGGGCGGACGATCCCTGCCTTGCGGCTGCTCAGATGGCCCAGCGGCCTTCCACCAAGCGGCCTCGCGAAGACGCGCTGCTTGAGGCCGAGCGCTCGCACCAGCGCCGCCGCATCGAGCTCCTCGATGAGCAGCTGGACGGCGCGCTCGTGGAAGTCCGACGCCTTGCGTGCGAGCTCGAAAATACCGAGCACTCGCGGCCACCACGCCCTCCAGCACGTGGTCTGCCTTGTTGGAGAGACCCGTGGTCAGCGAGCTCTGCAGCGCTGCGATGCTGCTTCCGTGCGCGGCCACCTGTCCGTCCGTGGTCGCCGCCGTGGCCAGGGGCGCAATTGCCGGCTCTGCGGTGACACGGCCGTCCAGGGACTGGATGGCTGCCGCGTTGTTGCCGGACGCTGCAGTGTTTACCGCCAGGTCTGTTACTTGAGCGTAGGGCGTCAAAGCGAGGGCCAGCTGCCCGGCTGTGACGCGCGTGCGCCCGTGACAGGTCCTTCAAACATGTTTACATATGTTTTCGCCGACGCCTTAGTCCAGTAGGCGTCGGCCAAGGAGCTAAGCGCTTCTTACTGCGCACGGGGCTCGGTTCCTGCCACGAGCGCAGTTGAGTACCATTCCGGCCGGAAGTTTCCGCAAAGCAAGGCCGGCTCCGCGGCTTCGGTCTGAGCGAGGCCGGCTCCGCGGCTTCGGTCTTGGAGCGAGGCCGGCTCCGCGGCTTCGGTCTTGGAGCCCGCGCCAGGCCCGCACCAGGGTTTTTTCGGAAGTAGCATGGCTGCAATGTGACTCAATTTGATTTGACCGGTGGCGCCGGTCAATAGCGGCCAGTGTCCGACATAATCGGACACTGCTTCGTAGTTGGTGATGAGACATCATCAGCTGCGTGCCTCCATGTCGGCGGGCTGGCGCGGCTCCGATGCCGGGCAGGTGGCGCGGCAGGGAGGCTTCTATGCCAGGCATGTGGCAGGAATGTGGCGCGCTAGGTATCGAAGCCTCCGATGCCGGGCAGGAATGTGATGCTGGAAAAACATAAGTGGCACTTATGTTTTCGAAGCGGCCGGGTGGGAGGCTCCGATGCCGGGCAGGTGGCTTTCTGGCTGGTTTGGCTTGGCTCCTGGCTGGTTTGGCTTGGCTCCTGGCTGGCTTTCTGGCTGGTTTGGCTTGGCTCCTGGCTGGTTTGGCTTGGCTCCTGGCTGGTTTGGTTTGGCTTCTGGCTGGCTTTCTGGCTGGTTTGGTTTGGCTCCTGGCTGGCTTTCTGGCTGGTTTGGTTTGGCTCCTGGCTGGCTTTCTGGTTTGGCTCCTGGCTGGCTTTCTGGCTGGTTTGGCTTGGCTCCTGGCTGGCTTTCTGGCTGGTTTGGCTTGGCTTTCTTTTTTTTCCCTGCTTTTTTTAGCTTGCCTTGCAGAAACGCAGCTGCTGGGCATTTTGCAAGCATATCTAGCTGGAGGGACGAGTGC
Source organism: Effrenium voratum (assembly GCA_963377175.1). Lineage (NCBI taxonomy): Eukaryota > Dinophyceae > Suessiales > Symbiodiniaceae > Effrenium > Effrenium voratum. Next base: position 30,711 of record CAUJNA010001206.1, read on the forward strand.
TAGGAGCCTCTCAGGTAAATATAAACCATTTGGGAAACCCCCTCTAAAGAGAGAGGCTCTGTCCGCTTAGGAAACGACCTTGTCCTGCGAAGAATTTCAAGTCCAGAATTGCTCCTGCAGCCACGGCGCTGCAACGTAACGCACCCTCGATTTGCTTGCAATTTGCCTTGTAGCCTCACTTCTGCCAACTTTTTTTTGCAGGCGGTGTGTAGAAGTGAGGCTGCGTGAATTCCTGCGCAAGCTTTGCTGTCCGCAACTGCAACATTGTTGGAGTAGGCACCCTTGTGCATACCGGGCTTCCATCAGTCTCCGTGTGCTTTCTGTGCCTCTCTGGGCCGGACCTTGGATTTTTTTATATAAAAATCTAAATGCTTCCATCCCTGGCAGGCAGTCTTCCGCGTGCTTTCCGTGCTTCTCCGGGGCCGGGCCGGCTTCGGTTAAGTCTCGCTTGCCTCTGCTGCCGCCGCAATCTCGTCTGCTGGGTCTGTAGCTGCATGTGCATAGAGTCTATGTTCATCAAAAACCATGCAAAAACCATGCAAAATGCGGCGCGTACGGAGCGCCAACCCGCCGAACCCTCACTCTTCCCAGGTTCCTTGCTATATGTGCTATCTGTGCTATATCTTACAAGCCAAGCCACTGAACATCCACTCTCCCCGGGTTCCTTGCTATATGTGCTATATGTGCTATATCTCACAAGGCAAGCCACTGAACATCCACTCTCCCCGGGTTCCTTGCTATATGTGCTTTATGTGCTATATGGCCCCTATATAGCACATATAGTACAGATTTCGCGCGTACAGTATATAGCACATATAGTACACATAGCAAGGACCCGGAGAGTGGGGGTTCAGCGGCTTGGCGTGTAAGATATGGCACATATAGCACATATAGCAAGAACCCGGGGGAGAGTGGATGTTCAGCGGCTTGGCGCGGCTTCAATGCCGGGCAGGTGGCGCGGCTTCTCAAGCAGGTGCGCAGGTCGGCCACGGGGGTGTTGCGCTGGCGTTGCCTGCGAATTTGCAGATTCTCACTGTTTGAGAAACTGCTGAAAAGTCTTCTAAGACCTGTTGGACACGGCTCCTAAGGCGCAGGACCACGAGCAAAGTGGTGCGCAGGTCACCTACCCAGGTTTCCTGTTGACCTCGACCTGCGAATTTGAAGTTTGTTGCAATATTGCGGCAACAAGAGTCAACCATGGAGCAATTTTGAATCAAATCGTGGGGGGAGTTCAATGCAGGGAATCCCTGCATTCCCGGTATCTCTCTCTGTAGAGGGGGTTTCCCAAATGGTTTATATTCTACCTGAGAGGCTCCTAGCACTCGTCCGTCCAGCATTTGACCTTGTCCTGCGAAGGATTCGAAGTCTAAAACGCTGCGTGCAGGCGTGAGGCTGCAAAATAAGACCCCTAGATATGCGGTTTGGCAAAATGCCCAGCAGCTGCGTTTCTGCAAGGCGAGCGCCCTCAAAGGAAACCCTGGCTGGCTTTTTTTGGTTGGCTTCTGGCTGGCTTGGCTTCTGGCTGGCTTTCTGGCTGGTTTGGCTTGGCTCCTGGCTGGCTTTCTGGCTGGTTTGGTTTGGCTCCTGGCTGGTTTGGTTTGGCTCCTGGCTGGCTTTCTGGCTGGTTTGGTTTGGCTCCTGGCTGGTTTGGTTTGGCTCCTGGCTGGCTTTCTGGCTGGTTTGGCTTGGCTCCTGGCTGGCTTTCTGGCTGGTTTGGCTTGGCTGGCTTTCTGGCTGGTTTGGTTTGGCTTCTGGCTGGTTTGGCTTGGCTCCTGGCTGGCTTTCTGGCTGGTTTGGTTTGGCTCCTGGCTGGTTTGGCTTGGCTTCTGGCTGGCTTTCTGGCTGGTTTGGTTTGGCTCCTGGCTGGCTTTCTGGCTGGTTTGGCTTGGCTCTCTTTTTTCCCTGTTTTTAAAACTCGCCTTGCAGAAACGCAGCTGCTGGCTGGCTGGTTTGGCTTGGCTCTCTTTTTTCCCTGTTTTTAAAACTCGCCTTGCAGAAACGCAGCTGCTGGGCATTTTGCAAGCATATCTAGGGGTCTCTATTTTGCAGCCCACGGCCTGCGCGCAGCGTTTTAGACTTTGAATCCTTTGCAGGACGAAGTCAAATGCTGGACGGACAAGTGCTGGAAGCCTCAGGTAGAATATAAGCCATTTGGGAAACCCCCTCTACAGAGAGAGGACCCGCAGCCACTTCACAAAGTTGATGCCGGGGTCGGAGCGCATGTTCTCCGTGAGCTCGCGCCTGTGCCCGCCGGCCAGGTCGCGGATCAGCTGGCTGTGCTCCAACGGCGCGCTGATGGGCCGCCCCAGAAGTCCAGCACGGCCGGCAGCTGCCAAAGAGACTCCCAGCAGCAGGAACTTCACGTTGGCGTTCAGCCCCAGAGCGCCATGTCCAGCTGCGTGATCTCCTCCACCACCAGCCAGTCCAGCTTTTGCGCGCTGCCGCCGCGTGGTCGGCCGTCTGCGCCCCAGCCCCAGGTTCTGCGCGGAGCAGTGCGTCTTGGACACCAGGCGCACCGCCTCGCCCTGCCTTGCCACAATCGTCCGGGCCAGGTGCCCGGCAGGCCCGTGAGCAGCAGGGAGTTGCCCGCCAGGCAGTGGCCCACAGGGTTGTCCACCCCGTTCCACCTCCGTTGTTTGGGGCGCTCTGCCTCCATGCGCGGCGCCCTGCTGTCTCTTCTACGCGGTAGACCGGCGTGCCGTCCGGGTGGCGCAGCGTCCAGCTCGTCAGCAGGCAGTCCGTCTTCACCTGCGCCAGGTAGCGCGGCGCGCCGGGCCTTGGCCACCATGCAGCGCTCAAAGCCCAGGACCGCGTCATGGATGGGGCGGTAGGTGCCGTTGCTCAGCAGCCTCCTGGCGTAGACGAAGTCCCACACCATGCCCCCCTCGTAGGCGAAGGCCTGAGAGAAGTCCGCGCCCGCGCCGTCCAGCTCGCTGCTGCTGCTGCGCACGCTGTAGACCACCTCCGTGCTGCGCGCCCACAGGCCTATCATCGCGTTCACGCTGAGCTTGGCCATGTGCTCCTCGCCCTCGGGCCACGCGGCGTCCATGCGCTCCAGCGCGCGCCGCAGCGTCGCCGCGTCCACGTGGCTCCGCGCGGAGATGCCCAACACAATGTGGTCCCAGCGGCAGACGCCCAGGTCCAGCATCGCGGCCAGCGAAACCTTCGGGTACCAGCCGGGCCCCACGTACGGCAACAAATTCAGGCAGGACTGCCTCGCGTCGCAGCAGCCCTCCACAAAGCCCAGGTCCGCCAGCACGCCGTCCACGGGCTCAACGCCGTCCGCCGGGCACAGGATGGGCAGGGGGAAAACACATAAAATGGCACTTCTAACATCAAACCCAAAAAATCAAACAGCATACAACAAAATCAGCAAAATTCACAGAAAACAAGATAAGAACCACCAAGCAACTCAAAAACCAGAACAACCCCCAACAAAATATTTAATCAAAGCATAAAACATTAAATAATTCAAACAAGCATACCAACAAAACAGCAAAAATAAAAACCATCAAAGAACACAAACTCAAAAACACACAAAATCAAAAACAAAGCAACATACCAACAAAAAATATCAGAAGAGTATCAAACAAAATAAAAAACAAACAGCCAAAGCACGAAAAAATCAAAAGAGCATGCCAAGTTCAAACAACGCACTTTGAAAGAGACAAGCAAATTAGGAAAAATAAAATATTTCAATCTTTACAAACCATAAGTACAGTATAATTATAACATATAAGATTTTACATGTTATTATTATAGTATGATTATAACTTCAGTACAGGATAATAATTTAATTGACAAATCTTTCTTCTTTCATACATCATTTTAAAAATAATATTAATATCTCTCAATGTATTTTGAATATTAAACTTTTTACTTTCAATAAATAATTTGATATTTTCTTTAACATCTTCTCCTTTATCTTGACTATAACACAACAACCATAATATATCATCCATCATTTCATATTTTTCTTACTAATTTTAAGAAACTGTTTAACATAATCATAAGGTGGTATTTTATTTACAGTTAGAAATATTAAAATATCATCTTCTACATTTCTATGTCGAATTCTTTTTATTCCCAACAGACATCTGATTAATTCTTGATAATATCTCCAATTTCTACAAATTTTACATAAATCTTCTTCATCCATTGAATAATTAATAATATTATTCACTATTTCATTAAGTAAATTTAATTTATACAATTCCATATTTTTTTTTTTGAAGTGACAACAATCATAGCATTTTTTATTGATATAATTATTGATTTTATCACCATTCATTTTCCTCTTATTATATAAAGGCACTATTTCTTTAAGTCATTTTTAAGGCATTAAGAAAAATATGAAACAAACCATAAGTTTAGTATAATTATAACATATAAGATTTTACATGTTATTATTATAGTATGGTTTTAATCAAAGTCATTAGTATTTAAATATTTCTTTGTAATCTTTGGTATTTGTTTAAAGTTCTTTTTATTATTTTTAAATGGATATTTTCTATCAGCAAAATCATAAATGCAAAAATCTATGCCCCAGTTTCCTAAAACACTTTTAATATCATTTATCACATCACCATACATTAATTTACCTATTATATTGTTCTTCTGTTCATCCTTAATATAATCACATATTTTATCAATTATGATTTTCAATTCTTGGTTTCTTTGTATTAAATCTTTAAGTACATTTTTCTAAAAAGTCACTTAAAGAAATAAACACATTAAATTTATATAGTATAGTATTATGAAACATGTTATAGATTATCTGTTGAATAATGATAAAGCGGAAATTCCAAAAAGAGGAAACAAGGAATTAAAATCAATAATTATAGATGGTAGAAAATTTAGATACAACAAAGAAAAACCCATCTCAAATGTTTTGAACAAGAAATTAAAATCAGAAGCAAGAACTAATGAGTATAATAGCTATGCAACAAAAACATTGCGCTCAACATACCTAAAACAAAGAATGAAAAATGCAATGACAAAATATGCAATCAAAAATAAATTCCAAGTAACAGACCAACAATCAGCTTTCAAAAGTTATGCTAATTCTATAAAACTAGTAAATAAACATTTTCAAGGTGAAAAGGCACTATCAATGATACACCACCAAAAAGATAGACTTTTGACCTTTTTGAAAACTAATAGAGCAATGAAACTGAATATAAGGGCAGAAGGTTTATTTTATCATTATTATGATGATGATGGAGTAATAAAACATACAGAGATACTTTATAATTTACCTGCTACAAGGTCAAACATTTATAATGAAACCGATTTGGATGAAGCAATTGAGAACATAGAAAAGTTAGAAGGTTCAGCATCTAATTTAAAATTTATAAAGATATTATCAATAACAATCCATTATGACAAATATGACCCAACTAGGGCGGGTAGTTATATAGATTTACCAGAATGGATTAAACTAAAAAAGGCATGTATTAATATCAAAAACAAAGATAACAAATGTTTTAAATATAGTGTTCAAAGTGTAGTGTTTGATATAATTAATAAATCAAATTCCCAAGAAATGTTCCATTACAACAAATTAAACGACAATATCTTAAACTGGGAAGGTGTTAAATTTCCAACTGGTAATAAAGATATTGAAAGGTTTGAAGAAAATAATAGTAAGTTAGTTTCAATCAATGTTTATGAAATTGATGATACTTTGAATGAAAAGAAAATTATAATTGATTACAGAACTAAAACAAGAGATGCTAAACATCAAATAAACCTTTTGAAAATTGAAATCAATAATAATAATCATTATGTAGTTATTAAAAGTCTAAGTCGTTTAATGAACTGGCAAACAAACAAAAATGACCAACCAAAACATTATTGTCATTATTGTTCTCATGCCTTTACTAGAAAGGATTTATTAACAAAACATTATGAAACTGGTTGTATGGCAACACATGGACAACAGTTTAAATTACCAAAAGAAGGTAGTTATATTGAATTTGAAAAATACAAATACAAAATTAAAATGTCCATTTGTTGTTTATGGAGATTTTGAGTGTATAACTGTAAATTCAAATAATGGCATCAAGGGCACGTATCAGGAACATAAACCATGCGGTTATATGTTGAATGTTGTAAATTCTATTGATAATACAAGTCAACCTTTTTTATACCGTGGAGAGGATTGTTTAGACCACTTTGTAAATAAATTAAGAGAAATTAAAAAAGATATTTTTGATAAAATGAATGTTAATAAACCAATGGATATTACAGATGAACAAGAAGCAGAATTTAGAAAAGCTACTGTATGTTCAATATGTAATAAGAATTTTAAGCCAGATGATGTCAAGGTTCGTGACCACTGTCATTTTACTGGTGAGTATAGAGGTTGTGCTCACGAAAAATGTAATTTGGATTATTCATTTAGATATTTCAAGATACCAGTATTTTTTCATAATTTAAAAAACTATGACTCTCACTTAATAATAGGCAAAGCAAATGAAATAAATAAGGAATTGAACGAAAATAAGAGAATAGATGTAATAGCACAAAATAGCGAAAAGTTTATTACATTTTCATTTGGTTCATTACAGTTTAAAGATAGCATGGCTTTTCTCTCAGCATCTTTGGATAAATTAGTTAAGTTAAATAAATATGACATAGTAGGTAAAGATGAACATGATAAACCTATATATAAAAAGCGGAATGACTGGAAGGATAATTTCCGATTTTCATCAGCAAATCCATATATTAGAAATAAAACCGATTTAGACTTATTAACTGAAAAAGGAGTTTATCCTTACGACTACATGAATTCATTCAATGAATCACAATTACCAAGTATAGAAGACTTTTACAGTCAATTATATGAAGAAGGCATAACAGACACACAACACACAAGGGCAAAAGTAATATGGGATAATTTCAATATCAAAAACCTAGGTGAATACCATGATTTATATTTGATGACAGATGTTTATTTGCTTAGTGATGTTTTTGAAAACTTTAGGGATATGTGTTTAAATTATTATGGTTTAGACCCTGCTCATTACATAACATTACCTAATTATTCGTGGTCTGCCTTCCTATCTCTTACTGGTGTTAGACTTCAACAAATACATAATAAAGACATGTATGAAATGATTGAAAAAGGTCTTCGTGGCGGGATGACTCAATGTGCTCATAAAAAAGTAGAAGCAAATAATAAATACATGAATGAACAATATGACTTGTCAAAACCATCAAGTTATATAAGTTATTTAGATGCTAATAACTTGTATGGTCTGGCAATGAGTAAAAAACTACCGTTTGATAATTTCAATTGGTATTTTTCAAGGATGGATGAGAAGAAAGTATTAAGTTATAGCGATGATGATGACAAAGGCTATATTTTAGAAGTTGATTTAGAATATCAAAAGAATTACATGATTTACATAGAGATTATCCATTAGCACCAGAAATTATGAGTGTTAGTGAGAATATGCTTTCACCAGTTCAAAAAGAAATACATAAAAAATATTATGGAAAAGATGCATCTGACGAAAAAACAAATAAACTAATATTAAATGTTATGGATAAGAAAAAGTATGTATTACATATATCAGCATTGAAGTTTTATTTAGAGCATGGATTAAAACTAAAGAAAGTCCATAGGGTAATTAGTTTTAATCAAGCAGATTTCTTAAAACCATACATTGATTTCAACACCGAAAAACGAAAGAATGCTAAAACTGAATTTGAAAAAGATTTATTCAAATTATTAAATAACGCTGTATATGGAAAAACACTCGAAAACGTTCGTAATCACATTGACTTTGAATTAGTTAATACACCTGAACGCTTCCAGAAGCTAGTAAATAAGCCATCATACAAACACAGACACATTATAAACGAAAGTTTAGTAGGAGTAGAAAAAGAAAAGGCAACGGTAGAATTAGATAAACCTATTTATATGGGTCTATCAATTTTAGATTATTCTAAAATTCATATGTATTCTTTTTATTATGATGTATTAAAACCTAAATATAACGATAAAATAAAATTAGCATATACTGACACTGATAGTTTTATTATCCATGTTGAAACTGATGATATTTACACACATTTTAAGCATATAAAACAACATATGGATTTTTCAGATTATCCTAAAAATCATGAATGTTATAATGCTTCTAATAAAAAGTTCTTGGCAAAATGAAGGATGAGTTATCAGGGAAAATAATGACACACTTCATAGGATTGAAACCTAAATCATATTGTTATAAAGTGTATGGAGAAGATGAAGAACATAAGAGGTATCACCTTGTATTTTCTCTCACTCCAGACACTTCGGCTCTCTTTACGACTGGTGTAGTTGCCTTTACCTTTGCTATAAACTTTAACAGAATCTCCCTCAGTCACATTTGGATACTTTCTATTATGCTTTTCTTTCAGTATTTGGTTTGCTCTAACATCTAAAACATTGTCTAAATCGTGTGCTTTGTTTGGTGTTGTTTGTGTGCTACTATGTATTTGACTACTATTATATTTCTTCAGTGATACTTTCATCATTTCAACCCATGACCCTTTATGATGACGAAGTCTATCACTAATCATTTTCTTAATTGTTCTAATCATTCTCTCCGCTTGTGATGCATGAGTTTTAGTAATAATTAATTCAATTCCTTCACCTTTCAAATAATTCTGTATCTTCTTACTATTTAATGCTCCTTCGTCATCACTATATATACTAAGTGGATAGCCTAGAACTTTAAAACATTCCAACATAGCATTGAAAAAAGTTTCAATATCATTAATTTCCATTGGAACTATATGACACTTTTTACTGAAAATATCGATACAAACAAAACCAAATTTAGGTTGATTTTTAACATCAACACCAACGTCATTTAACAAACTTGACATGACCATTAAATCAATTTGGAATTCATATTTTGGAAAAGGTGCCGTGTATGAATTGTAGTTCTTATAATTTCTTGTTTGCTTGTTTGGTTGAGATTTCATCCATTTAGAAACATAATCTAATGTAAAACCTGCTTCAACTTTATTCGCTTTTTCATATAAATCTCTAACAGAACCGAACCCCTCATCAACATCATAATATAACTTTTTTAAAATTTCATCCTTATCTAATTTCCTACTCATTATGAATTACATGATATTATTTTTAATAATATCATACAATTTATGAATTACATTATATTATTTTTAATAATATCATTCAATTACACTAAATGCTTTTGACACGGTGCAGTAGCATTGCCTGCTACGAGACATTTCTTAGACTTCTTATGTTTTGCAAGATTTGATTTACAACTTAGCTGACTTCCACAAATATCACATACACATAAGTGTTTTGTCTTTTCTTTATAGTATGTTTTAAAATAGTTATCATCATTTGGTTTCCTATTGTAGTATCCGTTATCCTGTTTTCTCCATTCAGCATTTTTTGTCTTCGGTTCTTCTTCTGATGATATGTCGCTTGTTTCTGAACTAATAAATTCATCATTTCCTATACTGTTCCATAACATATCAAACATATCATTAGTCATTGTCATTTTCACGCCATTATCAACAAAATATGACGGCATTATATTTTATATATTAAAGGTGATTATTCTTTAAGTGATTTTTTTATTATTTTCCTATAATTAGACTTTTATTTTTTCTTTTTACCACGGCTACTTTTTGTATTTGTGCTTTCTGGGCTTCTACTCCTGCTTCTTGTTTCCATTTGTTCCCTCGTCCATTCACTACCTCTAGCTATTTCTTGGGGTGAGTTGCTCCTGCTTCTTGTTTCTAATTGTCTTCTGTTCATTTGATTCCCTCTTGCTCTTTCTTCTGGTGAGTGGCTTCTGCTTCTTGCTTCTACCTGTCGTCTTGACCAGAATGATGCCCTCGGTTGTTCTTCTTCCTGTTCCCTTGATTGTTCTGATGGTGTGGATGTCTTCTTGTCACGTTTGAATAGTTCAAATACGCTCTTGTCTTCTCCACCTAAAAATATGTTTCTTAACGATTTTATTTCTCGGCTTTCCTCTTTCTTATCTTTTTCGGTTGATGCTGATGACGATGATGATGTTAAATGAAGACTTTGTAAATCTTCCTGCTTTTCATCTTTTGGTTCATCTTTTGGTTCATCTTTTGGTTCATCTTTTGGTTCATCTTTTGGTCCTGAAGTTGCATTACTATAAATTTCATCAGTAAAATCTTTTGCTATATATCGTGTTGTTTGTGCGTCTGCCTCGTTGTTTTCATATAACTGTGATGTTGGCGCTACTTCATCAAACATATCAGGGAACAATTCGTGTTGAAGAACTTGTTCATCAGTTTGAACCCTAGCATTCAACCGTAGTCTCCTATCGTATTTTGAAAGGTCAAAATCGTCAAAATCTATATTGTTGATTGACAAGTCAATTACCTGTCTTTCGGGGATGATTTCAATTTTTAATCTGTGCGTCATCGCTTCCTTTAGCATTTCTTCAAAAGTAGGGCGTCGGCGTAATCCATAATATTTATCAGTCATATTAAATATTATATATTTTATTAAACTTCCGCTGGTATTTCTTTAAATGAACCATCCATCACGGTTGGGCTATCTTCTTTTTCCTTAGCTCGTGGGTGGAAAACTGAGTAATACACTTTATCATTGTAAAACCTTACTAATTTCAATCTGTGTTCCTTCTTGATAAAATCACCATCGCTATTAATTAAAGCATTATATAACTCAGTGAATTCTTCATGAACACTGTCTTTAATCTTTCTAAATCCTTTCAGTTTGTCCATGACTGTTTTCATCTCTTCTGGTCTGCTTGCAAGATAAGCGGGTGTTAGTTCAGACGCTCTTTTCTTAAACTCGTTGTAACCATAAGCGTCTTCTGCTTTTGATTCTACTTCAACAACTGGGTCGTCTTCTCGCTCATCTTCTTCTTCGCCTTCCTCTAATGGTTCTAATTCTGGCATTTCATCAGCGGACACCATTGAATGAACTTCTACACCGGCAGGATATGAACTCTTTGAAACAGCGCTTGCCATTTCTTCGTGTTGTTCTCTCCAAAGTCTCATTTTTTCTGCGAGTTCTTCTTTCTGTTTCTGTGCTTCCGTTAGTCCTTCTTGAATGAAAGACTGGTGTTGTTTCAGTGTGTCAGCAAGTTTCAATTCATCATTAAGTTTAGCTCTTACACTACCATCGTCCGACATTGCTCCTTTCATAACTTCTCCTCTCCGGTCTAGTTCTTGTTTCTTTTGAATGTCTAAGACGTCCTTATTATCAAACTGACTACCGTATTGGTTTAATCTGTATCTTGTCGCTTTTCTGTCTATCACATTTTCAATTGATGGACGGTTCTCATCTCCTACTAAGTTTCTTTCAATAATTCATCATAAGAAGGTCTCAAATGTAATTGTGATTTCAATGACCCTACTTTTACCGGTCCTACTGTATTCAATCTACTAATTGATTTAATCATAGTATATTAATTATTTAGAAAAATAAATTAATCAGATATATTCTTAATCATTTCTTCTAAATGCTTCTTTCTTACAGTTAGTTGTTCCTTTGTTTGTATTCCATCTGGTGACCGTGTGTTGTCTAATATTTTTCTTATTCTGTCTAATTCCTTTCTGTAACTTTCGGTTCTGTTGCTTTCAGCTAAATCATTTCTATATTTTATTAATGCTCCCTGTGATTGTCTCGCTTCCAGCGTTTCCTTCAACTGCTTAAAATAATTCATTCTTGAAGCAACTCCCCATAAATCTGAAACATTATAATGACGTTCTACTTGTGGCGCCCTTTTAAATTCTACATTTCTATGACTTCTCATAAGCATGATTAATATATATTATAATTAGATTATTATTTAAAACATTGATGAAGATAATTTGTTTATTTTTTCTTGTTTATCTTGTTTTTTCTTCTGTTTAAGTTCTTCATAATGTTGGTTTAATAGTTCTGTTGCCGTGGGTTTCTTAATAGTTTCTTTAATCACTTCTTGTTTAATCTCATTCTTAATCTCTGAAATAACTTCAGGTTGTATCTTTCTAATATTCTTTTGTGGATTGACTGGTAATAACTCAGTAGGTGCTCCCTTACAATTTTTGGGATGTGAGTGTCTCAAACTTTTCAATGTCATCTTTTTAGAGCATTGTTCACATTCTACTAATTCAACTTCTTTTTTAGTTCTTGGTAATGCTTTTGCTTTCGCTTTTGGTTCAGGAATAACTTCTTCTGGTTTAACTTCTTCTGGCGTTGGTTCTTCATTAACTGTTTCATTTTGTTCAACGACTTCATTATTAACAGGTGCTTCTTCTGTTTTAGTTTCATTATTAACATCTACTACCTCAATACTTGACATATAATATATTCTATATATTTTCTATATGGAAAATCTATATATGATTTTAAGTTTTTGACATTTGATATTACAATTCCATTATCAAATAATGTCACTTTTTACGAAAAGGAGACTAAAACTACAATTAACTCCATTCAAATTAATTTCATTCCCTGCTGAATTAGAAATCCAAAAATCCAATTGTTTAAAGGTTCTATTAGATACATCTAAATAGTCCAAAGCATTTACTCCGTCACCATCAAAAATAATTCCTGCATGTGGTGCTGTGACTGGCACTTTCTTAACAACTGTACTACCCCCCGTTCTTAAATTTACTTGATTATAATTAGACAACTGAGAAGAATGAATATAAATATTTCTAATGGGTTGAAGATTAACGAAACCAGAAACATACGCATTGCCATATTGATAAACATTCATTTGATCATTTCCTAAAACTTCATTAACAGACTTTAAATCATTAGCATCAAAACTTCCAATCCAAATATAACTTTCATATATTATCTTCATTTGTTCATCAGTTAATACTGCAAATTGTCTATCGGCATAGTTTGAAGAAATCGTGATTTTATTAGTTTTTACACTGTAAGTAACTTCATAAGTATTTGAGAAATTAACATTATGAACAATACCGTTAATTTTTGATTTTAATTCTGTTGCCAGTTCTGTGCCAGTATAAACTCCTTCTGCCAATGCAACAGCAATCCAATGAACATTTGTATTATCTTCATCTGGAACTAACGGAGAAGAATAAAAGTATAGTATATTATTTAATCCTGACTGTATTGAATACCACGAGTTAGGTAATGTTACTTCGTGAATGTAGCAATGAACCCCGTTGTCTGTTTGTAATGTTTCCGGCAATTCAACTCTAAAATTTGATGATGTGCCTCTAATCCTATGAGCGCTGTCAATATAAACTTTTTTGTACGTTAACATTTATTAACTTTAATTAGAAAAGATTTTCTAATTAAAATTAATAAATATTAACCTAGAGTTTTTTAAAAAATATCACATTTGTTATATATTTTTAAAAACTGTACGTGAGCATTATTAATTAATTGAGACATTAATTTATAACTTTAAATATATGATTAATAATAAAAAGTTAATTTATGAAATGAAGCATGGGAAAATTAAACATTATCAACCTTATAAGAAAACAACTAAAATAACTAATGTTATGAAACAAACTGACAAACTGTTAAATAGTTATTATCCTAATTCAAATTTAACTGATGCACAAGGATTAAGTAAAGCTTATGGTAATGGTAAAGGTTTTTATATTGATGGTGATAAAATGTATGTAAGCGGTACATTTGGAAAAGGAACGTTTGGAGGTGCTGTTAATGACATTCTGGCAGATGTAGGACTTCCCTTTAAAATGACTAAATATTCACAACGATATAAAGACACATCAACAGCATTGGATGAAAACAATGAAGTTAAACATCTTATAACACATAGTCTCGGTTCAAGTGTAGGGGCACAGATAACAAAAGATTACCCTGAAAGAGAATTAACTTTAACCACTTATGGAGCGCCGTTTATATCACGAAGGTCTAAAATTACCGATGATTATATTAATTTTAGAAGTATCTTAGACCCTGTCAGTATTGCTGACCGTGGCGCTATAACTGTTTATACTGGTTCATTAAATCCATTTACTAACCACGATTACATAACTGGATACGGTGATATGGGGCGTGATGTTTCAAGAAGTATTGAGCCAGTAAAGGAGATATTATAAATAATCTAAATTATATTGAAACAACGGATGATATGATTAAGAATGAAAATAAAAAGTATAAGAAAAGTTCATATGAAGAAATTAGAGAATTAGTAATGGAGAAAGAAAAAGGGAATAATCCAGTTGAAGATAGATTAAGAAAAAGAAAATGAAAATATTTAAAAATAATAACTCTAATCAAAAGGATTATACGAAATTATTCAATTTGTAAAACATAATTATTAATTATGTTTTAGAAATTAATAAATGTATAAATTTATCAATTTAGTTTAGTTTAAATTATTTCTAAATTAAATTATATATAGCAATGGAAACTTTTAGTGCTGAAGATATTCTAATTGACAACCTCTCATTCAAATTAAATAAAGGTGCAAGTTATATAAATGAGCGTCGTAGCGTTTCGTTCTTCCCGTCTGGTTCAAATATCTATAAACCTTCGTCTGGAAATCGTGTATTGAAAATCGCATTAAATGCAGAAGATAATAGTTGGTTAGACCCTCAATCGGTAATGGTGTTTTTCAATGTTTCGAACAAGGAAAATACAAGCAACAAACGGTTACGACCTCTATCTCCTGCTTACTGCTTTTTCAGAAGGGCAAGATTAATTGCTGGTAATCAACTTGTTGAAGACATTGACTATTACAATAGAAACCATCACATGATGAGTTGTTTGATGTCAAAGGGAGCAAGGGACAATGAAGACGCGCAAAGTTTTGGATATAGATACGATGACGATTTAACACAACGTTTTGCTGACCCTACAACTGGCACTATTGGAAAAACTTATAACGCTGAAACAATCCCAGGCTTTACGTCAGAAATGGTTGTCGGATTTAAACCGATGCTTGGTTTATTTAATCAGTTTAAGTATATTCCATTAAAAGCGTGTCCTCTTGTTTTAGAACTTGAACTTGTCAGTAATTTCACCGATTGTATTGTTTCACCTGATGTTACTACTGATTTCCCTGCCAGTGAGAGCGCGCCTAACACACATCTAAGCACAAGCGGAGAATACGAACTTAATAATTGCTTCCTTCAATGTGATGTAGTAAGTTTGGATAATGATTTACACAATCGTTACGTTTCACATTTACTTGATGGAAAAGAATTACCTATCACATATAATACTTACATTTGTCAGTCTAATTCAGTTGTTGGTCAAGCAACAATAAACACTACTGTTGTTCGTTCTGTGTCGAAACTCACTGCCACATTTATCACCTTCTATAAAGCAGATGCCACGGGAGGAGCAACTGAAGTTCATAAGGAATACAACAGGTTTTACCATCCATCGACAAGAACAACCTTTTCTACTCATGGAAACTATAACCCTGACAATGACTTAGAATTTCAACTTCAATTAGGTTCAAAATTATTTCCTGAGTATCCTTGTAAAAGCTTAACGCAAGCTTTCTATTATTTGCGAAAGGCATTGAATTTACCTTTATTTCATCAACATCATTTATCTATTGAATTTAACCAGTATAAAACCGACAAGTTCATCTTTGCTATGAATATGGAGAAGGTTCCCGATAGTTCATATACTGGAATCAACACGAAATCCGGGCAACAACTACTAATCCGTGTTAAACCTTCTGGAAGTATGGACGTAAGTTTTATGCCTGACACAATATATATAACGTTAGTATCAGAACAAATATTATCCATTAGAGACGCCGGAGTGCAGATACTCGATTAAAAATAAGTAAAAATGATAATATTAAAAATAAATAAATATTATCATTTTCTACTATTAATATATAATGCCTTCAATAAATTTAACAAACTTTGAAAATGTTGTAGCGCACACAATTAGCGAAATCAATTCTACAAGCGGGGTAACAAACATTAGAAACATATACGCTAATCAATCAGATATAATTGATTTACTCAACAATAAAGCAGACCAAGTAGATACTTACACAAAAGCACAGATTGACGCTAATTTTTATGATATAAATCAATCATACAATAAGACAGAAGTTAATGTATTATCAAATAATATTAGTTCAAATACATTTTTAATAAGTAATCTGACAATAACTTCAAATACAAATTTTAATAGCATCAGTTCCAATACACATTTAATAAGCAATGTAAATTCTACTACGACAAGTAATTTTAATGATATTAGTTCCAATACACATTTAATAAATAATTTAAATTCTACTGTATCAACTAATTTTAATAATATTTCATCTAATACTAATTTAATTAATACAAATTTTAATAATATTTCATCTAATACTCATTTAATAGATAATTTGAATTCTACTATAACATCTAATTTTAATAATATTTCTTCTAATACAAATTTAATAAATAATTTAAATTCTACGGTATCAACTAATTTTAATAATATTTCATCAAATTCTCATTTAATATCTCAATTACAATCAGGTTCATTTGATAGTAATTTATATTACAATAAAATAACAACTAATAATTTATTATCAGATAAATTAAATACATCAATATTAAATAATACATTAATACATAATATAACAACAACATCGACTTTTAAAATAGCAAATTTTGGAAATTATAATAATTTTTATGAAATGTATAATAATTATTTTGATAGTTATATTTATGGAAATTTAAGTGGGGCAACTATGTTTTTAAATCAAAGAGGTTTTGGAGATGTAGAAATTAATAATTCTTCAACTTTTCAAAATGATAAAATAATATTAAATCATAATACAACAATATTATCTAATTTACAAGTATCTGGTTTATTTTCTTGTTCGTCTATTTTAAATATAGCAGGTTCTGATGCTAGATATGTTTTACAATCAGATGGATTAAATGGATTAATAACAGGAAATACAAATACAATTAATTCAATAATTACTACTAATAATTCACAGGATACATCATTAGGTCAAAAGTTAGATAAAATAGATACTAACGCTCAATCAGTAGCAGGTGCTATTAATTTTAGTGATAATACAACTTTACACAGTAATTTAAATATGTTGACTACGGGAAGTATAATATGTAATAAGTTTAGTACTACACCTTCGCCTAATTTAGGTTTGCAAATGACTTTTCAAATGTTTAATAGAGAGTTCAATATTAATAGAGATGGTAGAATGTGGATGAGTAGCGCAGGTGGTCAATGGGAAACGCAAATAGGAGATGCTAATGTTGGACGTGTGTGGGTTAAGGATAGATTCGGTTTAGGTGCTGTTGGTGTTAACGGTTATGTTTTAAACTGTGCCGGAAAATCGAGATTTACTGATGCAGTTGATTTTATAGGAACTGACAAGGCAGTAAATCTTAACAATGGTTCATATTTGAATTTTAATAATAATGGTTCAATACGAAGATATACACCTGATGCTATAGAAGGTTTATATATGTCTCATAATGATTTTGTTGCCATTAGTGTTGGCGATGTTAGTAATGCTTCTAATCAGTTTATGATGTGTGATGGATTAGTGAATAAAACTATTTTTAGTAAGCCTATCGATATTTTAGGTAGTATTTATACAAATGCTTCTGTTAATTGTGATAATGTTAATATTGATACTGATGGTAAATTAACAATTGATACAAACTGTGAATTATATAGATATGTTAGTGCTTTTTCATCTTTTGATATGAGGAATAGTGATGCTAATTCTTCAATTAGATTTATTTGTGGAGACCCCGCTGTTCAGTCTAACATAGTCGGAGCAGTTAATATTACTAGCGGATGGACTTTTAATACTGCTACTGCTGATTTTATGGGTAATTTATTTGCTGATGATGTTTATGTTAAAACCAATGGAGCTCTTCGTTCTAATCATATAGCGCCTAACGGTGGAACACTCGTTACTATTGATACCAATTTGGCAGTTCAAAATGCTTTTTAGCAACTAATACAATTCAATCATTTGATTTAACAACGGTTTCATTTTTGAATAATATTTCAATGACAACAGGAACAGATATTTTAATGGGAACAAGTGAAATATCAACTTATTATGATGGAACTAATTTATCCACAATTGATGTAATATTCAGAACGTCAAACACGGCGTTCAGAGTTTCAGATAGTTCAACTACACCCTCAGTTTTATTATCTATTGATAAGACATTTGGAACAACAGTAAATACTGGAAGTTTTACAAATAATGCCTCATCAACTTTTAATGAAAATGTAACAGTTTTAGGGACGAAGAAATTGTTATGTAATACACTTGAACCATCAACAGGAACTAACATAGATTTAACAGCAACGACAGTAACCATTAATGGAACGTTTGTTGATTCATCTGATTCGCGGTTGAAATATGACATAGACAATGTCAAATCTAACTGTATGAATATTATTAAGAAATTTAAGCCAAAGAAGTTTAAGAGACACGATAGAAATGACGGGGGTAAAACTCATATAGGATATATCGCAGATGAAGTATTAAAATCAATTCCTAAAGAGTTTGAAAATATTGTATGTAAAGATAAAGAGTATTTAGGATTGAATTATTTAGTTTTACCCGTGTTGGTTCATAAAGCAGTATTATAATTAAATGATAAAATAGATAAACTTGAAAAAGAAGTTAAGGAATTGAAAAAAGAAAAATCTAAATAATAATATATAATGGGTATTGGTCAAAGCAAAAACGAAGAAAATAACAGTATGGAAGACATTAAGAATTTAAGAGTAGATGAAAAAACGAGAGCGGATACTTTCATAATAAAATCTATTCAAGAATGTGTAACGAGAATAGAAAAGTTAGAAAATCAAAAATCGGACAAACTATTATATAAATTACCTGCGTTGAATTTATGTAACGCTTCATTGATTTAAATTAATAATATTAATATGATTCATTAACATTATTAATTAAAAAATATGAACAAGATTTACTAATAAAACTTTGTCTTTCTTAATTGATAACTTTAATAGTTATTTTTTTCACTTGTAATGAAATAAAATTAGCCACATTGTCCCTATACACTAAATTAGTTTTATAAAGGTCTTTATTAAGAAAATAATAAATATCAAATAAATTATTTGATGTTAAAGTACGATTACGAAGATGATTAAAAAAAGTAAATGAGGTAGATGAAACAAATATATCATATTCAATTAATAATTTTAATGGTTTATGTTTTTGATGTAATTTATCTAACTCACTTAAGTTAAAAATATATGATATGCCGTTTTTGATAATATTTTTCATAATGATATTATCAATTTCAAAATACTGTGAATTCTTTAATTTGTAAGACTTATACACTGGTTTAAATTTACTAATATAATTTTTAATAATATTATTATTTTTTTATTTTTAATAATCTAACATCACCTAAATTATAAGATAATACAAGGTTTTTAATTTCTATTGGTAAATCATAAAATATCATAATATATTTGAATATTTATTTTATTTTAAATGCTTTTTCAAATCTAACATATTTAGTTATTTTTTAATCATCTGGCACTCTTGTTGAACCACCATCACTATAATTATCACTATCAGTATCATTTTCTATACGAATATGTTCTTCTAATTCTTTCCTCATTCTTTCTTCTTCCTTAAAAGTAATATGACAATCACTTTCAATATGGTTAGTAGCATCCTTCATTAAAAAAGTTTCACCACATTCACACTCTACTAATTGTTGTAGTCTTTGCTTTCGGTATTCCTGAATCTGTTTTGGTATATCGCTACCGAAAAACCTTACTGGTTCTTCATATATTCTTTCTTGAATCATTTTTAACATTCTATAATATATAATAGATTTATTTATTTTAAAAGCTTTCTCAAATCTAACATAAAACATATTATTAACATCTTTGGAATTCATATTAACATAAAAGAAGGAGTAGGGCTTATCATCTACCGCTTTATGATACATATTTAACAGTTGCTCTTTATCAACGATGGCGGAGTTTTCCTCAATTAATGACATTAACTCTGATACATTCTTTAACTTAAAGATATACAACGAACTAGAATTCAACCTAATGATTGGTGCTAGGACACGATATTTTTGAACACTTAAACAAAAACTAATGGCGTCGTGTCTGCCTCTCGTTGCCAGTCCATGTAATAACTTGCTGTATCTAACAAATTTAGGGTCGTCTGCAAAATCATCGACAATGATTAAAATTGAATGTAGTTTCTTCATCTTCTGTTCTTTCATATAATGAATTATCTTTCTTTGTGTGTTAATTATTTCTTCCAGTTCTTCAGGTTGGTAGGTGTCATAATATAACTTTTCTTTTTCATCATCAACCTTCATATTATCTTTTTGATATTTCTTGACTTCAACGAAGGTAGGGTCATTATGAACCGACGGGCTAAAAATGAATATACGGGCGAAGCAGTCCCTATAAACATTTAGGATAAGGTTTTGTATTAAAACTGTTTTGCCACCCGTTGATGAAGCAACAACAATGGAGCGAAAAGGTAGTTTTGGTACATGTTCATATTTGGATTGTTTGAAATCGTAATCAGTTATATTTATTGGTTTTATTATTGGAACATCAGACATAATAAAATAATATTAAAGTTATTTAGAAAATATTTTATATTGATTATTTTATATGGATTTAGATTATATCAATATAATAGATGAAGTAGAGAATATAGAACAAGTTGTTATAACTGATAATAGATGTAAAAAAATATGTTATTTTATTTTAGAATTAATTAAGTTTGTGATACAATATATCAAAAATAAAAATGTAAATATTAATATAAATGCCTCCAAAGAAGAAGCAAGAGAAACAAAAAGAGATTGAATGTGTCAAATGCGATAAATGCGGTCAAGCAATTAAACCACTAAATGAATTAGAGTTAGATAAAGAACATGTCAAAGTTAAATGTTGGCCGTGTTCATGTGGTCGAAACATGCATACAGTACATACAGTAAAAAAGAAAGATGCTGACGGTAGCACAGTTGAAGAAAGTTGGGTAGAAAACTTCAAAAGTGGATTTGGTAGGTTATTTACACCTGAGAAAGAATGATGAAAAAATAATAGTTAAAATTATTTCTATTATTATTTATAATGCAAGATGTTATAAATAATATTATTAAATTCATTGATGTAAAAGAATTGAAATTAAATAATTTTATTGAAGAATATAACTAACATGATATATTATTTAATTTTGTTAATGACTTTAGAAATAGCAAAATTGATTTTAACATGTTTTATAATTCTATTAATTATGCTGATTTATTTGAACAATCAGATTTAAAATTCTATTGTAAAAGAATATATTCATATACTTTAAGATTTATTGCTAATTATGATAATAAAAATGCTATTCAGTTTTATGAAATTACATTGAGAAAAATGAATAATATTTACAAAAATAGTAACATTAATGTTGTTAATGTGTTTGACTGTATTAAATGTTTAATAATTTATATTACAAATAATATTGAAAAGTTTCATAAATATTCAGGATTTAGAAAAACTATTATTTGTAATTTAATTGGTAAATTGAATAATAATTTAACGAGTTACACAATAACTAATTTTGAATTGACTTATAATGATATATGATTTCGTAAAATAAAAGTTTAGTTTTAAAAGTTTTATTTTATAATATAATATATATATATTTACATGGATGAAGGATTAGAAAAGATTGTTAAAAAACTGAACAAGGTTTTAGAACAGAATAAGAATATTTTAGAAATCTTGCAAGAAATGGAAAAGAAGAAACCATTAACAAACAGTTATCAAAGTAAAGAAGTAGATAGAACCAATGGGGAATATAAAAATAAAAGAAATATTTATTTAAACAAACTTAATAACAAAGAAATTAAAGAACCGAAGGCTTCAACTATGACATTTTATCAAATTGACTATGACGAGGAAACGCAACTTTATTCATAAAGTTGTATTTACTAATAGATAATATTATCTAAATATCTTTAATAATGAACTTATTAGAGATGTTTAGCGGAACAGGCAGTGTTGGACTTGTTGCAAAGTCGCTCGGTTTCAATGTTATTTCATTGGATTTGAAAAATGCTGATATAAATACTGTTATTTTGAAATGGGATTATAAACAATTTGATAGGAACCATTTTGATTTTATTTGGAGTAGTCCCCCATGCACTGAATATAGTGTTGCAAAAACTAGGGGAATTAGGAATATCGAATATGCAAATAGTATTGTCTTAAAAACTATTGAGATTATCAAATATTTCAATCCTAAGTATTTTGTAATCGAAAATCCTCAAACTGGATTATTAAAAAATCAGGAGTTTATGGATGAGTTTGATTTTAAAGATGTAGATTATTGTAAATATGGAATGCCTTACAGAAAACGCACTAGGCTATGGAATAACATTACAACTTGGAAACCTAGAGACTTATGTAAAAAAGATTGTGGCAACATCAGGAATAATAAACATATTGAAACTGCGCAGAGACTGCCAAATGGAAACAAGGAAAAATGGGGAGACAATCCAACAATACATAAACAGGAAGACCTATACAGAATACCCGAAAATCTTATCAGTGAAATTTTAATGAGTGTTTGACACATAGGGCAAGTGTGTTTGACACATAGGGCATGTGTGTTTGACACATATGGCATGTGTGTTTGACACATAGGGGTATGTGTGTTTGACACATAGGGGTATGTGTGTTTTACACATAGGGGTATGTGTGTTTGACATAATACATTACATAGCAGGTTATGTGTTATTGACACATAAGGGGCAATGTTGAGTTTGACACATAGGTAACATTGTGTTATGACACATCCCAAATTACCATGACATTGTGTTTGACACATAGGACATGTAGTTATGCTTGTTTCATACTATAATAATAACATGTAAAATTCTATATGTTATAATTATACTGTACTTATAGTTTGTAAAGATTGAAATATTTTATTTTTTCTTGATTTGGCTGACTCTTTCAAAGTGCGTTGTTTGAACTTGGTATGCTCTTTTGATTTTTTCGTGCTTTGGCTGTTTGTATTTTATTTTGTTTGATACTCTTCTGATATTTTTTGTTGGTATGTTGCTTTGTTTTTGTTGATGTGTGTTTTTGAGTTTGTGTTCTTTGATGGTTTTTATTTTTGCTGTTTTGTTGGTATGCTTGTTTGAATTATTTAATGTTTTATGCTTTGATTAAATATTTTGTTGGGGGTTGTTCTGGTTTTTGAGTTGCTTAGTGGTTCTTATCTTGTTTTCTGTGAATTTTGCTGATTTTGTTGTATGCTGTTTGATTATTTGGGTTTGAGGCTAGAAGTGCCATTTTATGTATTTTTGGGGGAAGGGGGCGTTGGCCAGCCCGTTGCGCCTGCAGCGCACCACGTCCACGCCGACGTACAGAGCGTCCTTCTTGCACGCCTGCGCCTCAAAAACCAGAGGGGGCAGCTTGGGGCTCCGGGCGTACTCCATGACTCCGGGCGCCACGCGGCTCTCCAGGCTAATGGGCTGCGCGCTCTCTCTCAGCGTCTTCTCGCTGTGGCAGTCGCCGCACAGCGCCTGCAGGGTTTGCACGCCGCCCGCAAAGGCCTGCCTCACCGGCACCACGTGGTCCAGCTCGCAGGCGCCGGCCGTCAGCCCGCAGCCGCACAGCGCGCACTTGCCGTCCTGCGCGGCCAGGGTCTTCTGCCTCTCCGCCGCGCCGGGCACCTCCCGTTTCGCCTTCAGCAGCTTCAGGAAGATCTCGTGCGCCAAGCCGGCCAGGCGCTGGCCCCGGTACTCCTGCCCCAGCGCCTCGCACCATTTTGGCAGCACCTCGTGCTCCTCCGGCAGCTCTCGGATCCTGGTCGCCTCAGCCTCAGCCCGCACTGCGCCGGGCTGCTGATGGCCACCTTGGGGCTCTCGCCGACGGCCATGAGCTGGCGCCGCGCCTCCCGCAGGTCCTCGCGCCAGAACAGCCCCGGCTGCACGTCCGCGGCGTCAAAGCGCCTCCACTCTTAGATGGGCGGCAGGGTCTGCCTCGCCTCGCCCCGGTAGAGCACGCGCGCCGCCTGCCGCTCCAGCACCCGCTTCACCCTGGCGCAGCATGGCGTCAAAGTCGGCGCACACCTCCTCCACGCTCAGCTGCAGCAGCTCGGCCAGCTGCCGGGGCACGCAGAGCGGCTTGTCCTCAAAGGCGCTCTGCAGCACGTCCTCCTCACAGGGCAGCTGGAAGCTCACGCTCCTCAGGCCCCTCATGCGCTGGCGCAGGAGCGTCTCCACCTCGGTCCTAGGGTGATGGGGCCCCGAACGGCCATGAAGTGCCCGTCATCGGAGCCGGTCTCCACGATGGTGCCCACGCCGCTCTTCAGCGTTATCTTGGACAGGATGTCGTCCCCGGAGTTCCGACACTGACCACCTGCCCCTCAGGCCGAGAGCTGCAGGATGGGGCCCCCAGCAAGGCCCCTGACCCGCTGCGCCACCTGCTCCTCCGTGAGGTGGGCCGGGCGCCTCGTCATGGCGCCGCCCAGCTCGTTCACCGGCAGGTCCCTGCGCTCGTAGCCCGCCCCCGCGTTCCGCCCGCTGCGCCGCCTGCCCCGGATGATCACCGACACGTGGACCAGGTACTCGTAGTACTTGTCGCGGAAGCCCTTGCCCAGCTTGGTCAGCCGGCGCTCTCCGCCCTGCAGGGAGCGCACGAGCTTCTTCTGCCCGTTGCGCAGCAGGATGTAGTCGTTGGGCCCCTCGCGGATGAGGGGCTGGTTGTAGTCGAAGTCCTTGCTGGGGGGCCGCAGGCCCAGGTGGGAGTAGTAGTGCTGGCCCGCCCGGGTCAGCTGCGCGTCCGCGCGCGAGAGCAGCGCGTAGGCCCCCGGTCCGCGCCGCAAGTTCAGCACGACGGCTCCATCCGCCCCCGTGCGAGCCCGGGCGCCGCCGTCCGCGGCCTCCGTGATCTGCTGTCGTTGTCTCGCCCAACTTGCCATTCTTTTTTTACGGGGCCAGTTTTTTTTTGCTCGGCCGCGCGCATTCTCCCCAACCATACGTGCACGTATGATCGGGGAGAATAGCTTTTTTTACACGGTTTTGCGCTACAAAATGCTATTCCTCTAGTCCGTATATCGATATACGGACCGGAGGAATAGCTCGCTTTGCACGATTTTTGCATGGCATGACATGATTTTGCATGGTTTGATTGTGCTTGGCATGTACCCCCCAAACCCCGAAGTTTTTTATCCTGTGCGTGGCGAAGAAGCGCGGTCTGGGGGAGTCTACAAGCAGGCGTGTAGAAGGCTAGGAGTGCCGGGCAGGCGTACGCCGAACAGACGTTTTTTTCGCCCGCCCATTCCTGCCGCGCCACCTGCCTGGCATAGAAGCCTCCATACATGAGTCCTACATGACTCCTACATGAGTCCTACATGAGTCCCACATGAGTCCTACATGAGTCCTACATGAGTCCTACATGAGTCCTACATGAGTCCTACATGAGTCCTACATGAGTCCTACATGAGTCCTACATGAGTCCTACATGAGTCCTACATGAGTCCTACATGAGTCCTACATGAGTCAACAATGGCCCGGCAGAGTTGCGCCAGCCCGCCGACGTGGAGGCTTCGATACCTAGCCCGCCACATTCCTGCCGCGCCACCTGCCCGGCATAGAAGCCTCCATACATGAGTCCTACACGAGTCCTACATGAGTCCTACATGAGTCCTACATGAGTCCTACATGAGTCCTACATGAGTCCTACATGAGTCCTACATGAGTCCCCTACCCCCCCCCCCCATGAGTCCTACATGAGTCCTACATGAGTCCTACATGAGTCAGCTTTGGAGTTGTGTGTGATGTTGTTGTCTTCTTCTGCGGGGAATGGAGGCGAGTCAGCTTCCGGGGCTGCGAAGAAGGAAGGGGGGCGAGTCAGCTTTGGAGTTGGGTGTTGTTGTTGTCTGCTTTCTTTTTTTGGGGGGGCGGGGGGCGAGGCAGCTCCAGGGGGGCGAAGGGGAATGGGGGCGAGTCAGCTCCAGAAAAGCGAAGGGGAATGGGGGCGAGTCAGCTTTGGAGTTGGGTGTGTGAAACTGTTGCTGTTGTTGTCTGCTTTCTTTTTTTGGGGGGGCGGGGGGCGAGTCAGCTTCCAGGGGGGCGAAGGGGGAATGATGTGAGTCGGCTTTGGGGTTGTGTGCGTCGTCGTGCAAGTCAGCTTTGTGCGAGTCAGCTTCCGGGGTGCGTTCAAACGGGTTATGCCGTCAGAGCTTTCGCGGCGGGCGGGCTGGTGCCTGTAGGGTTTAAACACAGCTGGCTTTCAACAAGCCAAGTCTATTTGCTCGAGAAGCATTCACAAAGCTCTGCGATGGCGACTCTCTCCGAGTGCGAGCGCGAGGCGCGCGAGGCGGCAGCGAACCTGGTGCTGTCTACCGTCCTTCCGCACTCCGTGAGAATGGGGACTCGCGTGCTCAAGACCCTGGACGACACGCGGGAGATGCTGTCCTACGACAGCATCGGCTGCAAGCAGGCTCTGCCCATCTTTGAAGAACTCGTCAATGCCGGCCAGGAGCCCGTGGGTGAAGACTACCCGCCGACGAATTTGGAGCATTGTGTGGTGGAATGGTTGGATCGCCGCGAAGCCGCCCCGGACACTCCACCCGTGAAGCCTCAGTCTCCGCGCCAGCCCATTTACCTGAGCGTGAAGAGGAAGGCAAGCGACCAGCCGGAGAGCGACCAGCCGGAGGTAACCACTGTGTTCTTGCTGCCAAGGGCCGACGGGCCGCGAGACGAGGATTTCATGAGGAACAACGCCGCTCCCATCTTCCACAGCAGCAACCACGTTCTGGTTCCTTGTGAGTTCCGCCCCGCCGGTCTGCTACTCAGTTTGCATTGCGGGGGTACTCCGACTGCATTGTGAGAATCGAAAGGCTCAAGCTGACTTGTGAAGTGTCAGAAAGACTTGTGGGTCTTAAACTGCATTGCGAGGGTTCTCGGACTGGCTTGTGAAAAGCATCGAACTGGCTTGTGAGCATCAGACTGGCTTGTGCGAGTTGTCAGACTGGCGTGTGACCCGCGGCAGACGATGGAAGCATCAGACTGGCTTGTTGAAAAAGAATGAAGAAAAGAACAGACGAGGCCAACTTGTGTTAGGGTTTGAGGCGTATTCTTGGAAATGTTGTTTCACGGCGCGCAGCTCGACTCAATCAAATCAAATTGACCATCCTCATCTTCATCACCATCACCAGCCTCATCATCCTCATCATCATCATCATCACCTTCATCATCCTCCTCATCATCATCCTCATCATCGAATCACCACCATCATTATTGCCGCAGTCACCATCATCATCGTCATCATCATTACCATCATCGCTATCATCATCATCGCAATCCTCATCATCATCATCAGCGCCATCATCATCCTCGCCATCACCATCATCATCGCCGCCCTCATCGCAATCATCATCATCATCATCATGACCGTCATCATCGTCATAATCATCACCAGCATCGCTATCAATCCTCATGACCATCATCATCCTCACCACCATCCTCATCATCGCAATCATCACCATCATCAGCATCATCACCACCATCATCATCGCAATCATCACCATCATCAGCATCATCGCCATCATCATCATCATCGTCGCCATCATCATCATCATCGCAATCTTCATCACAATCATCACCATCATCAGCATCATCGTCATCACCATCCTCATCGTCAGCATCATCCTCCTCATCACCATCTTCATCGCAATCATCATCATCATGACCATCATCATCGTCATCTTCCTCACCATCATCATCACCATGCTCATCATCATTACCATCATCTTCCGCAACATCATCAGCACCCTCGTCCCCATCATCATCGCCATCATCATCATTGCCATCCTCATCACAATCATCATCATCGTCACCATCATCATCATCACCATCCTCACCAGCGCCATCATCACATCGCAATCCTCATCATCCTCATCACAATCGCCACCTTCACCGTCATCAGCATCACCAGCATCATCATCATCGCCATCTTCATACTCAGCATCATCACCATCATCACCATCCTCATCTTCGTCCTCACAATCACCACCTCACCATCATCATCATCATCACCATCGTCATTATCGCATCACATTCCTCATCATCACCAACATCATCACCATCACCATCGTCACCGCATGACCATCGTCATCATCACCACCATCATCCTCATCATCCTCATCTTCACCGCGATCCTCATCACAACCATCACCATCATCACCTCATCATCATCATCACCATCATCATCATCATCGCCGCCCTCATCGAATCATCACCGTCAGGAACATCATCATCCTACTCATCACCATCATCATCACCATCCTCATCATCATCACCATCATCTCCTTCAGCATTATCATCACTCACCACCATCCTCATCATCGCAATCACCATCATCAGCACCATCACCACCATCATCATCGCAATCATCACCATCATCATCACAATCATTATCATCATCATCATCATCATCGTCATAAGCATCACCAGCATCACTGTCATCATCATCACCATCATCAACATCATCACCATCATCATCATCATCAACATCATCACCATCATCATCGCCGCCCTCATCGCAATCATCACCGTCAGGAACATCATCATTCTCCTCATCACCATCATCATCACCATCATCTCCTTCAGCATCATCATCACTCACCACCATCAATCATCACCATCATCAGCACCATCACCACCATCATCATCGCAATCATCACCGTCATCATCACAATCATTATCATCATCATCATCGTCATAAGCATCACCAGCATCACTGTCATCATCATCACCATCATCAACATCATCACCATCATCATCATCATCAACATCATCACCATCCTCATCGTCATCATGATCATCATCACCATCCTCATCATCATCATTTCCATCATCTTCCTCACCATCATCCATCCTCATCATCATCATCACCATCTTCCTCACCAGGCGCGGTGTGGCGCTGGACGCAAGCCAGTCTGATGCTTGAACAAGCCAGTCTGATGCTTGAACAAGACAAGGACGAGTTTGTGCACTTGCAGAGCAGGGCCCTCTTGCAGCTCCGCAAGCAGGTGCAGAACGACCAGTTGCAAGTGGAGAGCCTGCTGGCGTCGCGCCATCGCCAACTTCAGATGACGACTTTGTCATCAACGAGAGCACCGTGAACTGCTGGTGGTACAACCCCGAGGTACCCAAAAGCGCCTTTGGCCACAAGATCCTTTGTCTCAGTGGTCAAGTCCTTTCTCTGCCATTTGCAGCGGTCTCAGGCTCGAATCCCGCCAGTGAGTGACGAACGGTGACAAGCTCAGCGGGTTGCTTTTTTCCACCCTGAAGCGCTCGGCGAAGAAGCAGTGACAAGCTCGGCAGTCTGGTCAAGCGCGGGTGGGCTGCTTTTCGAGCTAAAAGCACCCAGCCCCTTGTGCCAAAGATCCATTGGCTCAGTGGTCAAGCCCAGACTCTGCGATCTACCATGTGCTGGGGCTCAAATCCCGCCGGTGACGAACGCTGACGAACGGTGACAAGCTCAGCGGGCTGCTTTTTTCCACCCTGGAGCGCTCGGCGAACAAGCAGTGACAAGCTCGGCCTGAAGATCCATTGGCTCAGTGGTCAAGCGCAGTCTCTGCGATCTACCATGTGCTGGGCTCAAGTCCCGGCGGCGACAAGCTCAGCGGGCTGCTTCTTGCTCTCAAAAGCGCCGCGGTGACAAGCGTGGTGAACTTTAAGCTAACGAAACACTAGTGCAATTTGAAGTGGACGCTGCAAGTCTTAGATGGTGTGGTTCATGTGGAATGAGTCAAAGCAAGGAGCAAAGGTGCTGCCGCGGCTGCAGAATTAAGCCTCCTCCTTACTGGACGGTACACTAGTGCAAATTGAAGCGAGCGCTGAGATACCTGTATGCTGTGGTTCAAGCGGATTGATTCAAAGCAAGGAGCAAAGGTGCTGCCAAGGTCCCAAGCGGCTGTCCTTCAAATCGCTTCGAACCAAATGAGCTCGGAAAGCGAGCTCGCGACGAGCGGAGGACCTTGATCTTCTGCGGAGACAGTGGCAAGGGGAAAACTTCCCTGGCAAGTTGCCTGGCAGCCATGGTACCCGCACGTGGGTCTGGACAAGTTTGTCATCGTGTCCAGCCTGGCGCAACCTTCTGCGTGACGAGAGGCCTTTGCTCCTGGACAAGCTTCAGATCAGCAGCAGCAACATCGGAGTGGACGTGCTGAAGCATCTCCTCGGTCTGTCGCCCGACTTCGACCATCAAATGTCGCTACAACGACGTGGTGCCTGCGGAGACGTTCAGAATCATCACGGTGCAGGACCTGCAAAACTCCACCACAACTTGGACAACATGGCGAAGATTTGCCCTCCGGACCTTAGCGGACACGCGCGCGGTGCTGAAGCGCTGCATCCTTGTGGAAGTGACGGCGCAGTGTGTCAAGGACTCTGTGCGCAAGAAGCGAAAGTTCGGGCTCCATCGCAACGGCCAGTAATCCCGACCGAACGCATTCCGTACAGAGATGGCACAGAAACCGATCGTGCGGGCCCCTCGCCACGTTTGTCGGGCTCGGAAGGCGCCCGCCTCTCTCTTTAGAGGGATTTCAAATGGGTTCTATTCTACCTGAGAGGCTCCAGGAAATGACCTCGTCCTGCGAAGGATTCGAAATCTAAAACGCTGCGTGCAGGCGTGTGGCTGCAAAATAATGACCCCTAGATATGCTTGCAATTTGGCTCCAGGTTGCATTTCAAGCGAGCCAACCTTTGCAGGGCTAAGAAAAAAACAAAAAAACAGAAAACAAGGGGTCCCAAAAAAGGGGTCCCCGAAAAAAAAGGGAAAAGGGGTTTCCTTTGGCAAAGCTTGACATTGCTTGAAATGCAACCTGGAGCCAAATTGCGGCGCATATCTGGGGTCATTATTTTGCAGCCACACGCCTGCGCGCAGCGTTACTTCGAATCCTTCGCAGGACGAGGTCATTTCCTGGACGGACGAGTGCAGGAGCCTCTCAGGTAGAATAGAATCCATTTGGGAAATCCCCTCTAAAAAAAGAGATTGAACCAAAACCGCGTGTACGCCAAGCCGCTGAACCCCCCACAGTCCCCCGGGTCCTTGCTATATGTGCTATATGTGCTATATGGTATAGAAGCCCGGTATCAAAGCCTCCTGCCCAGCATCAAGCCGCTGAACCCCCACAGTCTCCGGGCTCCTTGCTATATGTGCTATATGTGCTATATGGGTCTTACACGCCAAGCCGCTGAACCCCCACTCTCCCCCAGCTCCTTGCTATATGTACTATATGTGCTATATACTTATTCTGCACGCGCGTTAAAATTACTATATGTGCTATACAATGCATATTTGGTAATGTTGGAGATGCTATGTGTATAGTATACAGGCTACCATATAGCACATATAGTACATATAGCAAGAACCCGGGGGAGAGTGGAGGTTCACAAGTGCCCGCTCGGCACTGGCGCCGCACCAGGGTGCCTGTGCCCGCTCGGCACTGTGCCCGCTCGGCACGTCCTAGTGCCTGCTCGGCACGTCTACCTACTAGTGCCCGCTCGGCACCGCCCCGCCTCCCGCCCGCCGCGAAGTTCTCCAGGATGACCTGACACGTACGGCAGCCTGACAGGAAAAAAACAAGGGGGGCACTTCCATGGGGTTGAACCACATGCACAAAAAAACGTGCAAGCTGTTCCACGTGTCATGCAAAAAAACAGCTGTTCCACGTGTCATGTTATGCAAAAAAACAAGCTGTTCCACATGTCATGTCATGCAAAAAACCCATGCAAAACCGTGCAAAAAAACAAGCTGTTCCACATGTCATGCAGAAACCATGCAAAATGCGGCGCGTACGGAGTGCCAACCCGCCGAACCCTACAGTCCCGAGCGGGCACTTGGCACTATGGCGCCGAGCGGGCGCCGTAGGAGTTCCAGTGCCGAGCGGGCACCGAACGTGCCGAGCGGGCACCCGGTGCCGAGCGGGCACCGTAGGCACCGAACGCCAAGCAGGCGCATGGAGCAGGCGTGGAGGCCACTGTGAAAGTGGCGTTGTGGACCACTGTGAAAGTGGAGGCCGCTGTGAAAGTGGTTGAGTACTGGCTGTGAAAGTGGTTGAGTACTGGCTCGCCCAACGGCCCCTTATACTGGCTTGCCCAACTACCTGAAGCCGAGGAATGAAATGTTCTACAAGCGCTTCGAAGAGCGCTTCGCATTGGAAAAAGACGCCGATGGGAGCGGCGCTCAGCTTCCTGGGCCAGAAGCTGTTCGCCAGCTCCACGCTGATCAACGCGAAATGTGAGAATATCTCCTGCTGCACCTCCGTCGCAGCCGTCCAGCCGCCCGTCGTCCGCCGGACGGGCGGGTTCCTAAAGAAAAGGATGGCCTGGCTCGTTGTGTGCAAGATCCGCCTCGCCGACAGTTTCCTGTCCACGGACCGGGGCCGCTACCTCTACTGGGTTGACGCCGCGCTGGGCACGCTGAACTGGGCGTTGTTGCCCGAGGGCGCGTACACTGGCGCACGGTTGGCCGCCTGGATCAGCTCCAACTTTGCCACCGCCACCTACAGAGAGACCACGAACAGTCTGAGCGTTGCCTACGACGGCAACAGGCTCATTCTGAACGACGCGCCGCCCGCCTCTCCGACAAAGCCCTTCAGCGTGGACCACATGCTGGGCCCGAGCTTCGTCTCCGGCGGGCAGCAGGTCTTTGAGTGTCCGGATGCTGGCGCACAACGAGGTCTACCTGCGCTGCGCCCAGCTGGCCAACGCCGCAGAGTGCTGGGCAACTGGGCGACGACATCCTCTCCAAGATCACGCTGAAGAGCGGAGTGGGTACCATTCTGGAGACCGGCTCAGACGACGGGCACTTCATGGCCCTCAGGGGCCCGGTTACCCTGAGGCACATGCGCTTCCGGCTGACCGACCTGGACGGCAACGTCGTCCGGCTTCGCGGGTCGTCTTTGTCGTTCGTGTTATATCTTGACCACGTATAATTAAATGGAGCCGACCGAACACGACAGGGCGCCGGAGGCGCAAGAGGTGCCACACGCTGCGCCGGACGCCGCAGGACGCTGCGCCAGCGGAACCGATAATAGCAAGAACAAACCGAAGCAGGACGTGCCTACTGAGCCGGCTGCTCCAAAGCGCAAGTCAAAGCCGCCCCCAGTAGTAAGGAAAGGCTGCTTATACTATCCTAATTCATTTGGTTTTTTGGCCCAAAAACCCTGCGAAACAGCCAAATTCTTCAACCAGCTGAACGTTTTTCCGATGTCACCGGTCTTTGTCACCGCTCCGTTTTTGGTGCAAAAAGCGCTGAAAACGGCCAACTCCGAAAAGTGCGTTTTTTCGTGTCTGCCTGGGCCTCCAAATTTGCTCGTTTTCCGCCGAAAACCGGCTCCAGGCGTTCGCCGTGCTCCGAAATCCGTTTTCTGCCCCGAAAAGCCTGCAAATTCCAGCCCGCTGAGCTTGTCACCATTTGTCACCGCTTCGTCACCGCTCGCTTTTGGGTGCAAAAGTGCGCAAAAGCGGCCCCAGTTCGAGCTCCTTCTCCGCAGGGTTTTTTCGCGGCCCGGCAGCCCGCCGAGGACCTGGCTCGGAGCCCGACAGCCTGCCGAGGTTCTCCACGTAACACGTCAGCCTGCTGAATTACTCACCGCCGATGTCACCGGTGTCTAACACGTCAGCCTGCCGAGGTGCCAGGGAGGAATCGAACCTCCCAGACGTCGCTCCGGAGACCAACGCCTACACCATCTCACCATCGGCTTTTGTTACCGTCCCAAAACGGCACTTTTTGGCCCAAAAACTACGACCGGCTGACGGCGGGCGCAAGCGTACTGGTCGGCCCCTTAGTACTGGCGCGTCCAACGGCCCCTTAGTACTGGCTTGCCCAACGGCCCCTTAGTACTGGCTCGCCCAACGACTCTGAGTACGGGTTCGCCCAATGAGTACGGGCTCGCCCAACCTCGTTTGAGGGCTCACCCACCGCGCCAATGTCGGACTGCCCTGCATTGAAGCCTCCCTGCCCGGCATCGGAGCCACGCCAGCCCACCGAGCCTGCGCCACACCGAGGTCGGGATTCTTCCACCGAAGTCGGAATTCCGACTTCGCTTTTTTGCCCGAAAAACCCATCACCGGGCCAGCGCCGAAGGTCCGTCAGCGGGGCGGTCCTCGCAGCATCGCTGACAGAGTGTTTTTTTCACCATTCACACGCCCAGCCGTCAATCCTGGCGTGGGCACAGGATTGCCCCGGTGTCTCCCAGAAAACATTTGGGAGCGCAGTGCTGTAAGACTCGCCGCCCGGATTGCCCGGACAAACTATGTCAGCGCTACACAGCACTGCGCTGACATACTCGCCGCCAGGATTGCCCCGGTGCACTACAAGCAGCTCGGGCTTGGAACTGTTCTTGCCCGAGCACAGGCTTGTGATGGAGTCGGCCCTTGTAAGGAGGGTCAGCGTAGATGCACTGGTGCGCCAGGCAGGGCAGAGCGCGTAGATAGGCCAGCGCGTCCTGGTGCCGCACGGTCGCATTGCACGGTGGCCGCTGCAGACGCCGCACGCTGCTCAGTGCCAGTGGCCGCTGCTGTGCGAAGGAGCCCCACTTTCCCGAGAAGCTGTTGCGCAGCAAGACGTACGCGCAGGCAGCCCGGCGCCCGGCACGGCCTCTCAGCGCGCCCGGCAGGAGGCGACTGAAGTAGAAGCGCTTGTCCACGTCGCGCCCCACCAGGCGCAGCAAGGAGCGCAGGAAGACCGGGTCTTGCCCCAAGTAACAGCGCTGCAGGTTTGCGACGGGCTCGAAGGTGTCGACGCCGCGCACCTCCAGGCCCGGACGCCTGGCGGCGAGGTAGCACTCCAGCTTTCCAGAACCGAAGAAGGGAGAGTGAAGCACAGCGACGTCCCCCACCACCGGTCCAGGTGTGGAGCAAGCCACGCTTTGCTCCCCATGTACTCAGCTGCATACCAGCCCTTTAGTTTATCCGGAAAACTGGGGGAGCGCAGTGCTGTACTCCCTGAAAACTCCGTCAGCGCGTCGTTACACAGCGACGCGCTGACGGACTTGCCGCCCGGCTTCCCGGCTTCCAATTTGGGAAGTAACGCAAAGGAAATGGGGAAGATCAAGCTGTTTCCTACGACAGAGTATAGCAGTAAGCAGCCCTCTGACCCCGTGGTGCCTCTGGTGCCATGCACGGGCATCTTCCTCGGGCCATCAAAATCGGGCAAAACCGTGGCTCTGATCAGCCTGATTCTGGAGCAGTATCGCGGCGTCTTGAGAATTTACATCTTCAGCCCGAGTGTCAACATAGACGACGGCTGGATCCCCGTCAAGAAGTACATTGAGGAGGATCTGGGGGCGAACACAGAGCGGGAGCAGACCTATGGGGACGAGTGGGACGAGGCGGCGCTGCGGCGCATCATCCAGCAGCAGCGCAAGATCACGGAGGCGTCCAAGAAGTTGGAAATGAAGAAACTGTACCAGGTGCTTGTAGTCATCGACGACTTTGCTGACACGCCGCAGCTGCACAAGCCTCACAGCGCCCTGGACACTCTCTTCATCCGGGGCCGGCGCATGCAGGTCAGCACCTGGGTGAGCTCGCAGAAGCTGAGGCTCATCAGCGCAGCGGTGCGGGTCAATCAGCAATTCCTCTGCTGCTGGAGGCTGCGCAACCAGCGCGAGCTGGACGCCGTTATTGAGGAGCTGAGCGCCCTGCTGCCGAAGGAGCAGCTGTACCGGCTGTATGAGCAGGCGACGCGGGAACCTTACAGTTTCCTTTTCGTCTACTATGAAAAGCACGATGATGTCCCTAGAACCCCGCAGCGAGCCTCAGATGTGTCCGAGCTACGACCTGCAGCCGTTGCTGCTGAAGCGCCAGCGAGAGCTGGAGGAGGCGCGGGCCTTCAACAACTGGCTCGGCGAACGCCGGCTGGCCCAGGAGGGGCAGCGGCACCTGGACGACGTGAGCCGGCTGACGGAGGCCGTGCACCGCCAGGTCCCTCAGCTGCGCTACGCGCGCGCCGAGCGCAGGGGAGTGGAACGCGCAGCGGGCGAAGTTGCGCAACAGTAAAAATGAAGACGCTTCGGTCCCACGGCTTCAATCTTCCGCACTCCCGCTGAGGCCACGGACGAGGACTTGGCCCGGATGCGCCAAGGCGGAGGAAACCGCTTCGGCGAGGACAACCTCGCAGGAGACCCAGAGGCCGACGCGCTGACAAACAACGGTCAGGGCCCGCCCTCCATCACGGGCCGTCTGCGCAGCGCGGCCGACGGAGCGCAGGCAGCAGCGGACCTTGTGGGCGCAGGGGCAGCAGGGCTCGCGGCGGCGCAGGCCTTCCGCTCCCAGCTCCCCCAGGACGCTGCTGAGTACGTCCGCCAGAACGTATTGCCCCGCCCAGGGCCGCAGCCGCAGCCGCCGCCGCAGATCATAGGCCGACCCGACGACGAGGCGGGGCAGCGAGCGCAGGAGGTGGAGCGTGGCGCAGCACAGGCCATAGAGGAGACGGCAGCTGTGGCCGCAGAGGAGGGAGAGGTTGCCGTCGCCGCCGAGGGCGTGGGCGGGGCCTTCCAGTACTTGGGGGGCCTGGCCGAAGGAGCAGCAGCCCTCGCGCCCACAGCGGGAGAGGTTGCTGGAGCGATGGCTGCCATGGCAGGAGTTGGCGCAGCGGCAACGGCAGGGTTGGCCGTGGGACTCGCAGGCGGCGCAGCCTACGGCGGCACGGGCTGGGTGCTGGAGAACACACTCTTCCGACCTCAGCAGGCAGTGAGGACGCAGCCGTGCAGGACGTCCGGTCCGCCAACAACATGAATGACGCCACGCAGCCCCAGCACTTCACGCTGCGCTCCGGCAGCAGCACTTCAGGCAGCCCCGCAAGCAGCCGCGCCTCCTCGCAGTCTGGATTCCATGTTCAGGCGCAGGCCAATCACACGCCCCGCCCCTTCTCCTGGGGCCTGAACCCAGTGACTCTGCCTCAGTCCCAGCCGAACTCCCGGGCAAGCTCTCGCAGCTCAGGACGCCAGAGCCGCCTGCCTCCGCCGAGCTACGACCAGCTGGCCCGAGACATCGAGGCGGCCTAGACTCTCCTTCGCCGTACGAGCGAAAATGAGTGTTGCGCTACATGTAAAGAAGCATGGAGGTAGTCACAGCCGGAGCACAGGATGAGTTGATGCAGAGCCTGGACTACAAGCTGAAAACCAGCAACACCAACTACGTGACCGCACGGCACGACGTGCAGTATTTTCCCAGCTCGCTGAGCTCCTTCTCTCCCGCCACCTCGAGGGTCTGCCGCATTCCTCTGACCAGCGGCACCTCGTTCATCGACCCCGAGTCGATCAAGATCGCCTTCAGAGTCAGAAACACGGACGCCACCAACCCGCTGGCGCCTGCCACTCCGAACCCCGCCTGTTTCATCCAGAGGATCCAGGTCTTCGCCAACAGCCAGCGCTGCGATGACATCAACTACTACGGTCGCACCGTGGCCGTGCATGACCTGCTGAAGGGCCGCGAGTACAACCAGAACAAGGCCGTGGAGGGCTTCGACGAGGTGAACGACCCCCGGACGCCCCGCGCGGTGCACCAGAGCGGCTACGCGGACGTGCTGCTGCGCCCCACCATGGTGGGCATCCTGCGCTGCGGGAAGATGCTGCCGCCGCAGCTGAACCTGGTGATAGAGATCGAGTTCGCGGACGCGACGACTGCGCTGTGGTCTGAGAACGCCGGGGCGCACCCGGCGGGAGCCACGCTGAGCACCGACTTCGAGATCCAGAACGTCCGAGTTCTGGCCTCCCAGGTCGTCCTGGACTCTGCGCTGGTAGAGTCCTTCAACCGAGTGCTCCTCTCAGGAAGGTCGCTTGTGTTCAGCTACCCCACGGCGCTTCACGAAACTCATGGGAGCGTTCGTGACCTTTTGGGACAACGACGCGGGCTCTAAGATCCACCAGCAGAACGTGGCCCCCATCGGAGCGGCCAGGCAGGAGGACAGTCTCCTGGAGTCGCAGATGCAGCTGGGCAGCCTGCAGTACCCGCGCAACCCTATGAAGGGAGCCTCGGAGCACTTCCACTTCCTCTCGGTCCTTGCGGGGACCTACGACGACACGGTGCGCAACATCGACATCGACCGCGCTGGCTACCTGCGCCACAGCTTCATCGCGGGCTTCCCGATGATGCCGAGGCGCTGAAGCGGGGAGCCTCTCGGGAGGAGGTGAGCCGCCTGCACGATGAGCTCGCTCGGGGAGCGCCCGTGCTGGAGCGGCTGATTGCAGATGGGCTCGCTGGCAGGTTCCCGGCGGAGGAGGTCGACATCCAGAACTGGAAGGAGATGCTGAAGCGGGCGCAAGACCTGCAGCTTAAGCTTCGCAAGCGCTTGAACCAGCGCGCGGCCCGCAGCAGCGCAGCTCCCGCCATGGCCGAGGAGCGCCAGGAGGAGAGCTGGGCGCCGATGGAAGCGCTCCGCGAGAAGCGCGAGGCCCTGAGGCAGCGCCGCATCCGCACGCGCGATGTCGCGACGCTGGCCCAGATCGAGAGGGAGCTCTTCGAGGTGGAGGAGCAGCTCGTCAGCAAGAAGATCGCTGAGCGGCTGCCGGTCTCACTGGCTGCCAAGAGCGCAACCCTCGCCGCCTTGGAGCGGCTTGAGAAGGCGCGCAAGGAGCTGGACGAGGCCTCCAGAGAGCTCCTCACTGCGCTGAACCTGCAGGGCAGCGCCACCGACTCGCTGTGAGCAAATAGAATCCGGGACAGAACAGAAGCCAAGAAAAAAAGAAGCGCTCGCGACCGACTGAATATTTTATTATTTTTCTATAGAAAGCAATTTATTCAGCTCAAACCAATTCGCGCCATGACCTCCGAGCTGACTGACCGCATCTGGGGCCGCCTGGGGCTCAGCGCCGTCCGGGCGGTGCCTCTGGAGGAGCCGCGCGCTAGAGGCCGACAGAGCTGCGCCCGCGCGGGGCCGCTTGGACCCGCGAGCTGCGGCTGCGCCCTCTTCCTGGGCAGCAGGTCTTCACCATCGACGCCATGCGGCTGCTGGTGGACCGGCTCCAAGACCTGCTGGCGATTCGGCTGCCCTTCCTCGCGAAGGTCAGCTTCCAGATCCTGCTGACGCGCCCGGCTGCGAACGATGAGGACGAGGACAGGGTGGAGCTCACGCACTACTTCCTCAGGCTGGCGCCGTGGATCGTGAGGCCCGCGCCTCCGTCGGCCCGCGCCGGAACCATGATGGCGGCCATCAGGACGAAG
This sequence comes from Effrenium voratum, assembly GCA_963377175.1. Taxonomy (NCBI): domain Eukaryota; class Dinophyceae; order Suessiales; family Symbiodiniaceae; genus Effrenium; species Effrenium voratum. Next base: position 69,912 of record CAUJNA010001206.1, read on the forward strand.
TTCGAGGTGGCGCTCGAGCGCTCCCGCTTCCCCGAGTCCGACTGGACCGTCGTGGGCATCACGGCGGCGTATCTGCTGACCGCGCCCTCGCAGCAGCTGGCCGACATGCCCGCGCCCCCGCCGCCCAACGAGGCGGGAGGCTGCTGGAAGGAGCTGCCCGAGACCCTGGCCAAGAAGAAGGCCATCTGGAACCCTCAGAACGAGGACCACCGCTGCTTCATGTGGTGCGTCCTCGCCCACTGCCTCGGGGTCGAGGGGCTCACCTGGCAGGAGCGGCAAAAGACCGTGAGCTGCTCGGGCTCCTTCTTCTACCCCGAGCTGGCCGGCCGCCGAGGACGCCGCCCCGCGGGCTGGCAGCCCGCTCTGGCCGACGCGGGGGTGGACTTCTCTGGCCTGCCGACGGACCGCCCCGTGAACTTCGACGACATCGAGGCCTTCAAGCTCCGCAACGCCGGGCGGGTGGAGGTCTTCGTCTTCGTGTGGCAGCAGACCCTGTGGACGGACGGGCTGGAGTACTACCACGTCCTCCAGCAGCGCGCCCCGAGCGGCACGGGCGTCGTCCGGCACACCGTGCTGCTTCTGCTGCACAGCGGCCACTACAGCCTGATCCACAACTTCCAGGCGCTGGCCGGCAGGCAGGGGCTGACCCTGGGAGCCACGCCCGCCAACACCGGCGGCTGCAGGGAGTACAAGTGCCCGAGGTGCATGGCCCGCTTCGCCACGAAGGCCTCGTGGCAGCGGCACCGCGCCACCCAGTGCTATCGAGAGATAGCCGAGCGCACTCGGAAAGTGCCGCTGCCCGGGCCCGAGAAGAGCCTGCTGCGCTACAGGGGCAAGGCCTCCGCAGAGCTCGCGCCCCTGACGTGCTACGCGGACCTCGAGGTCTACAGCACGCCCGCCCCGACGGTCCACATAGCGCAGCAGCAGCCGGCGCGCCAGACCGTCGCGGCTTCTTCCTGCTACGTCGCCGTCGGGCGCTGCGGCTACGTGCCGCCCGAGGAGCTGAGGCTGAGGCTCACGCACCACGAGCGGGACAGCGACAAGTACCACGCAGTCCGCGCCATGCTGGACGACCTTCTCAAGCTGGCCGACCACTACCTCACCTGGAGACGCCGAACTCGGCCCGTCAGCATGACCCGGCGGGAGGAGCTGGAGCACAGGGCCGCCACTCACTGCAGGGAGTGCCTCGCGTCCTTCGAGACCGCCGAGAAGAAGCTCCACCACTGCCACGGCACCGGGCAGTATCTCGGGGCGCTGTGCCACTCCTGCAACATCGCGGCCCAGACGCCCAAGACCATCCCAGTGGTCTTTCACAACGGGGGCGGCTACGACTTCCACTTCCTGCTGCGCTACATCGCCACGATGGGCTCTCCTGTCAGCAGGGCGCCGCGCGAAGAGCTCGGCGAGGACAGCGACGACGAGGGCACCGAGAGCGAGGCAGAAGGAAGCGAGCCCGAGAGGCCCATGCCCATGGCCAAGGCTGCGCCAAAGCCCAAGGCCAAGGCCAAGGCCGCGCCAAAGCCCCTCACCGGCTGGTGCGCCCTGCAGGCCGCGATCAAGCAGGGCGACTACAGCCACCTCTGCCTCCGAGTCCTCTGCAAGTCGGGCGAGAAGTGCCTGCAGATGAGCTGGGGCCCGCTGAGGTTCGTGGACAGCATGAACGTCTTCCCCACGAGCCTGGCCAGCATGATCGACGACCTCAGGGCCTGCACCCACAAGCAGCTGCCGGAGCTCTTCCCGCTGATGGCCTCGCTTCACCCCGAGCTGCAGCTGCGCACGCCGACGGACTCTCCGCCCCAAAGACGGCCTCTCAAACAGCGGCGGACGCACTGCGACCTGGAGCAGGCGTGGGACTGCATCCTGCGCAAGCTGCCCATGCCCTTCGAGCACTTCTGCGGCGCCGAGGCGTGGGAGATGCCCGCGGTGTGGGAGCAGCACTGCTACGACAGCGTGCTGGCGGGGAAGGCGGTGAGCGCAGAGGACCACCGGCAGGCCGTCAACACAGCCAACGTCATGGGGTGGGAGACCTTCCACGAGTTCCACAACTGCTACCTCCACACCGACGTCCTGGCCCTGGCGGAATGGAGAGCTACCGACTCCCATTCACCTCATCACCGACGAGCAGGCCTACAGGGACGTGCGGGCCTCCGTCATGGGCGGGCTGAGCTGCATCTTCCAGCCCTTCGCTCAAGCCAACAACTCCTCGCCCATACAACCCCGAGGAGCCCGTCAGCTGGATCTCGTACTTGGACTTCAACGCCATGTACCCGGCCGCAATGACGCTGCCCATGCCCAACGGCCCCTGCGTGGCGGTCGCCCTGCCGGAAGACAACGCAGCGAGGCTGAGCTGGCTGCACGAGACGTGCCTCTCGAGCCTGAACTGGGAGTCCGACGCCGAGGAGGTGAGCTACCTGCTCCTCGTGGACTACGACTTTCCCCCGGAGCTGCACGACCACTTGGACTGGGCTCCCCCCGCGCGCATGAAGGTCGGGAAGGGCCTGTACGGGCCGCACACCGCGGACATGGCGGAGCGCCTCGGCCTCTCCCCGTCGCCCTGCGAGAAGCTCGTGCCCTTCCTCGGCATGCACGTGGAGGAGGGCGTGGACGGCAAGCGGCTCAAGTTCCTGCGGGACGTGCTGGGCGCCAGGGTCTGGAGGCTGCACAGGGCCTACCGCTTCGCCTGCAGCCCCTTCATGGCGGGCTTCATGGAGCTCAAGCACAGCGAGCGGAGGCAGCTCAAGACGGCGGGGAGCGTGGTCGCCGAGAAGGTGGTGAAGCTCACCCAGAACGCCATCTTCGGCCGCTGCTGCATGAACCCCGACAAGTTCAGGAACACGAACGCCTACGTGGACCCGGCCAAGTTCGAGCGGGCCGTGGGCAAGAGCTCCGTGACGAACTTCGAGCTCCAGATCAACGACTCGGAGGGGTTCCTGGCCTTCGTGGAGACGCTCAAGACGGACCGCAGCAAGGCCTGCATGAGCGTGCCCACCCAAGTCGGCGCCCGCACGCTGCAGCTCTCCAAGCTCATGATGGAGAAGGCCTACTACCTCCACATGAGGAGGCTCTTCCCGAAGATGAGGCTGCTCTTCACGGACACCGACTCCGTGATGGTGCAGATCTTCGAGCTGCAGGACCCGCTCCACGCCATGGCCGAGGCGAACCTGAACGGCGCCGCCCTCTTCGACGTGGCCGGCAAGTCCAAGGACCCCGAGAGGGACCTGAGCGCGCTCTCTGCAGCGGCGCGCGCCAAGGCCATCGAGGTGATGGGCCAGCTGGGCAAGCTCGGCGACGAGACCTTCCCCGCCAGGATCCTGGAGTACGTGGGCCTGCGCTCCAAGATGTACAGCATCCTCACGGTCCAGCCCGACGGCGCGCGCAAGGAGAAGCGCAAGATCAAGGGCGTGCCGAAGAAGGCGGTGACCAACGTCCGGCATCTCGAGTACCGGGAGGTGCTGGAGGAAGGCAGCGAGCGCAGGGCGGCCTTCGCGCAGCTGCGCAGCCGCGCGCACGAGATCGCCGTGGAGACCGTCGAGAAGAAGTCGCTCTCGCCCTTCAACGACAAGGTCTACGGCCTCGACGCTCACAACTCGCGGCCGCTGGGGCACTGGCGCAACCTGGAGCAGCTGCGGATGCTGGGCGCTTACGCTCCGCCAGGCTCTGCGCCCTTCGACCTCGTGATGGAGTTCCTCGTGGGGCCCCCGCCTCTGGGGCCCGCTCCGACACTGCCGCTGCGGCTGAGCCGCTGCTGGGCGTAGACTGTCGGAACCTGAAAAAAAGAAAGATCCCGAGCTCTCGTTTTCTCGCTTTCTCGATAATGCTGATTTCGAACCGCCGCAGCTGCTCAAGATGACTTCCTCAGCGGCCTTCCGGTGCGTGCAGGCATGGCTCCTGGAGAAGCCCGCCGCGTGGGTGGACGCTGACGCTCCCTGCCTTGCGGCTGCTCTGATGGCCCAGCGGCCTCCCTGAGTAGTAAGGAAAGAAGGCTTATAGTAACCTAATTATTTGGCCAAAAACCCTGCAAAACAGCCAAATTCTTCAACCCGCTGAACGTTTTTCCGATGTCACCGGTCTTTGTCACCACTCCGTTTTTGGTGCAAAAAGCGCTGAAAACGGAGAACTCCGAAAAGTGCGTTTTTCGTGTCCGGCGTCAAAAGTGCTGCCCGGGCCTCCAAATTCGCTCGTTTTCCGCCGAAAACCGGCTCCAGGTGTTCGCAGTGCTCCGAAATCCGTATTCTGCCCCGAAAAACCTGCGAATTCCAGCCCGCTGAGCTTGTCACCGCCGAAGTCACCGGTCTCTAACACGTCAGCCCGCCGAGGCACAGCCCAGAGTCAGCCAGCGTCTGACGCGGCAGCCCGCCGAGGTTCTTCCACGTAACGCGTCAGCCCGCTGAACTCGTCACCGCCGAAGTCACCGGTCTCTAACACGTCAGCCCGCCGAGGTCCCGGGAGGAATCGAGCCTCCGAAACGTCGCTACGGAGAGCAACGCCTAAACCATCTCACCATGGGCTCTCGCTACCTGTCCAAAACGGCGCTTTTTGGCCCAAAAACGCTCATCAACGATGTCACCGCTTCGTCACCGCTCTCTTTGGGGCCGAAAAGTGCGCAAAAGGCTTGGAAAAGCGAAACCAGCTCCGCGGCTTCGGTCCGGCTTCGCTCTGCTGCGGGCCTGGAAAAGTGCGCAAAAGGCTTGGAAAAGCGAGTTTGTGTACTGGTAGCGCGGGAATTTGAATTGAGGGATATTTTCCTTCAATGCATCAACGCATTCCAGCCATCCAAGCCGTTCCTAAAAAGGTCTCGGGCTCGATTCCTCCCGGGTCCGCCCCTGATCACCCTAAGAGCAATGGTGATTCACCAAGGGTTCATGAATGGGCAAGGTTGGCTCAGGTCTCGTCATGTGGCCGAGGTGTCCCAAGCGTTTTTTGACCGACATTTTCGGCCAATTCATCGCCTCATGCCCAGAGTCCGATCTTATAGGACACTGCGCCACTTCGCGTGCTGCCAGGGGCGATATACAATCAGAACACCCGGCGAATAGCGACTCAAGGTGTTGCGAAAGTGCAATGCTCCAGCGATACCATATCGTAACGACTACTCCTAAGAAAACATGTTTGAAGGACCTGTCACGGGCAACATCCCTGAGGTCCTGGACAACGGAGAGGTGACTGACGGCACGCACGTCACAGCAGGACAGCTGGCCCTCGCTCTGACTCCCTACGCTCAAGTGACTGACCTGGCGGTGAACACGGCAGCCTCAGGCAACAACGCCGCTGCCATCCAGTCCCTGGACGACAGAGTCACCGCAGAGCTGGCCTCAAAGCTGGACAGCAGCGCGCTGGCGCCGGCGATTGCGCCCCTAGCAACGGCTGCGGCCCTGGCCACCACGGACGGTCAGGTGGCCGCGCACGGAAGCAGCATCGCAGCGCTGCAGAGCTCGCTGACCACGGGTCTCTCCAACAAGGCAGACCAGTCGGCCTTCGACGTGCTGGAGGGCGTGGTGGCCACCAAGAGCACCCCCGACTCAGTGGACCTGAAGCTGTCCAACTACAGCACCACGGCGGCCATGAACGGCTCCATCGCCTCGGCCAACAACGCCACGCTGGCCACGGTGGCCGCCAACTACGGCCTCAAGACGGTGGTGGACCAGCACTCCCTGGACATAGCGGCGAGGATCACGCCGCTGGAGGTGGACACCAAGGTGGCCAACGCTCTCCTGGGGGCCGTCACCGCCGCGGCGCTGGCCTCCGAGCTCGCGAGCCGAGACGCCTCCATCTCGGGGCTGCAGGCCTCCAAGGCAGACGCCAGCGCCCTGACTGCTTACGCCCTGCAGTCGGCCGTGGACACTTCCTCGGAGGTGGACTCTAAGATAGCGACGGCCCTCTTGGACGCCGTCACCACGGCAGCCCTGGACGCCGCCCTCCTCGGCAAGGCGGACGCAAGCGCGCTGGCCTCCCTGCTCTCCACGGTGGACGGGTTGGACACGCCGCTGGAGGTAGACACCAAGATAGCAAATGCCCTGCTGGGTCTCGCCACCGAGGCCTTCGTCGCAGCGCAGCTTGCTAGCCGGGACGCCAGCATCACGGCGCTCCAGGGGGCCAAGGCCGACGCGACGCTGCTGGCCTCATACGCCACGAACGCCGCGCTCTCGGCCAGCGAGACCACGCTCCAGAGCGCCCTCGACGCAATCCTCGCGGAGCTCGCCGCCCTGCAGCTTTCCGGCAGCGGCGGAGTTGTTAACGCGCCGGCCTGGGCGGGCTTCACGACTTGGGAGCTCGTCGTTCGCGGAAGTAACGTCGTTCGCAACCTGCATTTCATGGCTCCTCTCTCTGCTGCGCTTGCCAACGGCGACGACACGCTGAGCATCACGGCAGACTGCTACTCCACGGCGGGCACTGACGCCGCCATAACAGCAGCCCTGCTGGCCTACTACACCTCGACGCAGGTAGACGCGCTGTTGGGAGACTACCGCACAGGGGCAGCGCAGGACGCGGAGACGACCAGCGCCGCTGCTGGCCTACTACACCTCGGCGCAGGTAGACGCGCTGTTGGGAGACTACCGCACGGCAAGCGCGCAGGACACGCGCAGGCCGCCATCGCGGGCGCGCTGCTGGCCTACCGGACGGGCCCGGACCAGGACGTGTTCACCACCAACCAAATCACAGACCAGGACACGGCAACGGCCTCGAGCATCGCAGCCGCGCTGCTCAGCTACTACACCATCGCACAAGTAGACGGCCTCCTCGCCGGCAAGCTCGGAGTCACGGAGGCGGCCTCGGCGCTGCAGATAGCAGTGCGCTTTCCGGACGACGGCGGGGCCGACGAGGTGGTGGCCGCCATAGGAGAGCAGATCCTGGCCCCTACGGACGTCTCGCTGTCAAACTGGACGGTTCGCCCCAGCAGCGGCTGCAGCGTGGTCTTGGCCACGCACACCGCGGGCGCAGTGAGCGTGGACGGCTACCTGGAGGGCCCGGAGGCTTGGTTTATAAGCTTCCCAAAACCAAGAAAACAAGAAAGCCTGCAAAAAAAGCTCTGGACACGGAGCACCTGCAAGCTGCACGCCCATATGCTGACATATTGCGCGGGCTACCATGCATATGGTCTAAAAAAGCAGATCTCGGGGTCGGAGTATTGCAGAAACCGTTTTCTTCCACTTCAAATGCTATGAAACACACAGAGGCTGACCCTCTGTACCAAGTTGCACACATGCACCCCTAAACTTGAGATGGGGGAGGGGGGCGGGGCAAACTAATTGGAAACAATTTTGAGTTGAACTCAGGGATAAGCGAGCACTTGCAACATAAGTCTGGTGGCTTGATCAACAAACCCAGGAAACGTGACTTGGATGTTTCTCAAAGTAGGGGACCCGGCAAATATATAGGCTTGTTTTCCTTAATGGTTTCCGTAAAGCACCAAAAAACCCAACTTAAAAAATGCGCCACAAGGTCCTTTTTCTCCAGGCGGAGGCTCCGCTGCACGCGTCTGTCGGGATTACCCCGCAGACCGATCAAGCAAAACATCAGTAAGTTCAAGCAGCGCCCTGTACCGGTTCAGCGTCACTTTGTCAAGCGTAGCCGCGTGCGTTCTTGACGCTATCCTGGCCAAATGGCCCATTAGATCCTCGTCTGCGTAACAATGTTCGTAGCGGCCGTTGCGCAGTGTTCGCGCCGTGTTCACGCACATATGCAAGAAGTAATGGAACTTCGGAGTCAGTTTGTAGCACTTTTTGTGCTGGTCGGGGTTGTGGTGTGGAGCTGCCAAGCGCTGGTAATACAACAGGAACAATCGGCCAGCTCGGCAAGTTTCAGTGGCCACATGTTGTTCGAGCCACGGCCCATTGGTGTCCAAAAGGTACTGAAAACGCGCTAGGCTGTATGCGCAATGCAGTCTGTCTTTCGCGGTCTCGGTCTCAGCAGGTCGCTCGGACAAGAAAAAGGCAAGCCAGTAAATCATCATTTTGACCATGTGACCCTTGTAGGCTGATGACAATTCAGGAAAACTATTCCAAGACTCCCTGCCAAATGTTCGGGTGGTGAACCGCACACATGATCCTGAAAACCCACGCTGTCGGCACCATGCACGGTAATGCGGGTATGCGTCGCGTTGCAAGAAAAGGTCAAGCTGCGCAAGAACCATGTCAGGGTTTTGTTCCTCGGCAAAATCAACTATAAGTGCTGGGACTGCACAGGTTGCCACCCCAAGGTGAAGGCAATGAAGAAGGTCGTCTAAGTTTCTGTCCTTTGTCCAACCATCAACCTGCAACCAAGGCGATTGGTAACCCGGTCCGTTGAGCATGCAGAACTGCTCGTGCGTCAGCGTTGTCTCCCACCAGGTTGCGTTGTCAGAAAAGTCTGTGAATAGCAGATTATGTTTGCCAGCGAAATCATGCTCGCAAATCCAATTGCTCATCCAATTTCGGGACAATCGGTGTATGGCAACCCTGGCCTCCATGTCCCCCTTAAAGGCTGCAAACTGACAGCACCACCCGTCAGCAAAAGGAAGACCGGCTTGGCAACTTCGCAAGGTGTTGCCCTGCCACTCGCTTCCGTCTGCGTCCGAACTTGGAAAGTTGCCAGTAAGCAAAACGCGCTGGCACCAAGCAATATGGCTGGCGATAGCGTAGTGGGTCTCGCGCTTTAGGGTCACGTTGTCACGCACCACAAGGAAGACAAACTTTGTTTGCAACGAAGGCCCCTTCCTGGTTGCTGAGGAAAAGGAATACACCCAAGCTTTCTGTTGCTTGAAAATGCGCACGCCGTCCACATGCCACACGAGCGGTATGGTCCGGTCAGGGTGAGTCACCTTCCGCGCACAGGGTTCTGAACGAAGGTGGTGCCAGTACTCCTGCACAGTGACAAGACAAGGCTAAGGGGCCAGCGGGTAAACAAACTTGTTTCCCAGGTGGTTAAAAAATGCGGGCAAAAGCTACGTAGGTGATTTTGTTTGGATTACCCGGCGCATGTTCAAAGAGTGTCCTCCACGTTGTTTGAGGCTGCTGCAGGGTCATCAGAAATCCAACCTTCAAGGAGGCCCACCCGGTAAAGCCAGTGCAAAGCGTCCCATGGCCAGATGCAAGCAACGCTTTCCTCCCGAACAACTGTGTTGTCGTCCCGGCCGCTGATGCGCAAAGGTAGCTTGCAAGTTGAACCAGGCAGATGAGTGACACTCTCGTACCACCTGTACGCTGCAAAGGGCAGTCGGCGGCACTTGCAACTTTGGTGTTGGGATGCAACAAAAGAAGGCGTTGCGTTTCGCTTAATGCGTTGGTAGAACCAATCAAAGAGGGGCATCGTAGAAACACACTTGAAATTGTTTTTTTGGGGGGTTGACGGAACTACGAAAACAAAAATGAAGACTTCCCCAAGCCCACCTTTCGAACGCACGTTCTTCGTGGCCGGCCCCGCCCCAAGAAGCCAGCAAGCCAGCTAGCGGACACTCTACCCCATCAAGTAGAAGGTCTTGTGCTGCAAGGCACATGTCGGCAGCAGATGCTTTCTGCAGAGTTTAAAGAACGAGTGCCAATTTCTGGTGGTGTTCCAAAAGCATCACCCACAAAACCCACAATGTGAAAGTGTCAGTATTTCAGGAAAGTAGATGGGTTGTTTAGAAAGAAACTCAGCACGCATGTCTAGAGGGTTCCCGAAAAGGGTCGCCCAAAAGAGTGTTTCACGGGATCTGCAATCATTTTGAAGGGTTTCAAAAAGATCACCCCGAAACATGACGTACCCTTTCATAAAGCAGGGGTTGCAAAAGGGCCCCCAATGGTGGCTGCACTTTCAACTGGGCATTTTTTAGAGGGTTCTGAGAGGGTCGCCCAAAAGGGCAGAAAGTTCGAGTTGGTTGGGGTTTAGGAAACGCTCTTAAGAAACAAAATGTCCCCCACTTTGGCCCACGACCCTGCCCCGCTGCAGATCCACTTGAGGCAGCGCTTGGCCGATCGGCGTCCGTTGTTCACGATGTCCACGCCTGGTCAGCGGATGCTAGGCTCAAGACTTGGGAACGAACAAATAATAACTGCAAAATCAAATATGTTAGCCTGGTAGCAAAGAAGTTGAAGCATGTTTGCGGCTCCCTGCCTGTGTGGCTCTCATAGCGCTCAGGCACACCGACTGAAGGGCCTGAGCTGTTCTTTGTAGCTCGGAATCAAAATCAGTTTTCAAGCTTTCCCTTCCCCAACAAAATGGCCGCAAGTTTGAGGCTCATTGCAAACTTGAGTTGAGCACGCTATAGGTGTGTGTAAAGGCCACATCATCAGGCGAGGAGCGGTTGCGTGGTCTGGATGGCTGGAGTCGCGGCGCCGAAGAAGGCCGGGGTCGGGATCTGCTGCGGGCCCTGCAACAGGAAGGTTGAGTGTCATGTTGCGAAGAAACTGTAGCTGCACATCAAGCGCCGATGCACTCCAAGGCAATTACACTTGTTTTTCCTCATGGCTCTCAAAGAATCGTGCGCCCGTGCGGGCGTAGGATTGCACTGCCGCGTTGCTTGTTGCAACGAACCCCTAAGCAAACCTAGTCCCGCCCGGAGTTTCGCACACCCCACGGAAATATGGTTGATCAAGCAATGAGGTCGCCAAACTTTGGTTTTCTAAGTTTCGCTGATTCCAAATTGGACCACTTGTTACGAGCGGTGAGCCCCTTTGCCTGAAACAGCCAGAGCCTACCGCCTAAAATGAAACATCAAGAGAATGTTCAACTCTTCCCGTTTGGCTTGCTAGGTCCATCAGGCTTGTCGCCGCTCTTCAGCTTGCCACCCTTGTCGCTGGCCCGAATCAAAGCCTTACCCAACTCCAGGCGCTGCTTGGATACCTCCATCAGCTTCTCGACCTGGCCCGAGGCGGGACAAGGGGTGAGGGGCGCGGGCGGCTAGCAAGCGCTAAAGAACATAGCAGTTACAGGAGGCCTCGGCCACGTGCGGGGCATAGTGCTTGTTCTTGTTCTTTTTTAATCTCACCAGCTCCTGAATCTGGGAAGCTTCGGCGGACAGCTTCTTCTCCAGCGCCCGCAGCTGTCTGATAAGATCAGAAGACATTTCCAGGGGCTGCAATTTGAAGGCGCAGTCCCTGGCCACAAGCTTTCAATCTAGGGTCAGACTTTAAGACTACATGACACTATGACAGCCTCAAGGCATTCACATCTTTCAAAATCTTGTTCACCAAGGAAACCGCTCTCTCAATAGGCTCCTCTGCTTTGACCTGCGCAGAAGCGGTGCTTGGGTGTGGGGGTAGCCATGTTGAGACAATCCCGCAAAGCCAAACCACCTTTGACTTTTGACCCTAGCTTGCAAAATCAAACCCGTTTGAAGGAAGGGGGAGGCCTTCGCCAAGTTAGAGCCATCCTTTGGTGGGGGATGCCCTCTTAACACGATACGACCAATTTTCGAGGGCTGGGAGCAGGCCTTTTGACACAGCACGCATCTTTTGGTGACAACAACAGCCCGCAAAATGAGAACCGTTTTGTAGGTGTAGGCGAACCCTTGTAACACCAGCCTGCAATATCAATCCCATCCTTGAGGAAGGGGAACGCGCAAAATCAGACACGCCCGCAAAATCAGGCACCCTTGTTGGTAGGGGAACCCTGTTGACACAAGCCCGCAAAATCAGACACATCTTCTGGCGGGGGAAACCCTGTTGACACAAGCCCGCAAAATCAAACGCAACTGTTATTTTACACGGGCCCGTTTGCGAGACGGCCTGGTTGCCCGCGTCAGGGTTCTTGTCTTTTCCATCAGTAGCGCGTGACTTCGGCTTGGGCTTGGCTTTGCCCTGCACTGCGTTCGACAGGTTCATCATCTCTTTCAGGGCGGGCTGGGAGTCGAAGCCACCGCCAATCTTCAACTTTTTGGGGTCCAGCACTCCGCCCTGCTCGGTGAACGCCCTGACCACAGACTCGTCCACCTCGCCTTTCATCTCCATGCCCGTGACCTGCCGTAGCGCCTCTATGTTCTCCAGGTCTAAGTTGATGAGAACAAAGTACAAGCTGTCGCTTGAGTCCTCCGGATCCGGAATGAAGAGCCCCTGTTGTTTCTTGCGCGCTATGATCTTATCCGCCTTAGCCTTGCCGTGAGTGTCCTCCAACCACTTCTCTCCACGGAACCCGTAGCGCACGCTGGACTTCGTGGTCTCCTCCTTCTCTCGGCGGTGAATAGCTTCGATGGCGCTGAGGTCCCCCTTAGCGTCCACCCACTCCTCAAACAGCTTCTGGCGAGACTCCGAGGAGGCGAGCTTTGAGGCCAACAGCGTTGGGAACTTCTTCTTGTTCTTGCAGAAGCGGGTGAACCTTTGCCACTCTTTGCGGTGGCTGGTGGAGTTCTTCTTCAGCATGCCCTTCTCTGCGGCGGAGAGCATAGCGATCTTCTTGCCAGACGAGCTTCCGTCGCTCTCCGTAGTTGCGTTGTCATCGTTTTTCTTCTTTCCCGCGTCCTTCTCCACCTTTCTCTTGCAGCTAGATCGCTTTGGCTCCTCCCCGCCCCCGCAGTTGTCCGAGTCCTGTGTGCTGTCGCCAGACCCCGCCGCGTCACGCCTGGCAGGATGTGTGTGTTTCCAAAAGTCAAACAGGGTTGATTGATTTGGTGTTGGAGTTTTCGCTTTGGTTTTTCCCAGGTCTGGCCGGCATCGCTGTCTGAAGCCAGTACTGAATCGGCTCCAGAATTTGTGATATGGAGTCACTGTCAAGGCTGGCCTGCTTCCATCTTCGCTCCCATCGCCCTCGCCGTCCTGCTCGCTGTCACTGTCGTTGGCGTGGTCGCTCTCAACTTCTTCATCATCAGTGCCTTTCTCCTCTTCTCCCTCCTCGCTGCCTGCATTGTCGACTGCCTCATCGCCAGCCTCGCTCGCCGTAGGCCCCTCGCTCTCGCACTTCTCAACCTCGCCCTCGCTGCTGCTGCTGCTGCCCTTCTCCTTCTCTCTTTCCTCAGCCTCCTTGATCTCCTTCTTTTCCTCAGCCTCCTTCTTCTTCTTTTCCTCAGCCTGCTTCTTCTCCTTCTTTTCCTCAGCCTCCTTCTTCTTCTTCTTCTTCTTTTCCTCAGCCTCCTTCTTCTCCTTCTTTTCCTCAGCCTCCTTCTTCTTCTTCTTTTCCTCAGCCTCCTTCTTCTCCTTCTTTTCCTCAGCCTCCTTCTTCTTCTTCTTCTTTTCCTCAGCCTCCTTCTTCTTCTTCTTTTCCTCAGCCTCCTTCTTCTTCTTCTCCTCCGCCTCCTGCTTCTTCTTCTCCTCCGCCTCCTGCTTCTTCTTCTTCTCCTCAGCCTCCTCTCTCTCCTTCGCTTCCGCAACCCTTTTCTTCTTCTCATCAGCCTCCTCACGTTTCTTGCTCTTGTTCTTCTTGTTCTTCTTAGATCGCTCCTCCTCCTCTGCCTCATCCTTTGCCTTCTCCTTCTCAGCCTCCGCCGACTCCTTCGCTCCAGCCTTCCGTTTCTTCTTCTTCTCGTCAGCCTCCTTCTTCTTCTCCTCAGCCTCCTTTTTCTTCTTCTCCTCAACCTTCTTCATCTTCTTCTTCTTCTTCTCCTCGGCCTCCTTTTTCGCTTCCGCAGCCTCCTGCTTATTCTTCTCCTCAGCCTCCTTTGCCTTCTTCTCTTTATCCTCCTTCTTCGCAGCATCAGCCTCCTTCTTCGCCGCCTCCTCGCTCCTCTCCAACTCCGTCTTCTTCTTTGACTGCTTCTCTACCTGCCCCTTCTTCTCCTCAGCCTTCTTCTTCGCTTGCTTCTCTGTCTCCGCATTCTTCTCGTCAGCCTCTTCCTTCGTTTGCTTCTCTGCCTCCTCCTTCTTCTCCTCAGCTTCCTTCTTCTTCTTCTTTTCCTCAGCCTCCTTTTCCTTCTTCTCCTCAGCCTCCTTTGCCTTCTTCTGCTCATCCGTCTTCTCCACAGCCTCCTTATTCTTCGCTGCCTCCTCGTCTTCATCATCGCTGCTGCTGCTGCTGCTGCCAACAGCTGTGTTGCCCTCATCACCTGAGCTGACAAGGTCGGCCGAGCTGGCAGCCCGCAGGCGCTTGACAATGTCATCAGCTTCCTGGTCAGTCACCTCAAGGTGGCTGCCGCTCTCCACCGACTCTGCAAAGCTGAGCTTGCGCTTGGGCAGAGGAGTGGACTGCTGGCTGTCATCGCCGCCCTTCAGGATGGACTTCACGGGCTGCGACTGCTGACGGGCTTCTTTCTTCTCCTTCTGAATCTTCTCCGACGCCTTTCTTAGCTTCCGCGGATCAATGCCTTTGCCATTAATCCTTTTCGGGCCCATCTCGCTAGGGGGGTGCAGAGCTATGGGTCGAGTCAGGAACTTGCTGCCAATGGAACCTGCTTTTGTGTCACATGCAGAGCTCAAGTTGTGATCTCAAACTCAAATCCCTTTTCCAACGCAGACCACAATGTGTTAATGTGCACTTTGAATTAGCCACGAGCTGCTCGGAGCAGCCCGATTCGATCAAACGGTTTCTGGGGCCTTCTGGGTGGGAAGCAAGCGCGAAATCCGGTTACCCTCGTGCACGATTCAGCCACAAAAACGATTGCTTTGGGGGCGCTCTAAAAACCAAGAAATTTCCCGGGTATTCTCGGGTTTTTTCTCGTTTTTCTCGTTTTTCTCGTTTTTTGAAAATGCCCCATGGACCAATCCCCGGCTTTCAAGGGCCTCCTTGACCACTCCCTTTCAGAAGGTCCCCTCGACCCCATGTCAGTGCATGCCACACATGTGAATTTCTGGCTTTTGCAGGTGCGCGGCCCATCACGTGGCCGTCAGATCCAGCACAACTTGCCGGAGGCCACACATGTGGGTGAAGCCAGGGTCCTGCCGCCACAAGAAAAATACTTGGGTTCTCGCCAGTCTTGTTTGGAAAGGAGCTAAACCCAAAAACATGTGTTTGCGTCAAGCAAAAAAGGTTAACCTATTCCGAGAAATCATGAGTCCGAGAATCCAAGAACCCAAGAAAATGGCCAGTCCAAGAATGCGAGAAATCCAGAATGAATCCGAGAAGGGTCCAGGAATCCGAGAATCCGAGAAATCCGAGAATGAATCCGAGGATCCAAGAATCCGAGAATCCGAGAATCCGAGGATCCAAGAATCCGAGAAATCCAAGAATCCGAGAATCCGAGAAATCCGAGACATCCGAGAAATCCGAGAATCCAAGAAATCGATATCCGGGAAGCTCCACGCTCCTTCAGCTCCTTGTCGGGGCCATCATCCTGCAGCTTTTTCCTCAGAGCCGTTGACATTGCCATCCGTGGCCGGATTGAAATGTAAAGCCCGCGACGCACTAGTGGGGTGAGCGTGATCGATTGTCACAAGCGTGCGCATGAGTATTGGACTTGTGCACAGCCTTCGGAGCTTGTGCAAAGGCTACGCAGAAATCTGTTGTTGTTAACGGTAGTCCCTTAACCTTAAAAGAATTGGCTTTGCGGCTTAGCGCTGACTGGGTTGGCAAAGGGCCCCAATGCAGTTTAAGGCTCGTCCGTTCCCGCACTGCCTGTTTGATCTGGGAGTGGTGATGTTGAAACACTTCAAGTAGCGCACGGGCAAATCGGGATGGGTAGTGCTGGCTGGCCTTGAGACCATTGCCTCCTTGGACCCGTCGAACGCCCGACGAGTCTACATACCTTGGAGCACGGCCGTAGCTAAGACACAATACGTTTTGACAAGAATGTGGCTCACCCAAAAGGCAATCCCTTGTGTTTTCAGACAAGAGCACTTTACCGACATCTCAGCAGGCCATTCTTTCCTGTCCGGGAGGTTCATGTAAAGCTGGCTGATGAATTCATAGTTTGAATATAGATACGTCGGCTTTGGGCCTCAAAGTGCGCAACTTCCTCAAACAACTACTCCTTAGAAGCATATGTTGTCACACTTGTTCAAAAACCTATTTGCGAGCAAGCATCTACCGCCCCCGAAGGCTCCAAGCCAAGTAAAAGCCTGGACGACACAAGGTCCAGTGTAAACCTTGCAAGGATCACAGGCCGGCCTTGTACACCTTGAATTTCCGGATCACCCACTGAAAAAGCGGATGCTTTTCCATTAAGCTTGAAGATGGTTGCTCAATGACCCAAGCGAGTCGGAGAAGGCTCAAAATGGTGATGTAGAAGATGACCCTCGCCACCATTGTGTTCCTTAGTTCAGGGAAGCCCCAAACGCATCAAATAAGTTGGCGCAAACTTTGTCGCCAGTGCGCGTGTGGCAACACTCGTTTTTCCTCGTTGGCCGCGGCCTGCAAAGATCAACCCCTATAGACTAAACAACCGCACGCCTGTCAGGCAGATTAGGTTGCGCCCCGGATTTCTCAGCTAAGGTGTGTAGACAAAGCAATCGCCCATACTTGAACATGTGTTTCTTGTTTTGCTTCAAGTGGCTTCTGTGTTTTGCAACGGGCAACCCTTCACGAACACACATCGCGATGCTGTTGATCACTCAATGTCCTGCGGGTTTTTCGGGAACATCCGGCTCATGGCCACCGCCCACGCATTCTCCGGGCTGTCTCGCCAGGCAATCCTTGACGGGACGCCGTGCGATTTGGCCATTGGGAAAGGAGGCGGGCGCCAACAATCCAGAGGATGTGTTTTGTTGACTCAAAACTGCTGACAACTCTAGTTGCCCATGTTTCCTTGACCAATTTGGTCCTAACAAGGAACCTTGAATGTGGCTAGTTGAGGGGGTGCCCTTTTTAGTGCCCTTTTGCGCCAAAACCACGTCGCAAAAGGTCACCCATTTCCAGCATTCCAAAGCCTAACATGGTGTTTTTTGAATAAGCTTGAAATCTCGCCTTTGCAAGCTGACAAGGTCGCTTTGCAAACTGTTTTTGCTTCCTAGGCACAATGCACAAAAAGAAACCGTTCCCAAGCCTGCGTCACCAGAATTCCCGAGCTTGAACTGTTGCTTGCGATAAATGGGGGGATGTTTGCCTCTGAAACATTGCCAGCTGAAACGGAGTGGCCTTTTCCTGTCTAGCCGCAACGTGAATGGACTTATCTCTACTACTGCTATAACACACCGCCTGCCTACAGAGATCCCTTTGCCCACCCCGTGACTTAGCGACGCCCGTCCACATGATGAAGCAAGGTTCTGCGAAGCATCCTGCCCCGTGAGTCGCTTGCCCTGCCAGTCCAC
This sequence comes from Effrenium voratum, assembly GCA_963377175.1. NCBI lineage: Eukaryota > Dinophyceae > Suessiales > Symbiodiniaceae > Effrenium > Effrenium voratum. The sequence goes on from CAUJNA010001206.1 coordinate 86,978, forward strand.
CTTCGGCTTGTAACCCCTCGCCCTCAAGAGGATCTCCACCCTTGCAGGCCCGCCGTACAACGCGAGCGTGTAGCTGTGGGCGCCATGAGCCTTGGAAGTAGGGCGCGCTGGCTTGGGCAGCGAGTCCAACAAGTGCCGGTACTCCGGCAAAAACGATTCAAGCACCTCCTTGTCGATTTGGCCAGCAGCGTCGCCAAGATCCTCGCGGCTCCGCTTGCCTCAGCCCAACGCATCGCCCCTGTAAACACTCGTGCACCGTTTTCTCACCCGTACCCTGGGCCAATGCCGCCGTGGTTCGTCGAAGCCGGGCCTCTTTGCTTGCCGCAGTCAAGTCCGCCGCCTTCTCCGGGTCCGCCGCCTCCTCCAACGGCTGCTCCTTCAGCTTGGGGGACTTCTTGAGGCCCTTGCTGGACTTCTTCTTCCCCTTCTTGGCATTTTTCCGTGCTGCAGTTCCTGCCAGACAAAAGCAAAGGGAACTGCGGCGTGATCGCACTGCCCGAAAACCAATCCGACACAAAAACAGCATTTCAAAATTCTAAATTGCCTTGAATAAGGACTGCAGGCGGAGGAGATGCCAGAATGGACTCGGCCCTTTCCTCGCAGCCAGCGGGCGCTGGTGGCTCAAACTTCTGGTGCTCGGCCACGTGTTTCTCCTGCTTGTCGAACTGCGAATGCACCTGCGCATCATCAGGGAGTCTTACATCTACCCTTTCCAACCCACACCTTCACTCCTACTCACACCAACCCACGTCAATCAGTTTGGTTTGTAACCCGCCAGCCTTCGAAGCCCACACCTCCGGGCCCACATCGCTTGAGCCGGAGCTATCGTTGGTCTCGGAGCCCTCGTCAGAGCTCTGGTAAATCTGGGACGCCTCCACGCCCTGGTCAGCGAGGAAGGCTGACACGAACCCTGTTTCCGGGACATAGGCGTCGTTGTCGCTCCGTTCGTCCTCCGACACCCGCAAGCATAGCTGGGCTTCCGGCAAGTGTTCGCCTTCGCCGTCGCTGATGGTCTCGGCTTCAACCAAGGTGTCAGCCACTTGGCCTGTCTTCTCTGGCTCTTCCCCCTTGTTCTCCTTCTCATTCTCTTTCTCGTGATCCTCTTTGTACTCCTCCGCGTTCTCCTCCTCGTGATCCTCGTTGTTCTTCTCGTGATCCTCGTCGCACTCCTCCTCGTGATCCTCACTGCTCTCCTCCTCGTTCTCTGCCTCCGCCTGCGCCGCACGACTAAGTCTAGGTTACGAAGTCGGCTTTGCCCCACCCAACCCAAAGACCAACATATTTTTTGAAGATCTTGGGAACCCTTAAGCGGCCTGCCTTGGGGGAGCTGGGCGATTCTTTGCCAGAGCCAGATGTTGGCATAGCTCTCATCATATCCTTGAGGGCTTGGATCTCGGGCAGCCTGAACCCACCAAGGCAGAACTAAGGGCTCGAGAGAGGGGGGTTTCGGAAACGGGATTGTAGGAACGTTGAAATTAAGACAATGGTCTTTCGGGGTTGGGATTGGTTGGGCTTGCGCCCAGACATCAATTTAACATGTGCCACTCAGCTTGTTTTGAATCCAGCCTGCTGGAGGTCTTGTTCCCGTTCCATAGGCGTCTCAAATTCTGCCACAGCTTTCTGGCTAAGTGGACCAGCGAGCACACTTCAGTGCCCAAATCCTTAGGCGAAAGCAAGGCCCAAATCGCATCTTAAGATTTCGCTTGCGCGTGTGGCGCTGTTACTTTCTTTTGTTTTTTTGAAGAAACCACACCGCTTGGGGCACAGTCTGTAAGATTCTTGCTGGAGCCACGCCGGCTGGGGTTTCCCTTCACCCTCTAAGTGAACAGTTGCGGGCGGGTCTCAGTAAGCTCGGTCTCTCGGATCGCCAGCCCCTTGGTCTCCTCGTTGATGGCCAAGAAGATCATACGAAGTTCCATGTTGGTTGGTCGCCGGGATTGAAAAGGCTCAAACTTCAGGATGCCCTCCACAAACCAATAGTTTTGAATCCTCGCAATTCAACGGGATTCATGACTAGGAGAGGCTGAGAGAGATTAAAATCAAATCCCAACACCAGGGTCTGCGCGTTGGGCTGGACTCTCCTGACGGCCCCTTCCCATCAAAAGAAACACACGTTGTGTGGCCTGAGCCCGGCGCAGGTTTTCTTCTCCGGTTGCATTCTTCTTCAAGTGGAGGAGGCTGGCCTGCTGCTCTGCGCCGACTGCAGTCAGCACCTGGTCCTGCTGGCTTGAAACAGTGGGTCCCTGTTGTTCCATAGATGGGGTCGTTGTTACGGATCCTCCCAAGGACAAGGTTGGTGAAAAGTTGTTGCGGCCACAACCCTATCCTTCAACTCGTCGGGAATTGCCAAATGGAGCTTTGCCCCCAAGTCGTGGAGGGCTTGGGCATGTTCAGTCTCATCGCCACCCTTGCCCAACTGAAGCGTTTCTTCTGAGTCAGAGCAGGCCATCGCTAGAGGCAAGGCTTTGGCAAGAAAACTAAACTAACTCATCCAAGCCAAGATGCCCAAAGGAAATTCACATGAAGTTGGTTGCTGTCAATGAGTCGATGAGTCAAGGTACCCATTTGCTGGTTTGCGCGTCCAAGTCTCGCTTGAACCACGCTTGGCACCCGCAGGTCTCCAAGCGGCGCCGACGCCGTCCTCTGACTTGTTCCCCTGACAGGGGTCGGATCTTGGTTCACTCAAGCTAGCCAAAGAGCAACTCACTCACCCCAGAGCCTGTTAACCCATACCCAGCTTGAACAGACAGGCGCTTCAAAATTTAGCCCTACCTTGGTTAGAGCCAGTTGCTAGCATCTGCCAGCAGTTTCACAACTCAACGCTTTCATTGCGATTGCTACCAGAGGGCGCGCTGGAAAAGACGAAGCGTCAGGCTGAGCCCGTAGGCAAAGCCCACCCCAGTCAATATGTTCTGGGCCACAGGGTCGTCTTCCAGCTCGAAGCTGGCAGATCTGTACCCGGTAGAACTGCAGGGTCGAAGTGCAGTGATTCAGTTGTTTGGGCTGAACATGCAAAATGATTCACGGATTGAAGTGTGAAAGCGGATAATTTGCGTTTGATTAAAGTTTGGGAGTGCTTCCACAAAAAAGGACTCTAAATTACACAACAAACACTTTTTTTGGCCAGTCACGAAACAAGGGCCAGGCCTGTTTTGACCGCAAAAGCCATGTCAGGTGACTTAAATGTTTGGGCAATATAGTGGAACCCTCGCGCACGGATCAAAGGCGCCACAGGCGCAGTTGCTTGGAACAACCGCTTACAAGCTTTACAAGCAGAGTGTGTTTCGGCTACTGTCACACAACCCCAGCAAGATCCTTTGTGGCCAAATTGAAAATGCCCCGGAGCCCGCTGGCACAAATTGGCTTGTTTCACCATTTTGTTGCGGAGCGATGCGGTTGGGTAACCCCTGTGCACGGGAGCCTTGCAACACAGAGTTGGATGTGTAAAGCAAACCCCTGCTCGTGAGGTTTGGGTCCATCCCGTCAAAAAAAAAGCACGTTCAAGTTCCTCGTTTAGTTTAGCCGCGGGCCCCCCTGTGAGTCCTCCAAGCGCCAGCCACGGTTTTGATGCCGGCAAACTTTTCCACGCAATCCAAAGCCTCGGCGCGCACTCCCTTTTCAGCAGCCGTCAAAAACCAAAGGCAACCGTTTACCCCTGTACAATCTGTAACGCTCCCTTGACCCCTTATGACGAAGAGTTTCTTTTGTTACGGGTTTCTCTTAAGTTTCTCTTTTGAGCTTCTCTGTAGTTTCAAGGCATTCTGCCTCCCACGCCGCCGTCACTGGCTCAAGACAAGATGTGCCTCAAGATTCAGCCAGCTCCAACGGGCTTTGCTGCGAAGAACAGGCAACAGTTGCAAAGTGAAGGGCGCTGAATGCAGACCAAGGTCGAAGCCCGGCTGCGTCATGTTCTGCATGACCAGCTCGCAAATGGACAAGATGGAGAAGGGGGCGCCCGCCAGGACCAAAAGTGTAAGCCTCGCGGCGCGCGCTGGTCTTAGCTATAGTAGCTATAGACAAAACCACTCGCAATGCAGCCTCGGAACAACATGTGCATCTTGGGGTGCAAGTTCGATCGTGGATGAAATGGCAGTGTGCGAGGCACTCCTGGCTTTCCAACACGCTTAGCGCGATTGCGCTTGACTTTGTGGCTGGGTTTGGCCGTCTTGATCAGGCCCATGGCCCGAGACACACAAGCTACACCCAGGCGCCGCTTGGTCCCAAAACTGAGCTGAAGGCAGCACGTTCACACGCAAGCACGATGCGCCAGCAGCAACACAATTGCCGTTGGTCTTGGCTGGGCTGCACGAACGCGGCTCTAAGTTTACTACAATATCTGCATCAAGGCAGCTTGCCTGCAAGAACTCGCTAGGGCAGCATGGCCGGCCATGCTTCGGGCTGCAGCGCATCCCGGGTTTCACCAGTGTGGCTTGCAGTCGCTGCAATGCTGTGAACCAAGCTTGCCCGAGTGTGCACGCGGCCCTCGCGGCGCGCCCAGCTTGAGCGCGGCAACAAGCGCACACCGAACATGCAACGCAAACGGTAATGCCAACTTCCAAATCAAAATGAGGGGGCTCGCACACGTCGAAGCTTACAGCCGCAAGCCTGGGTTGCCTGAAAAGGAGGTCAGCGCGCGGTGCGCAAAAAGGAAATTCATATATATATATATGTATATATATATATATATATATGTTGTTTGGCGCTCGCTTGAAACAGGGAAACCACAATTGGACACTCATTTGTCTATGCAAGCCGCCAACTATACGAGCTTAAAGCGTGGTTGCGAGAACAAAACAAAGATTAACCAAGAATTCTCGCTTTTACGGGCCTTCAACCCAAGAAAGCTTATTCCAGCATCACGAGTGTGCGCATATAGGCCTCTCGGTTTTCGAAGGGTTGAAAACCAAGCCTTCGGGCTCTCCAGGTACACCCTGACCCTGGCGGTGAACCCGTGGAACATCGTGCGCACCTACAACTTGACCCCGGGCCGAGAGCTCCTCTTCGCCTGCCGCTACCGGCTCGGCACGGCCTCCGCTCCAACAGCCAGAGCTCCGTGGCCTCGGCCAGCTTCACGGTGGGAGGCTTCCAGCTGGAGGGCTACGCCATGACCCTGAGCGCCTTCGCCTGGAACATCGTGCGCACCTACACGCTGACGCCGGGGAGACGCTACTCCTTCGGCTGCCGGTACAGGCTGGGCACGGCCTCCAACTTGGTGATGTACGTCAGCGCGGCCGACAACGACTACGTGGGCGTCACCGGCACCTTCCTCGGCACGCCCTCGCAGGGCGTCTGGAGCACGGCGCGCCTGGACTTCTCGGTGCCGCCGGGCGGAATCGCGAAGCTGCACTTCGGAGCCTTCGGCGGCTCTATCCCCGGGCTGGTGCAGCAGTCGGCGGGCACGCTGGACCTGTACAGCATGCAGATCAGGGCCAGCGCCTTCGAGGGAGAGTCTGTCTCAGTAACGGACCTGCTGGCGGACTCGCTGGCCCTCACGGGCTCGGCCACGCTGGACGGGCTCACCGCGCAGGGCAACGTGGGCTGCGACCAGCTGCTGTGCAACGACGTGAACTGCACCGACGTGTTCACCACGGGCGTGGACGCCTCGGGCACAGTCTCCTGCGCCGCGCTCACAGCCACAGGCACCGTCGCCGGGGCCGCGCTGTCGTCCACAGGGGCCGTGTCAGGCAGCTCGCTGAGCATCAGCGGCGCGGCCAGCGTGGGCCTGCTGAGCTCCGCCACGGGAATCACGGGCAGCACGTTCACCATCAACAACACGGCCAACGCCGGGAACTTCACCACGGTGGGCGACGTGTCCACGGGGACATTGACGGCCTCGGGCGCAGCAACCGCGGCGAGCTTCGCAGCCACCGGGGCGCTCACGGGCGCCACGCTGACGATCACCGGGGCGGCCTCCACGGGCCCGCTGGACTGCGAGAGCCTGGACTGCACCTTCACGGCCACGAGCGGCGGAGTGTCGACGGGCAGCGTGGTCTGCGGCGATGTGACGAGCTCGGGCACGGTCTCCGCGCCGCAGCTCTTCGCCTCCAACACGCTCATCGTGACCAACACCTCAGACTTCTCGGACGATCTCTTCCTGACGAAGAACTGGGCGGGCTGGAGCAAGCTGCAGTGTCCAACAACAGCGCGGCCTCCGACAGCGGCCCGGAGCTGCGGCTCCTGGGCAACCAGAGCGCCAGGGTCTTCCTGGAGCGGGACGGCGGGACGCACCAGTGCGAGCTCATCATGATCAACGATGAGGCGCTGGTGCAGACGAAGAGCCTCTCGACGCAGCTGTCCTTGACCACGAACCAGAGGAACCCCGGCTGCCTCGTGATCGCGGGCAACACGGGCAACGTGGTCTGCAACACGAGCTTCACGGACTTGTCGGACAGCAGGGTGAAGACGGAGATGCCGAGGCCGACGTGGCTGAGCTCCTGCAGCTCTTCGACTCCGTGGAGGCCAAGCAGTACAAGCGCCCGGACATGAACGGGGACCTGAGGCTGGGCTTCGCCTCGGACGACTTCGCAGGAACAAAGTGGAAGAATTTGACGGGGACCACGCGGTGGAGCGACGGCACGGAGATGGTCACCCTCGACTACTCTCACCTCACCAGCGTGCTCTGGGGAGTGTGCAAGGGCTTCCAGGCCCGGCTGGACGAGGTGGAAGCCTGGCAGGCCCAGCGGGGGCCGAAGAATCCATTGGCCGACGCCCGCAGGCGAACCATCAAGGCCGTCTACGAGGACCCCCGCACCGGTTTCGGCAGCATAGCGCAGACGCTGCAGCAGGCCCAGGTGCGCGACCCCAGCATCTCCAGAGGGGAGGTGAAGGCGTTTCTGGACGGCCTCCGGGTGAACCAGGACCGGCCGCAGAGAGGCTACAACAGCTTCGTGCCTCTGGAGCCCATGAACCAGCTGCAGGTGGACCTGGCCGACATGAAGGCCTTCGGGGGCAAGCCCTACCCCTTCATGCTGGTGGCCATCGACGCGCTGACCAAGAAAGTGGCCGCGGAGCCGCTGAAGGACCGTCTTGCGAGCACCACCGCGGCGGGCATGAAGAAGGTCTTCCAAGCCCTGGGGGTGCCGGCCAACGTGTACTCCGACGACGGCTCCGAGTTCAAGAGGGAGTTCAAGGAGCTGATGGATTTCTGGGACATCGAGAAGCAGGTGACCAGGGGCCACGCCTACTTCGCGGAGCGCACCATCCGCACCATCAAGGAGGCCATGTTGCGCCGCATAGCAGCCGGAGCGGGCCGGCGGGGGCAGTGGCACCTCATGCTGGCCGACATCTTGAGCCAAATCAACGGGAGGAAGCACGCTACCACGCAGGTGGCGCCGAACCTCGCCTACTCTGACCCCGAAATGGCAGAGATTGCTCTGCGCAACATCGAACGCAGGGCCAAGCACAAGGTGACCCGCCCGGAAATCAAGGTCGGGGATATGGTTCGGATCAGGGTTAAGCCGATCGAAAGCAGGGGCTCCTACAGGGTCAACGAGATAGCCTGGAGCGAAAAGGTATACAGGGTTGTCTCCGCCGAGAGCGGGGAGATGGGGGCGAGGTTTGGCTTGGAGGGGTGGCCGGAAAAGGTGGTGCACAGGGATCTTCGAAAAGTCCCCGAAAACTCAGCTCCCGAACCGCGGGGGTTGGAGGTGCAATCCCGCCAGCGGAGGCTACAGAGAGGCCCCAGGCTCCCACCTCCTTTTTGACTGTGCCTCTACGTGTGCCTCTACGTCTCTACAACGTCTCCGACAGCTCCGCCTGCCACTCACTGATGAGCTCCTCAGCGTCGGGTTGGGGGCCCTCGTCGTCGTCATCGCCCCACCGCGCGCGCCATGTGATGCCAGCCTCAAACCAGCGCAGGGCAAGCTCTGCCCGCTGCGAGCGCGTGGCCGGGGTGCGAAGAGCCGTGAAGATTTGACCCGCCTCTTCCGCGATTACCGCTGCGGGCTCGGCGTCTTCAAGCTTTCTCGCAAGGCGTCGGGCATCCAAGTCCGCGGCGCGCAGCTGCTCCTTGAGGAGCTCGATGCGGCGGCGCTGGTGCGAGCGCTCGGCCTTAAGCAGCGCATCCTCGCGAGGCCGCTTGTTGGGAGGCCGCTGGGTCGTCAGAGCAGCCGCAAGGCAGGGAGCGTCCGCCCGCGCGGCGGGCTTCTCCAGGAGCCATGCCTGCACGCACCGGAAGGCCTTGGAGGAAGTCATCTCTTTGAGCAGCTGCGGCGGGTGATCGAGCATTTGGACCATTTGAGCATTTGGCGGGCTGCTCGTCAGTGCGTCCGCCTACGAAGATTTCTGTTCTCTTCCTCGAGGATCTCGACGCGGCGCTCCAGCGCCTCACGGCGGCAAGTCTCACGGCTGGCCTCATCCTCAGAAATAGCAGCATGCTCCCGCGCCATCTGCAGCAACGCTAGATCTCGCTCGCCGAGTTCGTAGCTGCGCTCCAGCTGCCTGCGGAGAATTATCTTCTCGCGCTCCCGCTCCCGGAGCTCCCCACACAGGCCAGCGATGCGGAGCCGGTGGTGCAGGCGCTCGGCCTGGAGCAGCGCATCCTCGCGAGCCCGCGCGGGAGGTCGCTGGACCATCAGAGCGGCCGCAAGGCTGGCAACGTCCGCCTCCGCCCACACGGCGGGCTTCTCCAGGAGCCATGCCTGCACGCACCGGAAGGCCGCAGAGGAAGTCATCTCTTTGAGCAGCTGCGGCGGTTCGAGATCATCGAGAAAAACGAGAGCTCGGGATCTCTTTTTTTCCATCATCTGTGCGCTTGCGCGAGGATCTCACCGAGCTGCGCCACCCGCAGTTCCGTTGCTGCGCTCCAGCTCTTCAATGCGCTCCCTAGCTCGCTCACGATCTCTGTCGATGATGCCGTTGAGGCCGTCCACCCGCCGGCGGAGATTTATGTTCTCGCGCTCCCGCTCCAAGCCGCGCTGCATTTCATCGAGGAGCTCCTCATCGAGGCCCGCGATGCGAGCGCGCTGGTGCGAGCGCTCGGCCTCAAGCAGCGCGTCGTCGCGGGGCCGCTTGCGTAGCATGTCGCAGGGAGGCCGCTGGGCCATCAGAGCAGCCGCAAGGCAGGGAGCGTCAGCGTCCGCCCACGCAGCGGGCTTCTCCAGGAGCCATGCCTGCACGCACCGGAAGGCCGCTGAGGAAGTCATCTCTTTGAGCAGCTGCGGCGGTTCGAAATCAGCATTATCGAGAAGGCGAGAAAACGAGAGCTCGGGATCTTTCTTTTTTTCAGGTTCCGACAGTCTACGCCCAGCAGCGGCTCAGCCGCAGCGGCAGTGTCGGAGCGGGCCCCAGAGGCGGGGGCCCCACGAGGAACTCCATCACGAGGTCGAAGGGCGCAGAGCCTGGCGGAGCGTAAGCGCCCAGCATCCGCAGCTGCTCCAGGTTGCGCCAGTGCCCCAGCGGCCGCGAGTTGTGAGCGTCGAGGCCGTAGACCTTGTCGTTGAAGGGCGAGAGCGACTTCTTCTCGACGGTCTCCACGGCGATCTCGTGCGCGCGGCTGCGCAGCTGCGCGAAGGCCGCCCTGCGCTCGCTGCCTTCCTCCAGCACCTCCCGGTACTCGAGATGCCGGACGTTGGTCACCGCCCGCTGTACATCTTGGAGCGCAGGCCCACGTACTCCAGGATCCTGGCGGGGAAGGTCTCGTCGCCGAGCTTGCCCAGCTGGCCCATCACCTCGATGGCCTTGGCGCGCGCCGCTGCAGAGAGCGCGCTCAGGTCCCTCTCGGGGTCCTTGGACTTGCCGGCCACGTCGAAGAGGGCGGCGCCGTTCAGGTTCGCCTCGGCCATGGCGTGGAGCGGGTCCTGCAGCTCGAAGATCTGCACCATCACGGAGTCGGTGTCCGTGAAGAGCAGCCTCATCTTCGGGAAGAGCCTCCTCATGTGGAGGTAGTAGGCCTTCTCCATCATGAGCTTGGAGAGCTGCAGCGTGCGGGCGCCGACTTGGGTGGGCACGCTCATGCAGGCCTTGCTGCGGTCCGTCTTGAGCGTCTCCACGAAGGCCAGGAACCCCTCCGAGTCGTTGATCTGGAGCTCGAAGTTCGTCACGGAGCTCTTGCCCACGGCCCGCTCGAACTTGGCCGGGTCCACGTAGGCGTTCGTGTTCCTGAACTTGTCGGGGTTCATGCAGCAGCGGCCGAAGATGGCGTTCTGGGTGAGCTTCACCACCTTCTCGGCGACCACGCTCCCCGCCGTCTTGAGCTGCCTCCGCTCGCTGTGCTTGAGCTCCATGAAGCCCGCCATGAAGGGGCTGCAGGCGAAGCGGTAGGCCCTGTGCAGCCTCCAGACCCTGGCGCCCAGCACGTCCCGCAGGAACTTGAGCCGCTTGCCGTCCACGCCCTCCTCCACGTGCATGCCGAGGAAGGGCACGAGCTTCTCGCAGGGCGACGGGGAGAGGCCGAGGCGCTCCGCCATGTCCGCGGTGTGCGGCCCGTACAGGCCCTTCCCGACCTTCATGCGCGCGGGGGGAGCCCAGTCCAAGTGGTCGTGCAGCTCCGGGGGGAAGTCGTAGTCCACGAGGAGCAGGTAGCTCACCTCCTCGGCGTCGGACTCCCAGTTCAGGCTCGAGAGGCACGTCTCGTGCAGCCAGCTCAGCCTCGCTGCGTTGTCTTCGGGCAGGGCGACCGCCACGCAGGGGCCGTTGGGCATGGGCAGCGTCATTGCGGCCGGGTACATGGCGTTGAAGTCCAAGTACGAGATCCAGCTGACGGGCTCCTCGGGGTTGTAGTCCTCCTCGCCCAGCTCGGGGTTGTTGGCTTGAGCGAAGGGCTGGAAGATGCAGCTCAGCCCGCCCATGACGGAGGCCCGCACGTCCCTGTAGGCCTGCTCGTCGGTGATGAGGTGAATGGGCGTCTCGCGGGCCGAGTGCCGCAGCATGGCGTCCCAGGCGGCCCCGGGCAGCGTGACGTAGTGGATGGGGTCGAGCCCCGACTGCGCCCGGAAGGAGTCCCGGTAGCTCTCCATCACGTCCGCCAGGGCCAGGACGTCGGTGTGGAGGTAGCAGTCGTGGAACTCGCGGAAGGTCTCCCACCCCATGACGTTGGCGGTGTTCACGGCCAGCCGGTGGTCCTCTGCGCTCACCGCCTTCCCCGCCAGCACGCTGTCGTAGCAGTGCTGCTCCCACACCGCGGGCATCTCCCACGCCTCGGCGCCGCAGAAGTGCTCGAAGGGCATGGGCAGCTTGCGCAGGATGCAGTCCCACGCCTGCTCCAGGTCGCAGTGCGTCCGCCGCTGTTTGAGAGGCCGTCTTTGAGGCGGAGAGTCGTCGGAGTGCGCAGCTGCAGCTCGGGGTGAAGCGAGGCCATCAGCGGGAAGAGCTCCGGCAGCTGCTTGTGGGTGCAGGCCCTGAGGTCGTCGATCATGCTGGCCAGGCTCGTGGGGAAGACGTTCATGCTGTCCACGAACCTCAGCGGGCCCCAGCTCATCTGCAGGCACTTCTCGCCCGACTTGCAGAGGACTCGGAGGCAGAGGTGGCTGTAGTCGCCCTGCTTGATCGCGGCCTGCAGGGCGCACCAGCCGGTGAGGGGCTTTGGCGCGGCCTTGGCCTTGGGCTTTGGCGCGGCCTTGCATGGGCCTCTCGGGCTGACAGGAGAGCCCATCGAGTTCGGCGTCTCCAGGTGAGGTAGTGGTCGGGAGAAGGTCGTCCAGCATGGCGCGGACGGCGTGGTACTTGTCGCTGTCCCGCTCGTGGTGCGTGAGCCTCAGCCTCAGCTCCTCTGGCGGCACGTAGCCGCAGCGCCCGACGGCGACGTAGCAGGAAGAAGCCGCGACGGTCTGGCGCGCCGGCTGCTGCTGCGCTATGTGGACCGTCGGGGCGGGCGTGCTGTAGACCTCGAGGTCCGCGTAGCACGTCAGGGGCGCGAGCTCTGCGGAGGCCTTGCCCCTGTAGCGCAGCAGGCTCTTCTCGGGCCCGGGCAGCGGCACTTTCCGAGTGCGCTCGGCTATCTCTCGATAGCACTGGGTGGCGCGGTGCCGCTGCCTTCGAGGCGGCAGGGTGGGAGGTCGTTTCCCTGGACATCGTGTCAAGATCATGGAGCATTTCGACCCGCTCATGTGGGTCATAGAGAATCCGGCCACCGGGCTGCTGAAGACCCGCCCGTTCATGGAGCGCCTACCCTGGGTGGACGTCACCTACTGCATGTACGGGACTCCGTACAGGAAGCAGACCCGACTGTGGACCAACATGCGCTGGAGACCGAGCCGAGGGCTGTGCAGGAGCGGCAGTCGGTGCGACGCGTGGGAGGACGGGAGGCATCTGAGGGGCGCTCAAGGGGGGCCTCGACTCATGGGGGGTCAGCGTGAGAGGGTCAGGGGGCAGTCGCGCGAGCTGCTTTATAGCATTCCTACGGCGCTGTGCGAGGAGATTGCGCGCGCGGCCACGGCAGAGCTTGCGGATCGGCAGAGCATCCCGGACTGAAGCGAGGGGCATTTCTTATATGTCATTTTTTCCCTAGCAGGCATGCGCTCCGACGGCGGCCAATAAGCCGCCCCACGTGGCATACCGCCACTGCCCGAAGTGGGCAGGACTTGCAGCTGACGCAGCACCCATCTACCTCCCGCGTCACTCTCAGCAGGAGCGGGTTGCCCCACAGCTGCAGCTCCTCCAGAGTGCGCGCGGCATCTTCGATCAGCAGCCGCGCGGCGTGCAGGCAGCGCATCAGCGGCTCGCTGCAGGGCTTCTCAGCGCAATCCAGCACCTGCGCAGCCGCGGCCAGGGTCAGCTCCAGGAAATCGCCCTTGGTGTCGGCGTTGAGGTGCCCAAGCGAGGGCTCGGGAGCCAGCCAGTCGAACGTCTGCGCCCAAAGATCGTCTCCGGGATCTCTGGTCATCACGCGGCAGCCGTCCTTCGTGAGGTAGGACTCCAAAGCGCCGTAGGGGCAAGGGTATCCGAAGTCAAGTCCGCTGACTCGGATGCCGCCCGTGTAGGACAGGCTCTTCCTGTCTCTGCGAGGATGCAGCAGCAGCGCCGAGAACAAGCCGCTCAGATCCAGCAGCTCGGAGATGCGCTCCACCGCCTCCAGCGCATCCGGAAGGGCGGCAGGCTGCTTGGCCGCCCACTCCTCCATGGCGACCAGCAGGCCCTCGGTCAATGCGTGCTGCTGCATGGCGACAGGCTATGATCGATCCGCTCAAACACTTCGGTCCATGCACGATCCGCTCAAACGCTGAACTCCACGCGGGCATCAGCCAAAAATTGGTTGGTGCCTGTCTCCAGTTCCAAGGCCAAAAAACCCGAAAGATCCGTCTCTCAACAATGATCCGTCTCTCAACAATGATCCGTCTCTCAACAATGATCCGTCTCGGGCCAGGATATTTTTTTTTGATCCGTCTCTCCACATGATCCGTCTCTCCACAATGATCCGTCTCTCAACAATGATCCGTCTCGGACCAGGATATTTTTTTTGATCCGTCTCTCAACAATGATCCGTCTCTCAACAATGATCCGTCTCTCAACAATGATCCGTCTCTCAACAATGATCCGTCTCGGACCAGGATATTTTTTTTTTGATCCGTCTCTCCACAATGGTCCGTCTCTCCGCTATGATCCGTCT